>JAFEMH010001392.1:162500-481521 GCA_022495995.1 Adenophora triphylla var. japonica | reverse complement strand
TCAAAAAAAAATTAAAAAAATACTCATAGTGAAGGATATTGTACGTCTATTCCTCATTTATTTAGTTAATTTCTAACTTATTTTATATAAATTTTTTAAAAAACTTCATTACCAAAAAAAAAGTCTAAAATATTTATCTCAATTCAAAAATAAATTTTAAAAAAAAATAATTATACTTTTAAAATATTAATAATACTTATTAATATACCCTCATACCCTAAACCTCATGTACCCTAAACCCTAAACCTCATACCCTAAACCTCATATACCCTCATACCCTAAACTCTAAACCTCACATATACCCTAAATCCTAAACCTCACATATACCCTAAACTCTAAACCTCATACCCTAAACCTCACATAGGGTATAGGGTATAGTGTATAGGGTATATAGTATAGGGTATAGTGTATAGGGTATAGTTTATAGGGTATAGTGTATAGGGTATAGGGTATATGGTATATATAGGGTATAGGGTATATAGGGTATAGGGTTTAGGGTATAGGGTATAGGGTATAGGGTTCATGGTTTAGGGTATAGGGTATAGGGTATAGGGTTTAGTGTATAGGGTTTATGGTATAGGGTATAGGGTATAGGGTTCAGGGTATAGGGTTTAGGGTTTAGGGTTTAGGGTATAGGGTATAGGGTATAGTGTATATGGTATAGGGTATAGGGTATAGTGTATAGGATATAGGGTATAGGGTATAAGGTATAGAGTGTATAGGGTATAGGGTATATAGGGTATAGGGTATAGGGTATAGGGTATAGGGTATATAGGGTATAGGGTATATAGGGTATAGGGTATAGGGTATAGGGTATAGGGTATAGGGTATATGGTATAGGGTTTAGGGTTTAGGGTTTAGGGTATAGGGTATAGGGTATAGGGTTTAGGGTTTAGGGTTTAGGGTATAGGATTTAGGGTATAGGGTTTAGGGTTTAGGGTATAGGATTTAGGGTTTAGGGTTTAGGGTTTAGGGTATAGGGTTTAGGGTTTAGGGTATAGGGTATAGGGTTTAGGGTATATGATTTAGGGTATATGGTACAGGGTATAAGGTACAGGGTATAGGGTACAGTGCATAAGGTATAGGGTATAGAGTATAGGATATAGTGTATAGGGTATATTGTATAGTGTATATGGTATAGGGTATAGGATATATGGTATATAGGGTATAGGGTATATGGTATATAGGGTTTAGGGTATAGGGTATAGGGTTTAGGGTATATGATATAGGGTATAGAGTATAGAGTATATGGTATAGGGTATATAGGGTATAGGGTATATGGTAAATTTCTTTAATTTTTATTTATAAATGTATATTTTTTTTATTTTTTATGAATATAAATAAATATTTTGAATATTTTTTAGTATTGAAGTTTTTTTCAAAAAGTTATATAAAAAAAGTAAAAAAAAAAAATAAACAAATGAAAGTATAATAAAGAAATCAGGGACGGGTAAAATTGTTTAATTTTTATTTATAAACGTATAGTTTTTTATTTTTTTTATTTTTTATGAATATAAATAAATATTTTGGACATTTTTTAGTATTGAAGTGTTTTTTTCAAAAAGTTATATAAAAAAAGTTAGAAAAAAAATAAACAAATAAAAGTATAATAAAGAAATCAGGGACGGGTAAAATTCTTTAATTTTTATTTATAAATGTATGTTTTTTTTATTTTTTATGTATATAAATAAATATTTTGGACATTTTTTAGTATTGAAGTTTTTTTCAAAAAGTTATATAAAAAAGTTAGAAAAAAAATAAACAAATGAAATTATAATAAAGAAATTAGGGACAGGTAAAATTCTTTAACTTTTTTTATAAATATATAGTTTTTTTTATTTTTTATAAATAGAAATAAATATTTTGGACGTTTTTTAATATTGAAGTGTTTTTCAAAGAGTTACATAAAAAAGTTAGAAAAAAAGTTAATTTAAACAAAAAAAAAAAACAATTACGTCGCTAATCCGTCGCTAATCAGTCGGTATTTTAAAAAGAGAAATATTTTTTTATTTAGCGACAAAATATATCCGTCGGTAATTTATTTTGTAAAATCCGTCGCTAAATTCGTCGGTATTTTAAAAAGAGAAATATTTTTTATTTTTTATTATTTAGCGACAAAATATAATCGTCGGTAATTTATTTTTGTAAAATTCGTCTCTAAATCCGTCGCTAATTTTAAAAAGAAAAAATTTTTATTTATTTTTTATTTATATAGTGACAGAAAAAATCTGTCGTTAAAAATTTTGTAATCCGTCGTTATTCCATCGCTAAATCTGTCGCTAAAATGGGCGGGCTTTTTTGGCGCCACTATTGCGACGGATTAGCGACAGATTCATGTCTGTCGCTAAAATCCGTCGCTAATCTGTCGCTAAATCCGTCGGTAGCTGTTTTTTTTTGTTTTTTTTTGCTTAGTCGTTATTCCGTCGCTATTCCGTCGCTAATAGCGACAGAATTTGGTCTGACGCTACTTTCCGTCGCTATTTGACAGTTTTCTTGTAGTGATCTATGCCAGCAGCTCCATCATCTTCAGTATATTTTCCTTTCTTGGCACGAGTTGCTCTCCAAATGCTTATTCTATCTATAGGCTCATTATTTTTTTTTCTCTAATGCATTTGTTAAAAATTGAAGCAAATGAATACTAGTTACATACTCCCTCCGTTCCAGCCCACTTAGGAAATTTTGAAATGGCACGGGAATTAAGGAATATTATTATAGTATTAGGAGAGAGAATGAGTGAAAAAAGTGTTGTGAGTGTGAAAAATTAAATAGGAGAGAGAATGAGTGGAGGGAATAGTAATTATAATGGTGTTGTGAGTATTAAAATAATGTAGGAGAGAGAACGAGTGGAGAGAATAGTGATTTAAGGTTTCCATTTTGGGAATTCTTAAGTGAAGTGGGACGCCCAAAATGAAAAATTTTCTTAAGTGAGGTGGGACGGAGGGAGTATATATTTAGATAAACAATTGCATAAACAGCTCACATAAACATAATACTAACCTTATCAACAATATTAGGAATCGAGTTCCTCCCAATTCTAGGATAGGCATGAAGGTTATCCCGGTTGTCCATGTTTCTCATTGCAATTGCCTGTAAAGATACTCAGGTAGGTATGTGATGAAAATAAAATGTTCAAAAATAATAGATCATAGCATATCCATAATTAATTTCATACTTTAGTTGATTCCATATTCCAATAGCTCACTAGTTCTGGCCATTGATCATGTTGCACCTCAGGTGGTACTACAAGAAGACGTTCTGGATCATCTTTAAAGGGCAAAAAGTATTTTTGTCTTCAATTCATGCTTGAAAGATTTCCAAGATTTGTTTAATTTTTTAAAGCAAATTGGCTTAAATCCATCAGGTTCATTGGTGTTAGCCTGAAAAAAAATGTTAAATACTTATAAATCCAACACTTTATTTTGTAGTACATAAAATATATAGAACACAAATACACTTCTAAAATTTTTGCTGACCTTAGCATCTTTCCAAACAGTTTCAAGGTCTGTATCTCTCATACCATCCCATGAAGTCCAATACAAAGGGAACCATCTGCCATTTCTCGCACAAGTTCCAAGATGACTTGCCAACTTGGCAGCATTAGTACCGAGTGGGTTAAAATTTTTGTCCCAACCGATTATTTTCTTTTCCTTACCCCAATTCTCCCATGGATTAGCCCATCCTATACCTTTTGTTTTAGCAGTGGAGTCAGCGTCATTATCATCTAGAAAGACAAGAAAAAAATTATATTTAATTAAATAGTTAAATTTAGAATAAAATTTATTACAGAAGCTGTTAGTGTAATCTGCAGGTGATATTGTAGATGATTTCCCAAGTGATATCGCAGATGATTTCCTGGACTGAAAATTATATAGTTGTATATTTCTTGTTTGTTATTTAATGGACTAACGTGCTAATATGGTCTGTATAGTCTATGGTTTATGGTTGTATTTCAGGGTGCAATAGCATCAAAGAAGGAGCTAGACACATGTGGAAATTGGAAGAAATGAATTAATACATTTTATGTATTAATTCGTAATTTTGGAATTCAACAACAACATGTATGTGGACTTTGTCAAAGGTTGTTGCTGAGTTATAGAAGAGGTACAAGGATGATAAAGCAAGGGAGTACAAGGCGTGGAAGCATGGCTTGAGGATTCAACAACTCGGTTGCTACAAATGAGGAAGTGGGAGCTAGAATTGTGGAAACAAATTAACCCACTCTCCCTACACTTCCTCCACGTGCAAGACCAGCCCCAAGGCTGTTATTGGAGTAGCCTTCAAGTATTTGAAGACTATAAATAAGCTTGGAAGGTTTATTTGAAGACATGCCAATTATTTCATCACATTCACACCTTCGAAAAGCTTAGAGATAGAGTTCTTTGTTTGGTTCTTTTTAATCCTTTCTCCCTTGTAATTTCGCACTTGATTACTTTGGTATCAAGGTGTGTGAAGGCTAGGATAGGATTCCGTTCTTTATCTCTTGTTCCATAGAGCTCAAAATAGATATAGCTATAGGGAACTTTCGGCTTTGTAAATTCATTCATAGTGATTATAAAGTCTTGCCTAAGAGGCACTCTCAAGTTATATTTATATAACTTGAGAAAAACAATTTTGGTGTTTTATTCCGCTGCAAACTCTTTTACAAAATTGTTTTATTTTCGAAGTGTGTGTGTGTGCCATCCCAAGTGCTATCGTTGGTGCTGTTATAACCTTGGATATCACTTGTGATTCAAGCCGTGACAATTTCAATTGGTATCAGAGCTTCTCACTTGACGATACTAAGTGTTTGGTCCTCTTTATCATGGCTTTTGATCCTGCAAATCCAAACCAAAAACGTCTTCCTGTTTTAGATGGTTCGAATTATGCATATTGGAAAATTCGCCTTCGCTCGCATATCAAATCAATTGATCTTCGAGCATGGCGATCTATAGTTCATGGGTACTCTCTTCCACTCTTACCTCTGATGAGGATGGTGATGTTCGGAGTTAAACACGAAGGTGAGTGGACGAATGAAGAGATCACTCTAGCTAACTATAATGAGAAAGCTCTTAATGCTATCTTTGAGTGGGTTGACATGCATATTTTTAAACTTATTCAAAATTGTTCCACAGCTCAAGAAGCTTGGGATATTTTACAAAGGTTTTGTGAAGGTGATTCTAGTGTGCGTGAAAACAAACTCAGAGGTCTTACTGGCAAATTTGAAAGGTTGAGAATGGGTGAAAGTGATACCATTTCCTCTTATTTTGAAAAACTATTTGACATTGCTAATGAGTGTCAACTTTTAGGTGAACCTTTTACAAACAAACAATTGGTTTCAAAGGCTATTAGAACTCTCCCTGAGCGTTTTAATATAAAAGTTTCATCTATAGAAGAGGCTCACAATCTTTCTACAATGGATATCAATTCCTTAATGAGCATTTTAAAAAATTTTGAGTCAAACCTTGCCGAGCAAAGTGAAGCTTCTAAGGGCAAGAGTGTTGCTTTAAAAGTTCAATCCTCTAGTGGTTCAACTAATGAGGATGACGAAATTTTGAGGAATTAGGTGAAGATGCCGGTGTTGCCTTACTTACCAGGAAATATAACTCAATGGTAAGAAAATTTAACAAAGAAAATGTGCAGAGTAAAGGCTAAAGAGCAACAAGCCAAGGTGTACAATTCAATGCCCAAGAGGACATTTCCATCTACTCGAAAGGTGGTCCCATAAGGAGAGCATCATCGAGATCAATCCGAGATCGACCCAAAATACCTTGAATCAATCCAATGTCATGCTTGCTCTGGATGGGGTCATTACTCAAATGAGTGTGCTAACACTCTAAGGAAGATGGGAAAGAACCTATGGGTTTCTCTCGGTGATAATGAGGATGAGGAGACCAATCAATGCGAAGATTCGGATCAAACGGCAATGGTGGTCACAAACTGTGACTCGGATTACTGTCAGGTGATACCCCAGGTGACATCCAAAATGGGACGGCACACGAGATATCATCCAACAGGTATACGAGATTTAAATTTGATAAATCTTTGTTTGTTTTGTGGGTTACGTTAACATGGATGCGGAGTTGTTCACAAGATGAGAAGGAGTTCAGCAAGGATGAACTCATTTGTGGTCTTAAGAACCTTTGCAAAGAATTGGTGGATGAATGGAAGAAAGAGAACAAAAGGTGATCTCTATGTCCAAAGAGGTTCAAGACCTAGCTGATGGCTTGACTAGATTGGAAGTTCAACTCACAAAGAAGGATGTGGAGCTGGACAAAGTCAAGAGCAAACTTACTCTTGCCGAGACAACATTCAAGTAACTCAATACGAGTTCTACCAAGTTAGATGCAATTCTTGGGTTGTCCAAACCACTCAAGGCGGTATGGGTTTTCAAGAGTCTTTAAATGCTATTACATCTACTTTGTCTAATACGGAAGATAAGTTAATTTTTGTTAAAGAAAGAGATCATGTTGAACCAATATCTTCGATAAGACTTCGACAAGGTAAAAATATGTAACTACTTACTCTACTGGACATTTGAAAATTGATTGTAAAACTCTTCTAAAGAAACAGTCCGGTTCTGTGTGATACCCGAAGTGTTGCCTAGCACGTCGAGATATCACCTACGGTCGAGAAGAAGAATTATCAAAGTAGGAAAGTATGGAAACCTAAGTCTAACCTGATATGTGATGTTGTATGCACCGCCTTAAAACTAATGTTGAAGGTTCATGGTATTTTGATAGTGGTTGTTCTCGTCATATGACTGGAACAAAAATATTTTTAAAGGAATATGAACCTATTCAAGGTGGTAGTGTAACATATGGTGGTGGTGGCAAGAGTAATATAGTAGGAAAAGGCGTATTAAATGTACCAGGATTTCTGCTTTGAAAAATGTTTTGCATGTTGATGGACCGGTAACTAATTTAATTAGTATTAGCCAACTTTGTGATGACAACCTTGAAGTAAAATTCAATAAAAACACTTGTGAAGTTTTTGATTGTACCAATAAGCGTGTTATGGCCGGTACTAGGTCAAGTAATAACCGTTATCTTGTTGAGGATAAACAAGTGTGTCATTCTATGAGGTTGATGATGCTACCTTATGGCATCAAAAGTTGGGTCATGTCCATTTTCGTAACATTGTGAAACTCATTAATGCTGAAGCTATAAGAGGTATACCTAGTCTGGACATTAGTACAAAAATCATATGTGAAGATTGTTTAAAAGGTAAACAAACACGTGCTACCCATAGTGCTACCCAACATAATGAGGAGTATTCTCGGGACAACGCACCGTTTTCAATTAATGCATATGGATTTAATGGGTCCAGCTTGAGGTAGACAGTTTAGGAGGTAAGAAATATACTTTTGTAATAGTTGATGATTTTTCTAGATTTACTTGGGTATATTTTTTAAAAGAAAAATCGAAACTTTTGAAAAGTTTAAAGTCTTACATGCTAAAATCAAAAACATGTTTTCTCGTTGCTCTTATCATGCGAATAAGGTCCGATCATGGAACGGAGTTTGATAATTCATTGTTCTTTACTTTTTGTGAATTAAAAGGAATTAAACATGAGTTTTCTCGCTCCTAAAACACCTCAACAAAATGGGGTGGTGAAAGGAAAAATAGGACCTTACTTGAGATGGCACGTGTGATGTTGTTTTCAAAAAGAATTTCAAAAAGATTTTGGGCCGAGGCCATAAACACGGTTGTCACACGGCCAATAGGGTTTTTCTAAGACCTGGTACTAGAATGACACCTTATGAAATTTTGAATGGTAGGATACCAAAGGTTCATTATTTTCATACATTTGGGTGTGTGTGTTATGTTCTAAAATGATCGGGATTACTTAGCTAAATTTGACTCTAAAAGTGATAAGGATATATTTCTTGGGTATGCTCGGGACAAGTCGAGCATATAGGGTTTATAACCTTAGGTTAAAAACCATTCAGAATCAATTAACGTTGTTTTTGATGATTTAGCAAGTGTTACAGGTGATGGAGTACAGAATCTCCATTAATATTCTTTGGAAGAACTGGAGAATCAAAATCAAGTAAGTGATACCCAGTCTTGGCCAAAGTGTTGCCACCGATGGGATAGCATCTCCGGTATCACCCAAGACCAATCCAAAGAATCGAAAAGGATGAACACGGTCGGATGATGATCATGTGCATGAAGACTTGAGAAGGGATCCACCAGCTAGGATCGAAGAGACCATCCTTCCTCTCAAATTATTGGAGAAGCTAGTGAAGGGGTACAAACAAGGAACAAAGGACATTTTAGTGACCGTGAAATGGCAAGGTATGTGTGTATGTCCACCACATACCACAAGGTAAAATATTCTGTTTTGTCTCTTCTTTAGAACCCAAGAATATTTCGAAGCTTTAAAAGATAATTTTTGGATACAAGCCATGCAAGAGGAACTTGACCAATTTGCTCGTAATGAAGTTTGGTGTTTAGTACCACGTCCTAGTAATACAAATGTTATTGGTACTAAATGGATTTTCAAAAACAAATCGATGAGCAAGGAAATATTGTTAGGAACAAAGCTCGCCTCGTAGCACAAGGTTACACCCAAATTGAAGGTGTTGACTTTGATGAGACCTTTGCTCCCGTTGCTAGAATAGAATCCATAAGACTCCTCTTGGCTATAGCTTGTTTTCTAAAAATTACTTTGTTTCAAATGGATGTTAAAGCCGCCTTTTTAAATGGTTATTTAAAAGAAGAAGTTTTTGTTGAACAACCAAAAGGATTTGAAGATCCTAATCTACCAAACCATGTATATAGACTTGATAAAGCTTTATATGGCTTGAAACAAGCTCCACGTGCATGGTATGGTCGCTTAACCTCTTTCTTACTTGAATATGGATTCACAAGAGGTGAAGCGTATAGGACCTTATTTATCCTAAGGCATGGCAAAGAAATAGTCATTTGTTCAAATCTATGTTGATGACATAGTCTATGGCTCTACTTCTCAAACGTGTTTAAAAGATTTTGTAGAGGCTATGACATCAACATTTGAAATGAGCATGATTGGAGAGTTAACATTCTTTCTAGGCTTGCAGGGTGAAACAATCAAATGAAGGAATATTCATTTCACAAAGCAAGTATGCAAAGAGCCTAGTAAAAAGGTTTGGGTTGGAAGGAGCAAAAAGTTCAAAAATCCCCATGTGTTCTTCTCTCAAACTTGGTAGAGATCAAGTAGGTGAGGATGTTGATCCTACTCTTTATCGTTCAATGATAGGTAGCCTTCTCTATCTCACTTCTAGTCGTCCCGATATCATGTTCGTGTGTGTTTGTGCACGTTATCAAGCCAATCCTAAAGTCTCTCACCTTAATTCGTCAAAAAGATAATTTAATATGTTTCAGAACAAGTGAATTAGGGATTTGGTTTAGTAAGGATACTAATACCAATTTGGTTGGGTTTAGTGACTCGGATTGGGCAGGGGATATGGATGATAGGAAGAGTACTAGTGGGGGTGTTTTTACTTGGGCAACAATTTAGTTTCATGGTATAGTCGTAAACAAAATTGTGTTTCTCTCTCCACACTGAGTCCGAGTATGTGGTACCGGTAGTTGTTGTTCACAACTTATTTGGCTAAAACATATGTTAGATGACTATGGCTTAGAGAGTAATTCTTTGACTATGTACTGTGATAACCCGAGTGCTATCAACATTTCAAAAACCCAGCTCAACATTCCCGTACCAAAACACATTGACATACGTCATCATTTTCTTAGAGATATGGTAGATAAAGGCCTAATTAATATTGATCATATTGATACTAAGTATCAACTCGGCCGACATCTTTACCAAGGCCTTAGACCACGAGAGATTTTCTAGTTTGAAAAGATCTCTTGGTCTTTGTAATCTCCGAGTTCTGCTCGTTCGTGCTACCCTGTGTGATGTTATCACTTAGGGTAACACTTGTATATTAGTGTATTTTTTTTTCTTTGGTTATTTACTTAAAAAAAAAAAAACTTTATTATTTGTTTATTCTAGCTAGCTTAGTTCTAACTGTGGCACATGCTGACCTTTTTGTTATGGTAGGTTATTATTTAGGTTAGCACGTCTGATATCATTCCCCTTCATATGCTTAAAGTGACAAAGTCACTAATCTTTTCTTTTTGATAAATAAAAGGCAAAGGCATTTTTTCATACTTTTCTCTCGAGCTCGGGGCACGGTGTTCGCTGCAACGATGTACTCTTGCCAATGAGAAGGTATGAGGTGATTTATGCTAAGTATTAGGGACATGGAGTTCGCTACTACAGTGTACCCTACTTGAAAGGCATAGATCACTTGGTCTCTACACTTGAAATATAACTTGAAGCACGGAGCTCGTTACTACGTTGCTTTCTTGTTTAAAGAAGTGTATTGAGACGTGTTTAACAAGCAATGTACTTAAAAAATATATAGGCATATAATGCCTAAAGTGCATGAAAAATGCTCACTTGTTATGCCTCAAGTGTTTGAAACCGAAAAATATTTATCAAGGGGTTTTATATCATATGTGTTATCCTACGTGTTACCATCATTGCCTTAACACATTAGTGTGTGCTATATTAGTTTTTTATTTTTTTTATTTTATTTTTGAAATATTGTTGATTAATTTCTCAAAATCGAAAGTCTTTTTAATTAAAGAGTTTACGATTTTGAAAACGTCTTCAACAAGTTTTCTTTATTTTTGGTAAACTTAATTAAGTAACTAACCCATATTTTTATTTGTGCTTATAATGTTTTGGGCTTAGTTATAAATTATTTAGTTTACCTATTTTTTTATTCTTTACGTTTTTACTTAAAAAAAAAAATTATTTTCTTTATTTTTTATTTTTGCAACCGTGTTTTGTCTTTAAAGTCGGTTGGGGTTATTTTAAAAGAAAAAGGTGTGGTTAGGGTTTTGTTTTAAATTGTGTGGATAGGGATTAGTTAGAGTACTAATAGGGGTTTTAGTTTAGATAGGACATTAAGTGTCAAATCAATTTATTTATTTGTTCCTATCTAACCTCCTTCTCCTATTTTCACTCTCCCTCTTCCTATTTTCTCTCTATCCGTTACCGTCTCTCCTCTTTAAAACCCTTGTTCCAACGCCTTCTTCTCTCCCAAAATCCTAGGTCAAAATACGTTCCTAAATTTCCCTAAAATCTCCATGGCATCTCCATCCAAGACCAATACCGAACCTTCCCACACGGACCAAATGGACATCTCACCTAGCATTGCTCCTTCCGTGGCATCTCGCGTGGCCATGGAAACTTCCCCAATGATCACTCCCATCTCTTCTCCACCAACAATGGCAATTGTTCCTACCTCTGGCCCCAATGCCTCGTTTGATCAAGGCATTCCTAAGGTGACTCTCATCCCTACCGAGCCAAAAAGGAAGAGGAAAGCCCCAACTCGCCAAGCCGTCTCCCCAAATCGCAAAAAGGAGGTCTTCCAACCGCATTAGAACAATCAGGTCCAAGGCAACTTCAAATACCACCTCTGATCTAGTTGAAGTCTCGTAAAGCTCTATTGATGTGTCCTCACCCCACGTAAGTGATGAGAACTTTGAAGCAAACAAGGAAAAGGAGCCTTCTGTGGACTCATTTGATGCTTGGGTAGATGGTGATGAAGAGGAGACTCTCTCGATTATCGAAAAGAAGGCCAAGGGCAAACCTGTGAGTGCTACCAGAAGTGCTAGCAAGAAGAGGATATCATCCGAGGTAACACTTGCCCCCTCTTCTCGTTCCTAAACATTCCTCTAGTGATAATTCTGGTGATGAGGTTACTCAAACTGAAGAGGATAAAGCTTTTCCAAAACCTTTTCTTACTTTGGAGTATTATAAAAAGGAAAATATGGAACTTTGGTTGAATAGTCTAAGTAAGAGAATTTTAAAAGAGAAGCACATTGATGAGGGTCATTGGAAAAGGAAGGAGTGGTTCAGCTTTTTAAAGGACAGGAATTTTATTAATGCTAATAATCATGCATCGCTTTTGTTGAGAGTGTTATTCGCAATTTCTTTGCCAATTTGCATGCTCATTTGGATGATGAAGGGTCTGCTAAATATGGAAAAGTGTTTGTTAGGGAAGAGTCTATTCTTTTACTCCCGCCCGATTAACAAAGTTTTAGGTCTCCCTAATGTAGATGATGAGAGCATAAGGGTCAATAGAGATGAAATGGTAAAATTGCTCACTCACAACAAACTGCAGTCTTGGCCTTTGAAAGAGAAACTTCATGCTTCTAGATTATCTTCTCTATTCTCGTACTACACAAACCGTGCATCTTCAATTGGCTTCCTACAACTAATGAACCTATTGTGACTTTGGAGCATGCGAATGTGTTGTATAGATTGGGTAAAAATTTAAGGATTAACTTTGGAAGATTAGTGTTTAAACACTAAGCTTCATGGGGTAGAAAAAAGAAAGTGAACATTAGCTTTTTCCCTATCCTTCTCTAATCTTCAAAGTTTTGGTATTTCAATCCTTGCCCATTGAAGCCTCCGATGTTTTTACCACCGAACCCGAGTACTATACCGTTGATCAACAACTGAAAAAGGGTAAAAGGTATACTAAAGATCTTCCTTGGAACAAATCCGATGAAACAACCCCCGCTCCTCCCAGTGCTATCTCACGTGATACCCCAAGTGCTTCCTGTGTGTTGCCCCTCATACTTTTGCAGGAACCGATGCCGCAAGTATTCCGAACAACATGATGAATCTTTGGGCAACTCGACCATCAATCCCAAAGGCTACGGTTCTCAACTTCCGTACAAACGGTCAAGTGCAATAGGAGAACTTGCCGAGGGACGGGCTAAGCTTAAGCAGTAATGTATGCTTTTATTGATGAAATTTCTTCCCAAACAGGGGGAGGATCTCGCCGCTGGAACTTGAGCCGGTGCTACCGCAGGTGCTACCACCAAGCCGGCCCAAGTGATGGTGGAAGTGATAGGGAAGGAGATCATGAGGAAGAAGAGGAGTTTGAAGAAGAAGAAAGCTGAACCTTAAGGTTGATAAACCTGAAGGTTTATGTTGCCGCTATCATATGGGTGACTATTTTTGTGGTGGTCCTACAAACAATGTTTTTATTTTGGTGATGTGGTGGTTCTTTAAACAATTTACTTTTATTTTGTTTATTTTTGCTAAAACACTTTAGTTGGTTTGTTAATAACTTAAACTGCTAGGTTGTTTTTTGCTAAGTTTTTGGATGATATTTTGCTACAATGGTTATGGTTTTTAATGGTTACTTAGTTTATTTCGAAAACTTTTTAAAGTTTGAAATAAATTAGTTTATTATGATAAATCATTGTTTAGGATTAGCTCCTTGATTAAGGGGGAGTTAATTTTTGTGGAGATATTATTCTATGGTCTATGCTCTGTACATTTGTATATAGACTTATCCTACAGACAAAGAAAGACATTAAGTTTGGAAAGAAATATCCAACTAAGGGGAGATTGTTAGTGTAACTGGCAGTGATATCGTAGATGATTTCCCAAGTGATATCACAGATGATTTCCTGGACTGAAAATTATATAGTTGTATATTTCTTGTTTGTTATTTAATGGACTAACGTGCTAATATGGTCTATATAGTCTATGGTTTATGGTTGTATTTCAGGGTGCAATAGCATCAAAGAAGGAGCTAGACACATGTGGAAATTGGAAGAAATGAATTAATACATTTTATGTATTAATTCGTAATTTTGGCATTCAACAACAACATGTATGTGGACTTTGTCAAAGGTTGTTGCTGAGTTATAGAAGAGGTACAAGGATGATAAAGCAAGGGAGTACAAGGCGTGGAAGCATGGCTTGAGGATTCAACAACTCGGTTGCTACAAATGAGGAAGTGGGAGCTAGAATTGTGGAAACAAATTAACCCACTCTCCCTACACTTCCTCCACGTGCAAGACCAGCCCCAAGGCTGTTATTGGAGTAGCCTTCAAGTATTTGAAGACTATAAATAAGCTTGGAAGGTTTATTTGAAGACATGCCAATTATTTCATCACATTCACACCTTCGAAAAGCTTAGAGATAGAGTTCTTTGTTTGGTTCTTTTTAATCCTTTCTCCCTTGTAATTTCGCACTTGATTACTTTGGTATCAAGGTGTGTGAAGGCTAGGATAGGATTCCGTTCTTTATCTCTTGTTCCATAGAGCTCAAAATAGATATAGCTATAGGGAACTTTCGGCTTTGTAAATTCATTCATAGTGATTATAAAGTCTTGCCTAAGAGGCACTCTCAAGTTATATTTATATAACTTGAGAAAACAATTTTGGTGTTTTATTCCGCCGCAAACTCTTTTACAAAATTGTTTTATTTTCGAAGTGTGTGTGTGTGCCATCCCAAGTGCTATCGTTGGTGCCGTTATAACCTTGGATATCACTTGTGATTCAAGCCGTGACAATTTCAATTGGTATCGTAGCCTCTCACTTGACGATACTAAGTGTTTGGTCCTCTTTATCATGGCTTTTGATCCCGCAAATCCAAACCAAAAACGTCTTCTGTTTTAGATGGTTCGAATTATGCATATTGGAAAATTCGCCTTCGCTCGCATATCAAATCAATTGATCTTCGAGCATGGCGATCTATAGTTCATGGGTACTCTCTTCCACTCTTACCTCCCGATGAGGATGGTGATGTTCGAGTTAAACCCGAAGGTGAGTGGACGAATGAAGAGATCACTCTAGCTAACTATAATGAGAAAGCTCTTAATGCTATCTTTGAGTGGGTTGACATGCATATTTTTAAACTTATTCAAAATTGTTCCACAGCCTCAAGAAGCTTGGGATATTTTACAAAGGTTTTGTGAAGGTGATTCTAGTGTGCGTGAAAACAAACTTAGAGGTCTTACCGGCAAATTTGAAAGGTTGAGAATGGGTGAAAGTGATACCATTTCCTCTTATTTTGAAAAACTATTTGACATTGCTAATGAGTGTCAACTTTTAGGTGAACCTTTACAAACAAACAATTGGTTTCAAAGGCTATTAGAACTCTCCCCGAGCGTTTTAATATAAAAAAGTTTCATCTATAGAAGAGGCTCACAATCTTTCTACAATGGATATCAATTCCTTAATGAGCATTTTAAAAATTTTGAGTCAAACCTTGCCGAGCAAAGTGAAGCTTCTAAGGGCAAGAGTGTTGCTTTAAAAGTTCAATCCTCTAGTGGTTCAACTAATGAGGATGACGAAATTTTTGAGGAATTAGGTGAAGATGCCATGTTGCCTTACTTACCAGGAAATATAACTCAATGGTAAGAAAATTTAACAAAGAAAATGTGCGTAAAGGCTAAAGAGCAACAAGCCAAGGTGTACAATTCAATGCCCAAGAGGACATTTCCATCTACTCGAAAGGTGGTCCCATAAGGAGAGCATCATCGATCAATCCAGCATCTGACCCAAAATACCTTGAATCAATCCAATGTCATGCTTGCTCTGGATGGGGTCATTACTCAAATGAGTGTGCTAACACTCTAAGGAAGATGGGAAAGAACCTATGGGTTTCTGTCAGTGATAATGAGGATGAGGAGACCAATCAATCAAGATTCAGATCAAACAAAGCAATGGTGGTCACAACCGTGACTCGGATTCTGTCAGTGATACCCCAGTGTGACATCCAAAATGGGATAAAGCACCCGAGATATCATCCAACAGGTATACAGATTTAAATTTGATAAATGCTGTTTGTTTTGTGGGTTCTGTTAACATGGATGCAGGTTGTTCACAAGATGAGAAGGAGTTCAGCAAGGATGAACTCATTTGTGGTCTTAAGAACCTTTGCAAAGAATTGGTGGATGAATGGAAGAAAGAGAACAAAAAGGTGATCTCTATGTCCAAAGAGGTTCAAGACCTAACTGATGGCCTGACTAGATTGGAAGTTCAACTCACAAAGAAGGATGTGGAGCTGGACAAAGTCAAGAGCAAACTTACTCTTGCCGAGACAACATTCAAGTAACTCAATACGAGTTCTACCAAGTTAGATGCAATTCTTGGGTTGTCCAAACCACTCAAGGCAGGTATGGGTTTTCAAGAGTCTTTAAATGCTATTACATCTACTTTGTCTAATACAGAAGATAAGTTAATTTTTGTTAAAGAAAGAGATCATGTTGAACCAATATCTTCCGATAAGACTTCGACAAGGTAAAAATATGTAACTACTTGTTACTCTACATCGGACATTTGAAAATTGATTGTAAAACTCTTCTAAAGAAACAAATTAGCCTCTGTGTGATACCCGAAGTGTTGCCTAGCACGTCGATATCACCTACGCCGTAAGAAGAATTATCAAAGTAGGAAAGTATGGAAACCTAAGTCTAACCTGATATGTGATGTTGTATGCACCGCCTTAAAAACTAATGTTGAAGGTTCATGGTATTTTGATAGTGGTTGTTCTCGTCATATGACTCGGAACAAAAATATTTTTAAAGGAATATGAACCTATTCAAGGTGGTAGTGTAACATATGGTGGTGGTGGCAAGAGTAATATAGTAGGAAAAGGCGTATTAAATGTACCTGGATTTCCCGCTTTGAAAAATGTTTTGCATGTTGATGGACCTGGTAACTAATTTAATTAGTATTAGCCAACTTTGTGATGACAACCTTGAAGTAAAATTCAATAAAAACACTTGTGAAGTTTTTGATTGTACCAATAACTGTGTTATGACCGGTACTAGGTCAAGTAATAACCGTTATCTTGTTGAGGATAAACAAGTGTGTCATTACCGTGAGGGTTGATGATGCTACCTTATGGTATCAAAAGTTGGGTCATGTCCATTTTCGTAACATTGTGAAACTCATTAATGCCGAAGCTAGAAGAGGTATACCTAGTCCGGACATTAGTACAAAAATCATATGTGAAGATTGTTTAAAAGGTAAACAAACACGTGCTACCCATAGTGCTACCCAACATAATGAGGAGTATTCTGGGACAACACACCGTTTTCAATTAATGCATATGGATTTAATGGGTCCAATTGAGGTAGACAGCTTTAGGAGGTAAGAAATATACTTTTGTAATAGTTGATGATTTTTCTAGATTTACTTGGGTATATTTTTTAAAAGAAAAATCGAAACTTTTGAAAAGTTTAAAGTCTTACATGCTAAAATCAAAAACATGTTTTCTGCTCTTATCATGCGAATAAGGTCTCGATCATGGAACGGAGTTTGATAATTCATTGTTCTTTACTTTTTGTGAATTAAAAAGGAATTAAACATGAGTTTTCTCGCTCCTAAAACACCTCAACAAAATGGGGTGGCCGAAAGAAAAATAGGACCTTACTTGAGATGGCACGTGTGATGTTGTTTTCAAAAAGAATTTCAAAAAGATTTTGGGCCGAGGCCATAAACACGCCTTGTCACACGGCCAATAGGGTTTTTCTAAGACCTGGTACTAGAATGACACCTTATGAAATTTTGAATGGTAGGATACCAAAGGTTCATTATTTTCATACATTTGGGTGTGTGTGTTATGTTCTAAATGATCGGGATTACTTAGCTAAATTTGACTCTAAAAGTGATAAGGATATATTTCTTGGGTATGCTCAGACGGCCGAGCATATAGGGTTTATAACCTTAGGTTAAAAACCATTCAGGAATCAATTAACGTTGTTTTTGATGATTTAGCAAGTGTTACAGGTGATGGAGTACAGAATCTCCATTAATATTGCCGGAAGAACTGGAGAATCAAAATCAAGTAAGTGATACCCAGTGCCGGCCAAAGTGTTGCCACCGATGGGATAGCATCTCCGGTATCACCCAAGACCAATCCAAAGAATCGAAAAGGATGAACAAGCCGATGATGATCATGTGCATGAAGACTTGAGAAGGGATCCACCAGCCTAGGATCGAAGAGACCATCCTTCCTCTCAAATTATTGGAGAAGCTAGTGAAGGGGTACAAACAAGGAACAAAGGACATTTTAGTGACCGTGAAATGGCAAGGTATGTGTGTATGTCCACCACATACCACAAGGTAAAATATTCCTGTTTTGTCTCTTCTTTAGAACCCAAGAATATTTCTGAAGCTTTAAAAGATAATTTTTGGATACAAGCCATGCAAGAGGAACTTGACCAATTTGCTCGTAATGAAGTTTGGTGTTTAGTACCACGTCCTAGTAATACAAATGTTATTGGTACTAAATGGATTTTCAAAAACAAATCGTATGAGCAAGGAAATATTGTTAGGAACAAAGCTCGTCTCGTAGCACAAGGTTACACCCAAATTGAAGGTGTTGACTTTGATGAGACCTTTGCTCCCGTTGCTAGAATAGAATCCATAAGACTCCTCTTGGCTATAGCTTGTTTTCTAAAAATTACTTTGTTTCAAATGGATGTTAAAGCCGCCTTTTTAAATGGTTATTTAAAAGAATAAGTTTTTGTTGAACAACCAAAAGGATTTGAAGATCCTAATCTACCAAACCATGTATATAGACTTGATAAAGCTTTATATGGCTTGAAACAAGCTCCACGTGCATGGTATGGTCGCTTAACCTCTTTCTTACTTGAATATGGATTCACAAGAGGTGAAGCAGATAGGACCTTATTTATCCTAAGGCATGGCAAAGAAATAGTCATTGTTCAAATCTATGTTGATGACATAGTCTATGGCTCTACTTCTCAAACGTGTTTAAAAGATTTTGTAGAGGCTATGACATCAACATTTGAAATGAGCATGATTGGAGAGTTAACATTCTTTCTAGGCTTGCAGGTGAAACAATCAAATGAAGGAATATTCATTTCACAAAGCAAGTATGCAAAGAGCCTAGTAAAAAGGTTTGGGTTGGAAGGAGCAAAAAGTTCAAAAATCCCCATGTGTTCTTCTCTCAAACTTGGTAGAGATCAAGTAGGTGAGGATGTTGATCCTACTCTTTATCGTTCAATGATAGGTAGCCTTCTCTATCTCACTTCTAGTCGTCTGATATCATGTTCGGCGTGTGTGTTTGTGCACGTTATCAAGCCAATCCTAAAGTCTCTCACCTTAATTCTCAAAAAGATAATTTAATATGTTTCAGAACAAGTGAATTAGGGATTTGGTTTAGTAAGGATACTAATACCAATTTGGTTGGCTTTAGTGACTCAGATTGGGCGGGGGATATGGATGATAGGAAGAGTACTAGTGGGGTGTGTTTTTACTTGGGCAACAATTTAGTTTCATGGTATAGTCGTAAACAAAATTGTGTTTCTCTCTCCACACTGAAGTCCGAGTATGTGGCGGTGGTAGTTGTTGTTCACAACTTATTTGGCTAAAACATATGTTAGATGACTATGGCCTAGAGAGTAATTCTTTGACTATGTACCGTGATAACTGAGTGCTATCAACATTTCAAAAAACCCAGTTCAACATTCCCGTACCAAACACATTGACATACGTCATCATTTTCTTAGAGATATGGTAGATAAAGGCCTAATTAATATTGATCATATTGATACTAAGTATCAACTGGCTGACATCTTTACCAAGGCCTTAGACCACGAGAGATTTTCTAGTTTGAAAAGATCTCTTGGTCTTTGTAATCTCTGAGTTCTGCTCGTCTGTGCTACCCTGTGTGATGTTATCACTTAGGGTAACACTTGTATATTAGTGTATTTTTTTTTCTTTGGTTATTTACTTAAAAAAAAAAAAAAACTTTATTATTTGTTTATTCTAGCTAGCTTAGTTCTAACTGTGGCACATGCTGACCTTTTTGTTATGGTAGGTTATTATTTAGGTTAGCACGTCTGATATCATTCCCCTTCATATGCTTAAAGTGACAAAGTCACTAATCTTTTCTTTTTGATAAATAAAAGGCAAAGGCATTTTTTCATACTTTTCTCTCGAGCTCGGGGCACGGTGTTCGCTGCAACGATGTACTCTTGCCAATGAGAAGGTATGAGGTGATTTATGCTAAGTATTAGGGACATGGAGTTCGCTACTACAGTGTACCCTACTTGAAAGGCATAGATCACTTGGTCTCTACACTTGAAATATAACTTGAAGCACGGAGCTCGTTACATTACGTTGCTTTCTTGTTTAAAGAAGTGTATTGAGACGTGTTTAACAAGCAATGTACTTAAAAATTATATATAGGCATATAATGCCTAAAGTGCATGAAAATGCTCGGCTTGTTATGCCTCAAGTGTTTGAAACTGAAAAAAAATATTTATCAAGGGGTTTTATATCATATGTGTTATCCTACGTGTTACCATCATTGCCTTAACACATTAGTGTGTGCTATATTAGTTTTTTATTTTTTATTTTTGAAATATTGTTGATTAATTTCTCAAAATCTGAAAGTCTTTTTAAATTAAAGAGTTTACGATTTTGAAAACGTCTTCAACAAGTTTTCTTTATTTTTGGTAAACTTAATTAAGTAACTAACCCATATTTTTATTTGTGCTTATAATGTTTTGGGCTTAGTTATAAATTATTTAGTTTACCTATTTTTTTATTCTTTACGTTTTTACTTTAAAAAAAAATTATTTTCTTTATTTTTTATTTTTGCAACCGTGTTTTGTCTTTAAAGTCGGTTGGGGTTATTTTAAAAGAAAAAGGTGTGGTTAGGGTTTTGTTTTAAATTGCGTGGATAGGGATTAGTTAGAGTACTAATAGGGGTTTTAGTTTAGATAGGACATTAAGTGTCAAATCAATTTATTTATTTGTTCCCTATCTAACCTCCTTCTCCTATTTTCACTCTCCCTCTTCCTATTTTCTCTCTCTATCCGTTACCGTCTCTCCCCTTTTAAACCCTTGTTCCAACGCCTTCTTCTCTCCCAAAATCCTAGGTCAAAATACGTTCCTAAATTTCCCTAAAATCTCCATGGCATCTCCATCCAAGACCAATACCGAACCTTCCCACACGGACCAAATGGACATCTCACCTAGCATTGCTCCTTCCGTGGCATCTCGCGTGGCCATGGAAACTTCCCCAATGATCACTCCAATCTCTTCTCCACCAACAATGGCAATTGTTCCTACCTCTGGCCCCAATGCCTCGTTTGATCAAGGCATTCCTAAGGTGACTCTCATCCCTACCGAGCCAAAAAGGAAGAGGAAAGCCCCAACTGCCAAACTGTCTCCCCAAATCGCAAAAAGGAGGTCTTCCAACCGCATTAGATCAATCAGGTCCAAGGCAACTTCAAATACCTCTCTTGATCCAGTTGAAGTCTCAGAAAGCTCTATTGATGTGTCCTCACCCCATGTAAGTGATGAGAACTTTGAAGCAAACAAGGAAAAGGAGCCTTCTGTGGACTCATTTGATGCTTGGGTAGATGGTGATGAAGAGGAGACTCTCTCTGATTATCAGAAAAAGAAGGCCAAGGGCAAAACTGTGAGTGCTACCAGAAGTGCTAGCAAGAAGAGGATATCATCTGAGGTAACACTTGCCCCCTCTTCTGTTCCTAAACATTCCTCTAGTGATAATTCTGGTGATGAGGTTACTCAAACTGAAGAGGATAAAGCTTTTCCAAAACCTTTTCTTACTTTGGAGTATTATAAAAAGGAAAATATGGAACTTTGGTTGAATAGTCTAAGTAAGAGAATTTTAAAAGAGAAGCACATTGATGAGGGTCGCTTGGAAAAGGAAGGAGTGGTTCAGCTTTTTAAAGGACAGAATTTTATTAATGCTAATAATCATGCATCAGTTTTGTTGAGAGTGTTATTCGCAATTTCTTTGCCAATTTGCATGCTCATTTGGATGATGAAGGGTCTCGCTAAATATGGAAAAGTGTTTGTTAGGGAAGAGTCTATTCTTTTACTCCCGCCCGATTAACAAAGTTTTAGGTCTCCCTAATGTAGATGATGAGAGCGTAAGGGTCAATAGAGATGAAATGGTAAAATTGCTCACTCACAACAAAGCTGCAGCCTTGGCCTTTGAAAGAGAAACTTCATGCTTCTAGATTATCTTCTCTCTATTCCGTACTACACAAACCGTGCATCTTCAATTGGCTTCCTACAACTAATGAACCTATTGTGACTTTGGAGCATGCGAATGTGTTGTATAGATTGGGTAAAAATTTAAGGATTAACTTTGGAAGATTAGTGTTTAACCACTTAGCTTCATGGGTTAAAAAAAAGGAAGTGAACATTAGCTTTTTCCCCTATCCTTCTCTAATCTTCAAAGTTTTGGTATTTCAATCCTTGCCCATTGAAGCCTCCGATGTTTTTACCATCGAACCCGAGTACTATACCGTTGATCAACAACCGAAAAAGGGTAAAAGGTATACTAAAGATCTTCCTTGGAACAAATCTGATGAAACAACCCCGCTCCTCCCAGTGCTTATCTCACGTGATACCCCAAGTGCTTCCTCAGTGTTGCCCCTCATACTTTTGCAGAACCGATGCCGCAAGTATTCTCGAACAACATGATGAATCTTTTGGGCAACTCGGACCATCAATCCCAAAGGCTACAGTTCTCAACTTCGTACAAACAAATCAAGTGCAATAGGAGAACTCGAGGGATGGGCTAAGCTTAAGCAGTAACATATGCTTTTATTGATGAAATTTCTTCCCAAACAGGGGGAGGATCTGCTGGAACTTCGGAGTGGGTGCTCTGCAGTGCTACCACCGATCCGGCCCAAGTGATGGTGGAAGTGATAGGGAAGGAGATCATGAGGAAGAAGAGGAGTTTGAAGAAGAAGAAAGCCGAACCTTAAGGTTGATAAACCTGAAGGTTTATGTTGCCGCTATCATATGGGTGACTATTTTTGTGGTGGTCCTACAAACAATGTTTTTATTTTGGTGATGTGGTGGTTCTTTAAACAATTTACTTTTATTTTGTTTATTTTTGCTAAAACACTTTAGTTGGTTTGTTAATAACTTAAACTGCTAGGTTGTTTTTTGCTAAGTTTTTGGATGATATTTTGCTACAATGGTTATGGTTTTTAATGGTTACTTAGTTTATTTCGAAAACTTTTTAAAGTTTGAAATAAATTAGTTTATTATGATAAATCATTGTTTAGGATTAGCTCCTTGATTAAGGGGGAGTTAATTTTTGTGGAGATATTATTCTATGGTCTATGCTCTGTACATTTGTATATAGACTTATCCTACAGACAAAGAAGACATTAAGTTTGGAAAGAAATATCCAACTAAGGGGGAGATTGTTAGTGTAATCTGCAGGTGATATTGTAGATGATTTCCCAAGTGATATCGCAGATGATTTCCTGGACTGAAAATTATATAGTTGTATATTTCTTGTTTGTTATTTAATGGACTAACGTGCTAATATGGTCTGTATAGTCTATGGTTTATGGTTGTATTTCAGGGTGCAATAGCATCAAAGAAGGAGCTAGACACATGTGGAAATTGGAAGAAATGAATTAATACATTTTATGTATTAATTCGTAATTTTGGAATTCAACAACAACATGTATGTGGACTTTGTCAAAGGTTGTTGCTGAGTTATAGAAGAGGTACAAGGATGATAAAGCAAGGGAGTACAAGGCGTGGAAGCATGGCTTGAGGATTCAACAACTCGGTTGCTACAAATGAGGAAGTGGGAGCTAGAATTGTGGAAACAAATTAACCCACTCTCCCTACACTTCCTCCACGTGCAAGACCAGCCCCAAGGCTGTTATTGGAGTAGCCTTCAAGTTTTGAAGACTATAAATAAGCTTGGAAGGTTTATTTGAAGACATGCCAATTATTTCATCACATTCACACCTTCGAAAAGCTTAGAGATAGAGTTCTTTGTTTGGTTCTTTTTAATCCTTTCTCCCTTGTAATTTCGCACTTGATTACTTTGGTATCAAGGTGTGTGAAGGCTAGGATAGGATTCCGTTCTTTATCTCTTGTTCCATAGAGCTCAAAATAGATATAGCTATAGGGAACTTTCGGCTTTGTAAATTCATTCATAGTGATTATAAAGTCTTGCCTAAGAGGCACTCTCAAGTTATATTTATATAACTTGAGAAAAACAATTTTGGTGTTTTATTCCGCTGCAAACTCTTTTACAAAATTGTTTTATTTTCGAAGTGTGTGTGTGTGCCATCCCAAGTGCTATCGTTGGTGCTGTTATCACCTTGGATATCACTTGTGATTCAAGCCGTGACAATTTCAGAAGCTTTCTGCTAAGTTAACATATATAAATAACAAAGAAAATTATGAATGCGAAATGTGAATTTACTATAAAAAGGAATTATCCGATGAATCATCATTAAGCTCATTATCCTCGGGCAAAGATTGTGAAGAAGCATGTCTTGGAACTATAGGACCATGCTCATTTTCCCATTAATTCATCAACTAATTATATCATACGACAAGCACATCCATTTGGACGCTTAGTTCGTATAGATGATCCACCCGAGGATCCTCCTGTTGATCCTCCATTTGCTACAAGGTTTCCCATTGTATGAGAAGTTATATTCCTCATTCTGAACTAAAAATCAAATATCAACACACACAATAAATTTGATTTAGACTCTATCAGACTAACTACTTCAAAGGATCTAAACCGAAGGTGTTAATGCATTTGTAGATCATCCATATGGTATAATACTATGCCCCATAAATATAGCCCTACCGAACAAAAAGACCCATCCTAAAACAATGCAACGGGAAAAAAAAGGGGGGGACTTTCTGTTACTTCTACTTGAACAATTGATACTCATACCCATTGGAGCAAAATATACAGACTAACTACACATATTTTATCCCCACTCTGCCAGTAAATGCTATAAAAAGATTAAAAACTTCTTGCAAATGCATCCATAGCAAGTTTGGATGAAGTTGTGAATCATAAAGTGACACTTGAAGTCTTGAATACAACTTTGTCAAGTAGTTTTATGACCAGAGAATAGAGATAACGTTGGCGTTAATCATAATAATAATTTGAAAATAGAGAACCTTAACTGCAAGAACAATCTCAGGGACATGGGAAGAAAGGGATGATGAAGAAAATCAAGTAGTAGCTTCAGAGCTACCATAAATTAGTTTGTTAATCAGTTGATCTATTTATGTGTTAATGTAATTACGTACAACAATTTTCATAATATTGTAATAAGTTGTGATTAACCTGGATTGACTATTTTTCCCTTCAGTCCAATATCCCGATGCACATGTCACATACCAGATAAGTAACCATTAAATATGGTAAGATATAGCCCTGAACACGCTCGGAGAACTGTTGCCCTTTCATAGTCTGCGGTGACAACAAGAACCAATCTTATCCAAAGACCCAACATCATTTTACAGATGTCCCTCCAAAATTAAACGTGTCAACTCCTTCGTTATCCAGCGCATTCTAATTTCTCTCACATCACTCCCATGTACATTTATAAATAAAACCTATTGGGGTGACTCGCAATGTTGTTGACAAAATGGATTTGGGGCAAGGCTTGCGTGCTTCTGGTGTTGTGCCGAGGCGGGCGCCCCACCTGGGCCGAGGCAGGTGCCTCGGTGGCCGAAGCTGGAGGTCCCTGGTTGCGTCTTTGAGGTGGTCGCATGACTTGTATGGGGCGGGCGCTTCGTGGGCAGAGGGTTGATGGTTTCTTCGTAGCTTCCCAGGCGGCCGCATGGTACTCTTTGAGGCGGGCGCCTCGCGGCGGAAGTGTGACGGGCTGGGCCTAGGTTAGGGTTCAGATCGTGGTTTCTCCCTTTGTCATATAAATAATCCTTTTTTGGTCATTGTTCCGTGCAGCCTTGAGAGAGAGATTGATAGAAACAAGCTAGGTTATTTACTATTGTGAGAGATTGTGAGATTGTGCGAAAGGTTTTCACCTTGATTCTCCTTGTACTCTTCTTGATTATAGTGAATTGATTCTCCGTCGCCCGTGGATGTAGCCAAGTTGGTGAACCACATAAATCTCTTGTGTTCATTGTTTTTCAATTTTGTTTCGTTCTTGCTATTGTGTTATTTTGTGCTTTCATCTTTATCAATCTAGCAATTGTGTTTGGGACCCAAAATCCTAACAATTGGTATCAGAGCCAGGTTTGTGGATCTTGTATTTCTTATTGGTAACGATGTCTGGGAAGTACGAAATTGAGAAGTTTAATCGCAAGATTAACTTTGGGCTATGGCAAGTAAAGATGCGAGCAATCTTGGTGGGTAAAAATTGCGTCAAGGCTTTGCTTGGGAAGGCAAAGAAACCGCAAAACTTGACGGATGCACAGTTTGACGACATGGACGAGAAGGCTTTATCTCTCTTACAATTGAGTCTCAAAGATGAGGTATTGAGAGAGGTTGTGGATGAGAAGACTGTGGCAGGGCTTTGGCTTAGGCTTGAGCAATTGTACATGACTAAGAGTATTAGTAACAGGTTGCTACTATTGAAGAAACTCGAGGAGTGTAAACTCAAAACGGGTGAGTCCTTGGAGAAACATCTTGATGAGTTTGATGGCTTGGTCATGGACTTGAAGAATGTCGATGTCGTGATTGATGATGAGCAATTGGCGGTAAAATTGCTTTGTTCTCTACCTTCGAAATACATCCACTTTCGCGAGACAGTTTTGTATGGCAAGGAAGAGATTGCTTTGGAAGAGATCAAGACCGCTTTATTAAGTCGTGAGGTTATTGAGACGCACTTGACTTCCCCAAGTGTTGAATCTCAAGGTGAGGGTTTAATTGCTAAAGACGGTAAGAAGGCAGGGAAGGGATCGAATTCAAGGAATTCGGGTCAGTCAAGTCCAAGGTTTAAAGATGTGATATGTCATGGTTGCAAGGAGAAGGGACACATTAGAAGGTTTTGTCCAAACCGACAGGATACAACTGTGAAGACAAAGGGTGAAGCTAGAGTGGTGCTTGAAGACACTAGTGATGACAGTGAATGTGATGCACTTACTGCTTGTGATCAGGGTTCCGAAATTCGTGATAGTTGGATTTTGGATTCGGGTTATTCTTATCATATTAGTCCCAATCGGGCATGGTTTTGTTCATATAAGGCTGCTGGTGGAGTAGTTTTGTTGGGGAATAATACTGCATGCAAGGTTGTTGGTATTGGGGCTATTAAGGTTAAGATGTTTGATGGAGTAGTGCGGAAATTGCAGAATGTCAGGTATGTTCCTGAACTGAAGAAGAACCTGATTTCTCTAGGCACCTTGGATAGTCTTGGGTATAGTTTATCCATTGCGAATGGCAAATTATCGGCTATTAAAGGTGATTTGGTGGCATTGAAGGGAAAGAAGGTGGGGACATTGTATAAGCTTCTTGGGTCTACGGTTGTTGGTGATGTATCTATTGCAACGGGGTCAACGATTGAGGCGGAGGTTACTCAACTATGGGACATGACATTGGGTCACATTGGCTTGAAGGGATTGACAGAACTCTCTGAGGGTGGTTTGTTGTGGATGAATCGCACTTTGATAGAGAGGGCTCGGGGTTTGCTGTCACATGCATTGTTGAAGGATTTTTGTGCGAAGAAGATTAATATGACTGCTTATTTGGCTAATCGTTCTTCAAATTCTGGTTTTGGGATGAAGACTCTGATAGAGATGTGGTCAGGCTCTCTAGGAGGTGACTCGAGATTGTGTATTTTCGGGTGTCCCATGTATGTTTATGTGTACAACAAATTGGAGCAAAGGGCCAAAAAGTGTTTCTTTGTTGGCTATAATTCTGAAGTGAGTGGATTTCGGTTATGGAATCCTATTGCGTCTAAGTTCCTGATTGGCACGACCAGAAACAGGTGTTTCAGCGACGGAATTATCAGCGACGGACTCATTCCGTCGCTAAATAGCGGCGGAATATAAGCTTTAGCGTCGAAATTATTTTGGCGTCAAATTTAGCGACGGAATTTAATTCCGCCGCTAAAACGAATATTCCTCGAATATTCGTTTAATTACCGCCACTATTTTCGCGGTTGATTTACCGACGGAATATTCCGCCGCTAAATCTTTATCAGCGACGGAATTATTCCGACGGTGAAAATATATCGTTTCTTTATTTTTTTATTTATCAGCGTCGGAAATATTCCGACGGTGAAATTAAAATATTTTTTTTTTAAATATTACACCGACGGAATATTTCCGCCGCTGAATAATTATTTTTTTTAATTTATCAGCGTCGGAAATATTTCGACGGTGAAATTAAATGTTTTTTTTTTTAATTAAACACCGACGGAATATTTCCGCCGCTGATAATTTAATATTTTTTATTTTTCAGCGACTGAAATATTCCGTTGCTGATATTAAAATGTAATTTTTGTTTATTTTTAGAACTAATTAACAAAATAACAAACTAAAAACATTAAAGTATCATAAATATTTTTGACATTTTTGAAAAAATAAATAAATCATAAATATTTATTAATTTTAATTTAATAAATATCATTATTTTTTATTTATGTAAAATATGAAAGTTATTTTAAATTACTCTCAAAAAAATAAATATGAGTCAATAAATATTATTTTTGAAAAAATAAATACCACATAAATATTTATTAATTTTAATTTAATAAATATCATTCTTTATAATTATTTAAAACATGAAAATTATTTTAAATTACACTAAAAAAATAAATATGAGTCAATAAATACACTATACCCTATACCCTATACACTATACCATATACCATATACCCTATACCCTATACCCTATACACTATACCCTATACACTATACCCTATATACCCTATACACTATATCCCTATACCCTATACCCTATACCCGATACCCTATACCCTATACACTATACCATATACCCTATACCCTATACCAAATACCATATACCATATACCCTACCCTATACCCTATACCCTATACCCTACCATATACCCTATACCATATACCCTACCCTATACCCTATACCCTATACACTATACCCTATACCCTATACACTATACACTATACCATATACCTTATACCCTAAACCCTATACCCTATACCCTATACCCTATACCCTATACACTATACCCTATACACTATACCTTATACCCTATACCCTATACACTATACCCTATATCCCTATACCCTATACCTTATACACTATACACTATACACTATACCCTATACACTATACCATATACCCTATACCATATACCCTATACCTACCCTATACACTATACACTATACCCTATACATTATACCCTATACACTATACCACTATACACTATACCCTATACACTATACACTATACCCTATACCCTATACCACTATACCACTATACCCTATACCCTATACCACTATACTGTATACCCTATACCCTATACCCTATACTCCTATACCTTATACCCTATACCCTATACACTATACCCTATACTATACCTATACCCTATATCCTATACACTATACCCTATATATACACTATACACTATACACTATACCTCCTATACACTATACACTATACACTATACACTATACACTATACACTATATATACTATACACTAATTAATCCTAAATCCTAACCCCTAACCCCTAAACCCTAAACCCTTATAAACCCTAACCCCTAAACCCTAACCCCCGCAATGTAAAGGTACTTGGAGAAACTATCAATGACAAGGACCGCCGCCCACAATGCAAGGGGGCGAAAAAGTTGTACGGAGAAGAAGGTCTTGGAAGTGGTTGTGGAGAAGGAGTATGCAAAATGGACAGAAAATTACATTCCCAGGAGAAGCCGATGAAGCTCTGACACTCTTACTCGGAGACATAGTCTTTGTACTACAACGTAAAGAGCACCCAAAGTTCAAGCAAAAGGGTGATGACGGGGGCAAATTATACATCCACTTCTCGGTCGACTTTCCCAGATTCCTTGACTTCGAACAATGCAAGGCCCTAGCAGGTACGCCGCCTCTAAGCCTTCATCGCATGACAGATAATGGAGCTTGATGAGTGCGAGGAGACAACCCTTCACGACGTCAACATTGAAGATGAGATGCGCGTAAAACAACAGCGCGCATGAAGCTTACGATGAAGATGATGACATGCACGGTGGTGGGGACGAGAGAGTGCGGTGTGCTAGCGGTAATGATGTGGGTCTTTTTTCGGATATCTTAGTTATGACTTATGAGACAATAATCTCCAGTGTTGTCTAATAGTTGGTTAGTTCCTAGTTTTGGACTTATCTTGTTTTTGTTTTATTTTGGATAAAAAATTTAAAATTGTATGCAATTTACCAATTTGGGAATAGCTCCAAGAACCCTTGCAATTCATATATATATGGTCATTGTTTCTATTTAAAAAAAAACCTAACCCTAAGCCACACAACACAAACCTAACCCTAACCCCTAAACCCCAAACCACAAACCCTAATTAAACCTAAACCACTAAACCCTAAACCTAAATCCTAACCCCTAACCCCTAAACCCTAAACCCTAACCCCTAAACCCTAAATCCTAACCCCTAAACCCCTAACCCCTAAATCCTAACCCTAACCTAAACCCTAAATCCTAACCCCCTAATCCTAACCCCTAAACCCTAACCCTAAACCCCCAATCTCTAAACCTAAACCCTAACCCCTAAGGTATAGTATATAGTGTATATCAGATATAGTAGGTATAGGGTATAGTGGTATATAGGTATGTGGTATAGGTATAGGGTATAGGGTATGTATAGGTATAGGGTATAGGGTATAGGGTATAGGGTATAGGGTATAGTGTATAGTATAGGGCATATGGGTATGTGGTATGTATGTATAAGATATAGGGTATAGGGTATAGGGTATAGTGTATAGTGTATAGGGTATAAGGTATAGGGTATAGTGTATAGAGTATAGTGTATAGGGTATAGGGTATAGGATATAGGGTATAGGGTATAGGGTATGGTGTATGGTGTATAAGATATAGGGTATAGGGTATAGTGTATGGTGTATAGGATATAGGGTATAGGGTATAGAGTATAGTGTATAGGGTATAGTGTATAGGTTATAGTGTATAGGGTATAGGGTATAGTGTATAGGGTATAGTGTATAGTGTATAGGGTATAGTGTATAGTGTATAGGGTATAGGGTATAAGGTATAGTGTATAGGGTATAGGGTATAGGGTATAGTGTATAGTGTATAGGGTATAGGGTATAGTGTATAAGGTATAGTGTATAGGGTATAGGGTATAGGGTATAGTGTATAGTGTATAGGGTATAGGGTATAGGGTATAGGGTATAGTGTATAGTGTATAGGGTATAGGGTATAGTGTATGGTGTATAGGATATAGGGTATAGAGTTTGCGGCTGTCGAAACGTATGTTCTTCTTAACTGCGACGAGGTTGGGGAATATATCAAGTAAGTCATTGATGTTATGTTTATGCCTCGTCGATTAAATTATGCATGTTTAATTACCTGCATATGAAATGCCTTGTTTAACCCTATTGCAGAATGTTTGAAGATTTAGCTCAGGATTTATCTCCAGAACTCATCGCAACTAGGACAGAAAAGAGAATTTCCAAAGCGGCTAAGGAAATATGTAAATATTTCGTTTCATTCAAATTTATTCTATACACTTCTTTAAACATTCAATCTTAAAATTGTATTAAATTGGTTACAATATTGTCTTATATAGATAGCTGAACATCCGGGTGATGCCAAAGCTGCGAGGTTAAGACATTTAGCATCATCTCCGTACTTGAACGTTCATTTATACAACGGTTATTTCATGAATGGCTATGTGTTTCATACCAAAGCTTACGGGGGATCTAAATTGACGTGGAATAGCGGTGTGAAGCTTAAAGGAAACCTTGATTATTATGGCATCCTGAAAGAAGTAGTCGAGGTGGAGTATTTGGGTAGAAACAGTGTTGTCTTGTTCAATTGTGATTGGCGGGATGCTGTGCGAGGTGTTAAGAAGCACGCCATATATGACCTCGTCGATGTAAAGGACTCGTCCAGACATAATGGCGACGACGTCTTCATCTTAGCATCTCAAGCACAACAGGTATACATGACTCCCTACCCTCGTCCGCGACCCGACGGATGCGGGTCAGTTCTGGATGACCAAGGCTAGGAGCATGATTGACAACCTACCCTCGTCGACAACTACAAAGTCGTCATTAGAAACACCCTATCAAGAGGATGAAATTCCAGTGCCACCTAACGTTTCATCAGCTAATCATCCATTAGATGATGTCACTCATATTCCTCAAAATGTTGATGAACCCGAGGAGGATATATTACCAGTGAATTTGCCAACTCCTCCGCCTCGTTCAGGTCATCTCGCGCACATTGATATTGATGAATCAGAGGAAGAGGAAGAGGAAGAGGAAGAGGAAGAGGAACCAGAGTTTGATTCATCAGAGTCCGAAGACGAAGATGAAGAACTCGAGTTTTGTAGTAATTCAGAGTCCAGTGATGATGATGGGGACGAAGATTAATAATAGTTTAAAGTTTAAAATTGTATTGTGAATGCTTTAGATTATTAGAACTTTAAAGTTTTATATGTATTGTGAATGCTTTAGATTATTAGAACTTTAAAGTTTTATATGTATTGTGAATGCTTTAGATTATTTTTAATATCCGTCGTTTTATATATATTGTGAATGCTTTAGATTATTAGAACTTTAAAGTTTTATATGTATTGTGAATGCTTTATATTATTAATAGTTTAAAGTTTTATATGTATTGTGAATGCTTTAGATTATTAGAACTTTAAAGTTTTAGATGTATTGTGAATATATTGTTTCCTATTGTTAAAGTTGTATATTTTAATATTTTTACTGTAATACAGATATGAGTTCTAGTAGTAAGGGTAAGGGTAAGAAGACTAAGCCCATCTACACATTGATTACTGGGACGCAACCGTCCCGATCCGGTACCGATGATGACCCTTCACGCAGTAGTACTAGCTCCACCTCTAGGTCCGGTACTCAGACTACTGTCGATTCTGAGGGAAGGATATTTGTCCGGATATCACCACATTATGACCAGTAAGTAACTCTTCATTAATTTGATATAAGTTGGTTCCTTTTTGTTTTATATATAATTCATTATTTAAGTTAAAATGTTATTGTATAAATATACTTGGCAGGTTTGTAGGTGGATATCCCACCACAGGGACTAAGATCGGGCAATACTGGCGGTCTCGGAAAATGACCGAGTTTTGGCCCAACTGGAAAAAATTGCCACCGAGGCAGAAGGAGGATGCGTGGGAGGAGTTTAAGGTAATGTGTTAATGGTTTTTATTTAAAACTTAAATGTTAGTTTGTTATTAAAATGTTATAATTAATAATGATTATACTCTTTTTGTTTTGTAATGTTATCATTATATGTTGTAGGGGAAATATTATTGGGCGCCGGAAATAAGTGAGGCGACGGCTAGATATGTTTTCAATGAACAGGCTCACAAGCTATTTAAGGATCATATTTGTAACATATTTATCTATCCTTAATTAGTTTAATTAACAATGATTATACTCTTTTAATTTTATAATGTCATCATTATATGTTTACGAGATATTCATATTTTTTATAGGTACCACGAAGAGAAATCATTATACTAATCGGCTCGCGGCGGGACAACAGCCCTCGACACCTACTTGGATGATCGAGGAGGTGTTTCGTCAATTTTGCGAATATTGGAGGTCGGATGCGGCGAAGGCTATATCCGAACAGGCCAAGGCCAATAGAGCAGGCTCCTCGGGGTCGGCGGCGATGCATACCATGGGGACGCTCACGGTCGTCGAGCATCACGACCGCATGGTATGTATGTTAGTTTAAATGTAGTAGTGTATGGATGCTTTTAAATAGGTTTATGTACGTATGTTAGCTGGGAGCCATGTTGATGCTATGAAATCTATGGTTTTAGTGTAAATGTAGTGTATGCATGGTTTTAAATCAGTTTAAATGTTGCATTTTTACAATTTCAAAGTAATAATCTCGCTTATTTTATTTATAGGAAAGGGAGCATGGTCCGAATATCAGTTTTGTGGATGTTTACGCTAGCACCCATCTTCGGAATTCTACAGCGCCCGATCAACCTCCGCAATGGGTTGACGATCGCTCTGCTAATGCCTTTGTAAGTAAACTATCATTAAATGACTTGATTTTGAATATGTAAATTTATTTATGTACCTTACATTGTGTATATGATTATAATTGTTTGTTTTATTTTGACAGGCTGCATATCAAGCCGCCGTTGTTCCCGAAGGAACGCCTCCCGGCGAGCCCGTCCCCTTCGTGCCTGATGTTTGGCACTCGGTCACCTCTGAGGGACATCCAAAGAGAGGAGCCCGAGTGTTAGGGATGGGGGATTACGGGCGGCAATGCCCGTCGACGTCGACCGGCCGTCGGCGAAATGTTGCCCCGCCCACGTATGATCCGAGGGTTGACACTCTGGAGGCTGCGTTGGAGGAGGAGAGACGCGAGCGGGCAAAGCTTGCGGAGGCTTTGGCGGTTCAGACGCAGATGCAGGAGGAGAATGATCGGCGTCATGCAGAGATTCAAAGACAACATGCAGAGACTCAAAGACAATTGGCGCTGTTGATGGCTCATCTCGGCCAGGACTTCCAGGGTAATTTCGGCCTCCCGAGTTGATTGCGGACTTTTTTAGACATTTTTGTATTAATTTATACTTGTTTGTAAACATTTGAGACATTTGGTACCCGCGGGAGCCCCTCCCCCCTCTCCCCCACTCTCCCCCCCTCTCCCCCCCCCCCTCTCCCCCTCCCGAATTGGTACGGTGGTACGGTGATATTTAGTTTTTATTTGGTACGCTGATATTTGATTTTTAGTTTTTATAGTTTTAGTTTTATAAATTGAAATGTTATATCAGGTACAAAAAATTTTGGTTTATTGATATTTTAAATTATTTTTTTTAATTTATTTCAGAATAAGCGACGGAAATTCCGTCGCTGAAATTAATTTCAGCGAATTTAATTTTTGATTATAGCGGTGGAAATTTTGTCGCTGAAATAAAAATTAATTAAAATAAATTAATTTCAGCTGCGGAATTTTCCGTCTCTGAAATTAATTTATTTTAATTAATTTTTATTTCAGCGACGGAATTTCCTCCGCTATAATCATTTAATTTTTATTTAATTTTTGATTTCAGCGGCGGAAATTTCCGTCGCTGTAATAAAATTTAAATTAAAATTAATTAATTTCAGCGACGATAATTTCCGCCGCTAAAATTAATTTATTTTAATTTAATTTTTATTACAGCAACGGAAATGTCCGCCGCTGAAATTAATTTAATTAAATTAATTTTTATTACAGCGAAGGAAATTTCCGCCGCTGAAATGAAAATTTAATTAAATTAAATTGATTTAGCAGCGGAAATTTCCGTCACTGGAACCATTAATTCACCGGCGGAATTTAATTCCGTCGGTAAAATCAAAAAATATCGGCGGAAATTGACCCGTCGGAGCACTACGACGGGCTGGTAGCGGCGGACCACCGACGGAATTTTTCCGCCGGTGATTATTTTTAGCGACGAAAATTTAATTTTAGCGACGGCAGTGTGGTAGAGATGTTGCTCTACGTCTCCAAGAGAAGAACTGTTCTGTAGGACGGATATATAAACAGGTGGAGTTAGCCGGAGATGATAAAAAAGTGGTGGAACTTGACTTAGATGTAAATGATGTGTCTGATGAAGCGACTCCAATTGAAGCTCCAGTTCAAGAGGAGGAGACCAACAAGCAGGTGGAGACTACCATTGTTTTTGGTAGAGTTCGATATGGTTTGGAGGAGATGGTGGCTTATGCATTGTCCGCTGCGAGAAAAGTAAGTATGCATAAATTAATTTCTTTCAATGAAGATATATCGTGTGAAAAATCTGCTATGTGGTCGGCCGTTGTGAATGAAGAGATGGTATCTCTTATTGAAAGTCAGACATGTGAATTTGTTAGATCACCACCAAATGAGGTGTTAGTCAGTCACAAGTGGATCTACAAGTTCAAAGATGGTAACCCAAGGTTTGGGGTAGACTACAATGATATTTTTTTACTAGTTGTTAGACACTTATCTATTCACAACTTGTTGAGCATTGTGGCGATACGAGATCTATTGCTTAAGGTGGAGATCTACATGCGCCAGCCTGAAGGGTTTGTTGTCGAGGGTAAGGATCATGTTTGCCTGTTAGAGAGGTCCTTGTATGATTTGGAGCAGTCAACTCGACAGTGGTATAAAAGGTTCGACACTTTTATTGTTACCCAAGGTTATGCTAGAAGTGGATATGATTGTTGTGTTTACCTGATGGTTTGTAGTGATGGCACATTGATTTATCTTGTTCATGTCGATGGCATTCTTGTGGCTGCGATAGATATCAATGATGCTTACCGGGTGAAATGGTTATATTCTTTAGATAGTCCCAAGTCTAAAGATGATGTGTCACGAGTTTCGTATTCAAATGCTTGGGTGTGCATTGTGTATAGCAAGAACAGTGATGGTTGTATTGGGTATGTTATGACTATAACGGAGGCGGTCATGTTGACAAAGCCGGGTTCGAAGGTTTCAATTGGTAAGTTCAAGAAGTTCTTGGACTTAGTGGGTGTTACTAGTCATTGATGCCCTTTGGGGCGTGGCGACGGAGATAGAGATGTTCTCTTGGAGATAGCTTGTTTCGGGATTGATCGTCAAGGTGGAGAATTGTTGGGGTGACTCTCAATGTTGTTGACAAAATGGATTTGGGGCAAGGCTTGCGTGCTGCTGGTGTTGTGCCGAGGCGGGCGCCACAGTGGCCGAAGCTGGAGGTCCCTGGTTGCGTCTTTGAGGCCGCCGCATGACTTGTATGGGGCGGGCGCTTCGTGGGCAGAGGGTTGATGGTTTCTTCGTAGCTTCCCAGGCGGCCGCATGGTACTCTTTGAGGCGAGCGCCTCGCGGCGGAAGTGTGACGGGCTGGGCCTAGGTTAGGTTTCATATCGTGGTTTCTCCCTTTGTCATATAAATAATCCTTTTTTGGTCATTGTTCCGTACAGCCTTGAGAGAGAGATTGATAGAAACAAGCTAGGTTATTTACTATTGTGAGAGATTGTGAGATTGTGTGAAAGGTTTTCACCTTGATTCTCCTTGTACTCTTCTTGATTATAGTGAATTGATTCTCCGTCGCCCGTGAATGTAGCCAAGTTGGTGAACCACGTAAATCTCTTGTTTTCATTGTTTTTCAATTTTGATTCGTTCTTGCTATTGTGTTACTTTGTGCTTTCATCTTTATCAATCTAGCAATTGTGTTTGGGACCCAAAATCCTAACAAAACCCAAATAGCAACCACCTCTCTTCATCTTTTGTCATCAACAACTTCCATCATTAACAGACAACATATTTCCATCTGAGACTAATTACTTAGGTTTTTGTCGCTAATCAAGGAAATGAAAGGGATGGGACATACAGGGGATCAGGTTCAGGGCCGCCGGACTGACGAGTTCGGCAACCCCATCCAAGAAACCGGTGGCGGTTTTCCCACTGATACCAGTGCAGCGGTTGGCTATGGCGGCGCTGACACTACCGGAGCTTTTCTGGCTGATATTGGTGGCACTACTGGGCATGGCCCTGACATGGGAACCGGGTATGCTGGTAGTGATTGTAACGACCCTAACCCTAGGCACTAATTTAGCATCATTTTGTGTGCTTTTAATATTATTGTTAATATTATGTGTTCATTTTTTTATATACTTGATTTCTTATATTAGGATAAAATGATAAGGAAATAAAATAATATTTTAGGGGAAATATAAAAATAGAAAATAAATAAATTAATAGGATGGAGTGGTAATAAAATGGACAAATAAAATATTTTGGGTTGGGAGTGTTATTTAAAATTTTTGGAAGAGTTCTTCTTGTAGGGGACCATTCCCCTAAAATCCTCCCCTTCTTCCTTAAAAGTCAAGACACCCCCCATACCTCCCATACTTTTCCCCTTAACTCTACCATCCTCCTTCTTTCCTTCTTCATCATTCTCTCCTTCTCCCTTATCATTTTCCATGGAAAGCCTCATCTCTCAAGATCCTCCTAAGCTCATTTCTTCTCCATTTTCAAAATAAGTTGTACTTTTGTGCTTGGAACATCAAGGGGAGTTTAGCAAGCTCAAGAAATCCATAATCCATCTCCTAGTCTAAGGTGAGTTATTATGACTTTCCTTCCTCTAAATGTTCATGAGATATATATTGTTGTTATTGTTATTAAAATGCTTATTGGATGCTTTGGAAACTTTCTTAAAATGGAGGAATTGGTTAAGGTCATAGGAAAATGTTGTTGTTCTAGGAAGTGTTAAAGAATGGAAGAAATGAGTGGAGTTAGATTTAGAGAATGAAAACTTGAAATGGGTTAGTTAAATGGGTGAAGTTAGTTTTAAAGGAATTAACTTGAAATGTGTTGGGGAATGGGTTGGAAATCTTGTGGAAATAATCTAGGTTTATGCTAATTTGGGTTAATTAAATTAAGAAATTAAACTTGGAATGTGATAGTGAAATGAGTAGAGATTCAAGGGGTAAATGATATAAGAATAAATCATTTTGGGGTCACATGGTTTAGTAGGAGAGTTATGAGTTAGTAAGTTCTCTAAGTTCACCAAATTTGAGTATGCTTGGGTTTAGATTTGATTCATTTGAAATCTGGAAAAATTGCATGGTGGGTGGTCGCCCAAGGGACCTGGGCGGTCGCCCATAACCACAGAAATTTCCCTTCATCTAACACTTGCTTGGGCGGTCGCCCATACCCCTTTGGGCGGTCGCCCATGTCGACAGAATTAGTGTCCAGTTTCCTTTCCTACTGAATTTTCACTAGTAACCTCCGGGCCTGATCCTTAACCAATTTAAAGTAGTGGAACCTAACCTTTCCGGAATATGAATTTAATCCTTTTAACCTAGGTTAAAGTAGATTACTTGGGCCACTTAATAACACCTTAAATGGGTTAAATTGGAACTAAGGAAGCACTTTAAATACGACTCAGGAATTGTTCGACAATCTTGTTTGGACTCATTGATATATTTCGATATAAATGCTAGGATTCCCTACTTTGGAATTCCTAAATTGTTTTGGGATTGGTTCAAAGATTTATAGCCGTTGTGCTAATATGTTGAATACTTGTTATAGTATTTCTATCTTTACGATATTCTATTGTTGTAGGATTCCCTACTTTGGAATTCCTAAACTGTACTTGTTGAAACAAAGATTTATAGCCGTTGTGCTAATATGTTGAATACTTGTTATAGTATTGCTATATTCTTGATATGCTATTGTGGTATGTATCCCTACTTTGGATCATACAATGTTTGGTTAAGCAAGTATGTTATTACTGTGCTTAGTTATGAAAATCCAGCTGGTATTTGTTGTTGGGCAATGTTATGGAATTATAATGGCACCGAGCCAAGTTCATTATAATTCATACATTGGTAACCCATTTTTGTCCCCCTTGTGTGGGATTAGTGGGCTAGCATCTCTTTTTAAGGTAGATGGTCTAGTTTCACTGGGGATATGACTGTGTGTCAGAATCCCTATGGTACTGTTATTGTTCACGGTTCCGGAACCGCTTCATCAACTGTTGCTGCTTCTTGGATGTGTATATCCTTTTGGAGATGAAACCTTGGCTTAGTATCCTTCTAAGTGTTACTTTATCGTACTTATGTGTTGTGATATATTCATGATGAGCTGGTCGTTGTTTCCAACCGGTATGGGACGGTTGGCGGCAGGGAGCCTCTCTGATTATGTGGATATGTCTTTTGATGTGTTGCATCTTATTTGGCATTTTGCTGCATTCATAATAGCTTGCTGAGATTTATTCTCACCCCTCTCCCTTTAATGTTTTTAGATTCCGAGACAGGCGGACCGGCCAAGTAAGGGCGGTGAGGAGTTTGGAAGTAATATTTTGGGAATTGTCGGGGTATGATTAGGTTGGCGTAGAAAGTGTATTTTGGTATAGTTCATTTAAATAGTTGTATTTATAAACATTAATTTTATATTATAACCGATGTCTTTTTGTAACTAAAACAGTTTATTACTTTCAAAGTTGGTCAACTCTTTTCCATCATAGAAAGGTGTAGAATTAATTTGAAATAGTTATGATAATTGTGTTTATGTTTGAAAGTTAAATCAAAGTTTTAAAAGTCAAGGAAATTTGGGTTAGTTTGAGGACTCTCCAGCTCGGGACACGTGTTGGTTCCGGGTCGGGGTCTTCACAGTTGGTATCAGAGCTCAGTTAGAATTCTCGGGGTAGAGTCTAGCTGAGTGAGAGTGTGTGATAACCGACGTCGAGAGTATTATGCAGGAATTTGTTCAATGACAGAAAACGATAATGACCAACCAAAGAATCAAGGAAATGTGAGCAATATGGAGAGATAGATTCCTCCACAATCATTTGAGGTATATTGCCTGTCTCCGGAGTTAGGATTCATACTTTTATAAAGTCACGATCATTCGTTTTCATGTGGCATTACATTTCATTTTTATTTGCATAAATGGCCGAGAGTTGCCTTATGTACTGGAGGTTCTACTCCGATGAGAGAGTACCTCGAATCATCCTTGATTATCATGATAGTTGTGATTAAGTGGGCATGGATTGCCGGTGGATATGGTAGATATGCCAATCCGTGAATTATTGTTATATTGACCTGAATTGATTGAGTGGTTGTTGTGTTTGGGGAGGACTGTCGCAAGAAGCGAGTCTCCTTATCTATGTTTGATTTGCCTCCATGTGTGGTTGAGGCGGATAAGTCATTAATTTCTATTATTTCATATATGTATAAATGTCGAAGGTATGGCCTAAGGAATGTGAAGGTTATTTAGGTTATGTGTTATAATTGATTAAAAGACACTTGAATTCTCTCATGTATCGGTGGTAATTGAATTGGTGAGCTCTTAGTTGAGGTTAGGTATATGGCCTAATTTAGAGTGGTTTATGGTTGTATAACTTACATGAGTATTTATACATTGGTGTCTCATGGTGGAGACTAGATATATGAGACTAGTATTGAAAGTGATAGTCTAAGTGGGATTATATGGGTTATAAAATATCGCGAGTATGAGATCTTATGGAACTGATATATCTTTGCCTTATGTGCTATAAGTATATTCTCTAATGAGAGATTGATCGTATTCTTGCTACTAATTTGAATAAGGAATCAGATATTCTTGTAGGTAATATCACCCTATAAGTTGATTAAGTGGTGTTTTCCATGTGAGTTTCAAAATGGGTTTTCATCAGGTATCATACCAGGATATTGAGGTTTTGAATTGCTATAAGGTACTATTTTGGTATTCGGATTCCTAGATAGAGGACACTAATTGGGATGATGGAATTGATGATTCATCTTGGGAAATTATTTGATAAAGAAGATAATTAGCTTAGCGAATCTCCGTAAGGATAAATTAGTACTATATTTAGAAAAGATGATACTTGGTGGTTAATTATAGATTATGGAGATCTCAAATTAGTAGCGTGAAGAATAAGTATTCGTTATCACTTGTTGATGATTTGTATGACCGATTTTAGAAACTAGTAGGATACTCAATGGTTATTAGTTGAATTTTTCGGAGTGTTACAATTACAGTGAATATTTGCTTTAAGGATATACTTAAGACAACATTTATATCTAGTATGACCGTTTTGATTTGTGGATTGTGTATTAGTTATGGAGAGGTAAATAGGGTAAATGCGAAGAAGTATAATAGATGTAATTATTGGTGGATTATAAGATCAACTTCAGGAATTGATAATATATGTATATGGTTGTTTTGAGAGACGATTATCATTAGTTGAGAAAATAAAATGAGGATGAATCTTATGGGAAGAAAGGATACTTTAGGATGATTACACCCTATAGGTCGATTTAGTTGCGTGACTCATATGATGGATTAATGTGATGCTTGGGAGATATTGGCGTTATGCGGATTTTGAGTTTGTTGATGGTTATCGAGAGGTAAGTTAGTTTACACTGTTAATGTTTAATTGCAATTTGGGGATGATTGATCTATGTGAGTTCCAAGTATATTTTTATTAGGAGATCATGGTAATTGATCGGAAACTTGAGGTATGCAATACGTTGTTACTAAGTGCAATACCAATATCAAAGGTAAGGAATAGATGACTTACATTAAGTAAAAGTGTTGAATATTCAACTTAAGGAATTAATGAATTGAGGATGATTTACCTAGTTCATTATCTTAATGAATGTTTCAGTGTTATTTATCGAAGAAGGTAATAGTATTGCGAGATTGTGTTTTCTTATAGAGAATTTAACTAAGTATAAATATTATGAGTGGTGGCTACACTATAAATAGAGGTCAAACAAGAATATTATGTTAGAATTGTTTTAAATGTGTTTTAAAACTTTGGATTGAATATTGAACTTCGGTACAAGCAATTGTGCCCTTCGGGGATAGTTGATTTAGTAAGATCAGTGAACCGTTTTTGTATACATTAATATCTGTGAGTAATTTGATTATCTACCGCTGGTATGGGACGGTTGTAGATAATTAGATCACTCGAGTTAGTTTTGTTAGCTTATCAATCTTTTGAAATTTTCTTAAAATTTTGAGTGGTTTAGTTAATTAAAACTGGTATGGGACAGTTTTAAATAAATAAACCATTCAAGTATCACTGGATCTCTTTTTATCTATCCTTTGGAATTCTGAAAAATGTTGCAAATTTTTGAAAGACATGTTATATTAAAGTTATAGTTCGTACAGAAGCAAGTAAAAATAGCAACCTAGTTTCCCTATAGTGATTGATTATATTAAAGTTTTGATCCAAGAAATGATTTGATATATGGTGGGTTTATTAATATGTCGGTCGCAGTAGAATCGGTTTTTGTATTGGAGTTGGATCGGCTCCGTTGTGGGCGGCCAACCATTTGATTTGAATATTGATCTGTCACTGGACCTGAACATAATTAGAGCATTGAATTGTGAGATATGGTTAATTAATATTCCGTTCATGGAATCAGAGTCTTATTAGCGTTTTCATATTTATTATTCCAGAGGCAATTGTTTAATGTTGTATTATGAGAACTACGGATAAGATAATTGAACTTACTCGCTTCAAGTGAGTCAAGACATAAAGTAGTTTGGTCACGAATGTGAAAATCGGATATTGACGCTAGAAGATTTATTAAATATTTCGAGTTCTAGATTGAACTTGAGAGTATTATCAAGATGGATTTTGTGATTGGGTTACCTTGGAAGTAAAAAGGAGTATGTTGTTTGGTTATAGAAAGTTGATTGTATTTTCTACTCATTGTATATGTATATAGTGATGAGATTCTTTGATCAAGTCCTCATATATGTTAGGGGATAGTTTGACTGTATAAATCCTATAGTATTAAATGGATTGGATAGACATCAATTGGGGAAGGTCCTTTTGGAATGTATGAATGTTATTAAGTTTAACCTTGTGAAAAATTTGAGGAATCGTTACTTATTGTTGAGGATATGATACGGGCATGTACAATGGATGTTAGTAGCCGATAGGAAGTATGGTTACCAGTGGTTGGGTATGTATAATATCAGTTATCATTCTAGCATTGAGATAAAACCTTATGAGGTGTGGTTCGGGAAGAAAATATCGATCTCTAATTTGTTGGGGTGAGGTTAGTGAAGCAAGGCTTAAGATAAATTGGCGCCAAAGTTTGTTAATCCATTTGAAGCCTTAGAAAAGGTTAGTGATATTTGTGTGGTATTCTTGAAACATTAAGTGTAATATCGTATTATTAATGGAATTAAAAATCTTGGGGAAGAATCACAGCATTGAAGAGACTATTTGGGAATCGGAGTCTGAGGTATACGTAAGTAACCGAGGCTGGTTGAATATTTAGGTAAGTTTTTTTTTTTAAAATTCGGGACGAATTTTCTTTAAGGGGGAGTGAGTGTAACGACCCTAACCCTAGGCACTAATTTAGCATCATTTTGTGTGCTTTTAATATTATTGTTAATATTATGTGTTCATTTTTTTATATACTTGATTTCTTATATTAGGATAAAATGATAAGAAAATAAAATAATATTCTAGGGGAAATACAAAAATAGAAAATAAAAAATTAATAGGATGGAGTGGTAATAAAATGGACAAATAAAATATTTTGGGTTGGGAGTGTTATTTAAAATTTTTGGAAGAGTTCTTCTTGTAGGGGACCATTCCCCTAAAATCCTCCCCTTCTTCCTTAAAAGTCAAGACACCCCCCATACCTCCCATACTTTTCCCCTTAACTCTACCATCCTCCTTCTTTCCTTCTTCATCATTCTCTCCTTCTCCCTTATCATTTTCCATGGAAAGCCTCATCTCTCAAGATCCTCCTAAGCTCATTTCTTCTCCATTTTCAAAATAAGTTGTACTTTTGTGCTTGGAACATCAAGGGGAGTTTAGCAAGCTCAAGAAATCCATAATCCATCTCCTAGTCTAAGGTGAGTTATTATGACTTTCCTTCCTCTAAATGTTCATGAGATATATATTGTTGTTATTGTTATTAAAATGCTTATTGGATGCTTTGGAAACTTTCTTAAAATGGAGGAATTGGTTAAGGTCATAGGAAAATGTTGTTGTTCTTGGAAGTGTTAAAGAATGGAAGAAATGAGTGGAGTTAGATTTAGAGAATGAAAACTTGAAATGGGTTAGTTAAATGGGTGAAGTTAGTTTTAAAGGAATTAACTTGAAATGTGTTGGGGAATGGGTTGGAAATCTTGTGGAAATAATCTAGGTTTATGCTAATTTGGGTTAATTAAATTAAGAAATTAAACTTGGAATGTGATAGTGAAATGAGTAGAGATTCAAGGGGTAAATGATATAAGAATAAATCATTTTGGGGTCACATGGTTTAGTAGGAGAGTTATGAGTTAGTAAGTTCTCTAAGTTCACCAAATTTGAGTATGCTTGGGTTTAGATTTGATTCATTTGAAATCTGGAAAAATCGCATGGTGGGTGGTCGCCCAAGGGAGCTGGGCGGTCGCCCATAACCACAGAAATTTCCCTTCATCTAACACTTGCTTGGGCGGTCGCCCATGTCGACAGAATTAGTGTCCAGTTTCCTTTCCTACTGAATTTTCACTAGTAACCTCCGGGCCTGATCCTTAACCAATTTAAAGTAGTGGAACCTAACCTTTCCGAAATATGAATTTAATCCTTTTAACCTAGGTTAAAGTAGATTACTTGGGCCACTTAATAACACCTTAAATGGGTTAAATTGGAACTAAGGAAGCACTTTAAATACGACTCAGGAATTGTTCGACAATCTTGTTTGGACTCATTGATATATTTCGATATAAATGCTAGGATTCCCTACTTTGGAATTCCTAAATTGTTTTGGGATTGGTTCAAAGATTTATAGTCGTTGTGCTAATATGTTGAATACTTGTTATAGTATTTCTATCTTTACGATATTCTATTGTTGTAGGATTCCCAACTTTGGAATTCCTAAACTGTACTTGTTGAAACAAAGATTTATAGCCGTTGTGCTAATATGTTGAATACTTGTTATAGTATTGCTATATTCTTGATATGCTATTGTGGTATGTATCCCTACTTTGGATCATACAATGTTTGGTTAAGCAAGTATGTTATTACTGTGCTTAGTTATGAAAATCCAGCTGGTATTTGTTGTTGGGCAATGTTATGGAATTATAATGGCACCGAGTCAAGTTCATTATAATTCATACATTGGTAACCCAGTTTTGTCCCCCTTGTGTGGGATTAGTGGGCTAGCATCTCTTTTTGAGGTAGATGGTCTAGTTTCACTGGGGATATGACTGTGTGTCAGAATCCCTATGGTACTGTTATTGTTCATGGTTCCGGAACCGCTTCATCAACTGTTGCTGCTTCTTGGATGTGTATATCCTTTTGGAGATGAAACCTTGGCTTAGTATCCTTCTAAGTGTTACTTTATCGTACTTATGTGTTGTGATATATTCATGATGAGCTGGTCGTTGTTTCCAACCGGTATGGGACGGTTGGCGGCAGGGAGCCTCTCTGATTATGTGGATATGTCTTTTGATGTGTTGCATCTTATTTGGCATCTTCTTTGCATTCATAATAGCTTGTTTGAGATTTATTCTCACCCCTCTCCCTTTAATGTTTTTAGATTCCGAGACAGGCGAACCGGCCAAGTAAGGGCGGTGAGGAGTTTGGAAGTAATATTTTGGGAATTGTCGGGGTATGATTAGGTTGGCGTAGAAAGTGTATTTTGGTATAGTTCATTTAAATAGTTGTATTTATAAACATTAATTTTATGTTATAACCTATGTCTTTTTGTAACTAAAACAGTTTATTACTTTCAAAGTTGGTCAACTCTTTTCCATCATAGAAAGGTGTAGAATTAATTTGAAATAGTTATGATAATTGTGTTTATGTTTGAAAGTTAAATCAAAGTTTTAAAAGTCAAGGAAATTTGGGTTAGTTTGAGGACGCTCCAGCTCGGGACACGTGTTGGTTCCGGGTCGGGGTCTTCACAGTGATACTCAGGGGAAGGAACACCACGGTGTTGGCAAGATCAAGGAGAAGTTAACAGGAGGTCACAAGGACGAGCAAAAGACATCGACTACAACTACGGGGGCATACGAAGGAGAGCATGAGAAGAAAGGATAATGGAGAAGATCAAGGAGAACCTTCCTGGTCACCATAATTAGCTAATGTATTATGCATATATACATGCAAATCGTACAATATTCCCAAGGCAGAATTAGGTCGTTTTGTTTCTACAGGCTGTTTGTTTGGTCTAAGGTTGTGTTTGATAGTATCAAGCACTTAATTTAATGTTAGTTAATGGTTTTCTTTCTGCAACTATTTCAAACTAAGTATCTTTTCATTTAATGAATGAAGAGATATTTAAATGTCTACAATGATGGCTCTTACTCGGTAAGTGATAATATTGATGCTTGTTCGTTAAGAGGAATATGAGATGGTTGCTACAATTTATTAATTCAAAGGTTCACCCTTAGTTTGAATTAGTTGTACTATAGGAAAGCATTAAGTGCTTGATGCTACCAAATACAACCTAAGACTGCGATTTTTGTTCTGGCTTATAGAATACAACTAATAAGCAGTTTCTTTTGCTAGTTTTTGGAAAAGCTAGCTAGTACATCTGTTATGTATGTCCCGATGCATAACTCCACAAAATATAGTGGGTTGCCTCTTACCTGGGAATCACAAGTTTGAAGCCCAAAAACACTATTGATTTACCTATGTAGCACTGTACATATGTACATTATAAACTTACTGAACTCCAAGACAGTGAGGACGTCGTATGTTGTCATCAGGGACGTAGCCAGGAATTGAAATGAGGGGGGTCAAATTAAAAACTAAAGTACAATACTCCCTTCTTACAAAAAAAAAACATTCGAAAAATCGATATTCTTGATGAAAAATGCTTTACTTGTTGTTTGTATATGTTTTATAAATCTTCAATACGGAAATAAAACGACGGAGATTAAAGTGAGGTATGCCGAAGCAAATCTCCTTGTTGTGCAATGCAGCGGAAGCAAATTAACAATAACCAATAACACAATTGAGAAATCGAAAGAGAAAGAGATGTAATTGGGGTTATGAATTTCGGCCACTCTTCTATTAATCTGTGCAAAATCTATATTGTTTACATAGGATACAATCATATATATATGAACCAATCCCTAGCCCAATAACAAAGACAACGAAAATAGAAAAGCCCGCAAAACAGCTTCAACCCGTCACCCAGGCGCCCGCCCCGTGAAATCCCAGGCGCCCGCCTCGCGACAAATGCAGCAACCTTGAAATCTCTGGAGCCGAGGCGCCCGCCTCGCATGAATCCATGTGGCCGCCTCAAGATGTTCCAACCTAGACCAACTTACTGCATTTGAGGCGCGCGCCTCAAGCCTAGCCTGGCGGCCGCCTCAAAGCTGCTGAAGCTCCCATTTGCTGATGTTCTCCGAAATCCATACTGCGGGGGGCGTAGCCCCCCGCACCCCCCTTTGAGGCCCATTACCAGTCCACACGTCAGCTAAGCCCATGCCCTCGGACCCTTTGCCAGGACATCGAGCCATTACATCCAACAGTTTTGACCCTAATCTGCAAATTTTCAGTGACCGAAATGGGGAATTACAGTACTGGAGAAGCAGTTATCTGTTCAAACTCAACATTTCTTCTTCCCGGACTTAATCTGCCACAACCTTAAGGTAAAACATGCCATTATAAACTTTATTCTTGCATCAGTTTATTTTGTTGAAGGTGTGCACAAATTATAAGACTACCCAATAGGGTTCATTGACGTGAAGAAGAGGGTTATGAGAAATTCTCCAAAACGTGAGATATCCTCATTGGAGATTTGTATTTAAATATTCATAATAATGTACAAGATTCCTACACACTGACTAATACATGGAATGAATATTCTAACTAAGGTATGAAATAACTATTGACCAAGAAAATATTATTCTACCAAATATATACAAATCACAATAACCTACTGAGAATAGAATGATCATTATGTGATCTCGGTATTACTGTTTACACCCCCCTCAAGCCAAGCGATATGAAGGCTAGCTGCAGCTTGGACGATAACAATTGTAGACGAGGGCGAGCCAAACCTTTAGTGAATATGTCCGCAAGCTGATCATTGGTGGAGACATAGGAAGGAACCCACGTTGATGTAGTTCTCGCACAAAGTGATAATCAATCTCTATATGGAGAGTACGAGTATGAAAAACTGGATTGCGGGACATATGTAGTGCAGAAATATTATCACAAAATTGTTGTGGAGGGGATAAAAATTCACCAAGTTCTCGGTAGAGGAAAGAGAACCAACGCAGCTCGACTGCGGTTGTGGCTAAGGCACGATATTCAGCTTCGCTGCTTGACCTTGAAACTGTCGTTTGCTTCTTTGCAGACCATGATACTAGGTTCGGGCCGATAAACACACATGCCCCTTTAGTAGACCGGCGATCATCAGGTGAACCTGCCCAATCAGAATCTGAAAAGGCCCGGATAGTAGTGTCGGCTGATCGAGTAAACTTGAGACCAAGAGAGAGTGTTCCTTTGACAAACCGTAGAATACGTTTGACTTCAATTAGGTGAATTGTTCGAGGGCTGTGCATGAATTGACATACATGATTTACCGAAAAAGCAATATCGGGTCTAGTCAATGTGAGATACTGAAGTCCGCCAACCATGCTTCGATAAGTGGTGGCATCGGCTAGAGGGTCTCCCTCTAAGGCCGAAAGATGGGTGCCAGGAACAATCAGAGTAGAGGCAGGCTTACAATCTTCCATGTGAAATTTTCGAAGTAAATCAGAAGCATATTTTGCTTGGCAAAGAATGAGAGAGTCCAAAGAGCGGGTTGTTTCAATACCAAGAAAATAGCCAAGAGACCCAAGACGACGACTTTCGAATTTTTCACAAATGCTATCTATCACCCTGGATACTTCACCCGAAGAGGAGCCCGTTATGATGAAATCATCAGCATATACGAGTATGGCTACCGTGGAAGATTCTGAGTGTCGAATAAATAAGGAACTATCTGATTTACTGTTGAAGAACCCAATAGAAATAAGAAAATCATGAAGTCGTTGAAACCAAGCCCGAGGGGACTGTTTCAAACCGTAAATGGAGCGATGAAGTCGGCACACATGATTAGGAAAGTCGGGGTGCGAAAACCCAGGCGGCTGTGCCATGTAAACCTGTTAATTCAGAATTACATTTAAGAAAGCATTTCGGACATCCAACTGTTGAAGTGGCCAAGAACGGGAGTGAGCAATCGCCAAGATGGTCCGAATGGTAGGAGGTTTGACCACGGGGCTAAACGTCTCATCATAGTCTACCCCTTCCTGTTGGGTGAACCCCTAAGCCACTAACCTTGCTTTATGGCATTCAACAGAGCCATCAGATTTTCGTTTAATCTTGAAAATCCATTTGCTATCGACCACATTCATAGACTTCTGTCGCGGAACTAGGGACCAAGTTCCATTCTTATGCATTCCCGTTAACTCTTCTTTCATAGCAAGTTGCCAATGTAAATGGGGAGCTGCTTATATAAGAGTCTTGGGTTCATAATCAACAGAATCCGAAAGAGTGGCTGCAAGAGCAACCGACATGGGATGTCGAGATGGAAACGGAGAAGTAGCAGCTATGTTCGCAATTTTACGTGGCTTAAAAATGCCTGCTCGAGCACGTGTTGTCATAGGATGTGTGTTCTGAGGATTAGGAGATGCCACAGACTGTGAAGGGGGCTGCGGTAGGACAGACTGTGCAGCTTGTTGCTGCTGGGCAGAAGGTGCAGCAATGTCTTCAATGAGAACAGAAGGAGGGGCCTGGTCCGAAGTCAATGGCCTGGAATCTGTTGGGCTGGTTGCTAGAGTAGGCAGCTCGCTTGGCCCAAGATCATGCAGGCTGGTGAACAACGGTGGAGCCAATGGGACCAGATCACTTGAAGAGGGATTGACTTGAGGTGACTGGCCAAGAGGCAAATGACAAGCTGCTGGACAGGTGTTTGAAGATGATGGCTGGCATGGGCCAGGAGATGTATCAAGAGGGTCAAACAGGCCAGAAGTAAAACCAGGATGCTCAAAGTTGTTACCAGATGATGTGGAACCAGATTTTGCCAAGGGAAAAGTGTTCTCATCAAATAGAACATGTCGGGTAACATATAGTCTGCCCGTTGATTGATCAAGGCACCGATATCCTTTCCTGAAAATGTCATATCCCAAAAAAATACATGGAGTTGATTTAGGCATGAGTTTATGTTTATTATATGGTACAAGGTGGGGAAAGCATAAACAACCAAAAGTTTTTAGGAACATGTAGTCCGGAGTTCTCTTGAGTAGCTTTTGATGAGGAGAAATGTATCCTAACAAACGCATTGGTAGCCGATTAATTAAAAAGACGGCTGTACTAAAAGCTTCTAACCAATACTTTTGGGGTACCCCAGATTGTGCTAACAAACATAAGCCCATTTCGACAATGTGGCGGTGTTTTCGTTCAACGGTTCCATTTTATTGCGGTGTATGGGCACAAGTGGATTGATGTTTTATTCCATGATTTTTAAGTAAAACAAAGAATTGTCTATTCATGAACTCACCACCCCCATCTGTTTGAATTGTTTTAATAGTATGTATGGCAGCAATTTTACGACTTAGTTGGTTTTCAACTTGAGTTTTGAATGTAGAGAAAACATCCACAACATCATATTTTCTAAGCAAAGGATAGAACCAAACGTATCGAGAGAAATCATCAACAATGCTTAAATAATAACGAAAACCACTATTTGAAGTAATTGGGGAGGGACCCCATACATCCAAGTGCAACAAAGCTAATGGTTCAGTAGAATGAAAATTACGAGTAGAAAAAGGTAAACTACACGATTTGCCTAAGGGGCAAATGTGACAACAAGATTTAGTTGAGACGGATCCACTAATTGGAATTTTGACTTTTTTGACTAAGGACATGAAAATCTGAGATGACGTGTGGGCACCCGATCCGGAACCTAACACGTGTCCCGAGCCTTAGCGCTCAACTACAAAATACCACCTGTAATTTTTCAAAACATTTGGACGTAACTCGAAAATAAACTGACTCTAAACTTAACATTCAAACTTTAACTTGGGACACCTCCACTTGGAGGAAAAGGGGTAAATACTTAACAAACTTCAAACCAACTTATGTACAACATTTACACAAGGTCCCATCTACAACTACTTTAAACAACTACTTACTTAGTTCCCATATTTACAAAAGTTTAAGTTCACACTTTTACATAACTTGTTTTATCAACAAACTCCAACAAAGGAGTAACAACCAAAATACAAACTCTCTAATCATAAACATACCCGACAACCCAAAATATAAGCACAAACTCCGCACCGCCCTCACTGGCCGGGTCCTCCTGTCTCGGGTCGATCTAAAACATTAAAGGGAGAAGGGTGAGAATAAATCTCAATAAGTTATTATGAATGCACAACATGCCAAATAAGATGCATCACATATAAGGTGCATATAACACATTGGAAAAGCCGTAAACACATTCCGTTACCTTGGTTTACCTTTTTCCGTCTGACCAATAAGTCGTACAATATTGGAGGATACAATTCCATCACAATCAATAACATATAACGGAGAGAGCTATTATAATAACTCCTCTGTTGTGAACTGCTTAAGCATATTCACATCTTATAAGACCCGTTTTCCAGGGAACCATATAAGATATTAGCAACTCTGTAAGGCTTTTGGCTCAATACAAATGCTATAACCCCAATCTGTGGCCACAGAAGGGGACAGTCACAGGTATAACGTAATCCGATCACATTAGGTCACACTTTCCATAATTGATTGTATTACGTTATACCCCTAAACATCAGCTGATTAACAACAATTCAAGCACATATAAGTTACTTGAAATAAAATCCACCAAAGGGATGAATATAACAACATGGTAAAGCATACTCATGTTCAATCAACAATATAGTGCAACATTCATATTATACACTATATATATAACAATCCATACATATGAACTCAAATGAGGTAGAAAGATATCATATACTATCCCTACATAGCCAAAATGCAATAATATATCACTACTAGAAACATGGCTTTTACCGACGGATTTTTACCGACGGACGGAGTCCGTCGGTAACACCGACGGAAAATAATCATTTACCGACGGAAAATAATTTCAATTTACCGAGAATTTTTTTTTAAAAAATTTCATTTTGTCCGTCGGTAATTGATGAAATTCCGTCGGTAATACCGACGGAATATGTCTGTCGGTAATACCGACGGACCCCGTCCATCGGTAAAAAGAAATATATATATATATATATATATATATATATATATATATATATATATATATATATATATATATATATATATATATATATATATATATATATATATATATATATATATACGCGAAAATTCCCCATTTTTAATTACGCTTCATTTTAATTACGCTCCTTCTTCCTCAGTGCGAACCCTAACGCCAACGCCGTCGCCGCCTCGCCTCGCCGTCGCCGGTAAGCCCTCTTTCCTCTCTCTCAATCGCTTTCTCTCTCTCACTCGATTTCTCTCTCTCACTTTCTCTCTCTCATCAGTAATTTTCCAAGAACACGCCGTCGCCGCCGTCTCTTTCCATTCACCGTTTGCCGTCGCCGGTACGTTCTCTCTCTCGCTCGCTTTCTCTCTCCCAATCGTTGTCTCTCTCTCACTCGATTTCTCTCTCTCACTAACTCTCTCTCTCTCTCTCTCTCATTAGTCACAGTGTAGTCCCGTTCAGAAGTCGCCGTTCCTCTCCCTCGCTCGCCTTTCATCGCCGTCACTCTCAGGTTTTGATTTGGTTTTGATTTCCGAAATTTAGCAAAATATTTGTTTATTTCGACATTTTGATTCGGAGTGAATGTTACTGCATGTTCATTGAATCTGAGAGATGAGAAATGTGTTTGTTTAAATTTAGGTGTTTGTTTAAATTTGTTTAGGTTTTGATTTGGTTTTGATTTCCGAAATTTAGCAAAATATTTGTTTTATAAAAGACATTATCAAATTCGTCCTCTGAATTTCTCAGTTTCAGGTTGTTACCGTAACTATTACTATTTCTTGTTTTATATGTGTATCGTATATGATTCAATATAATTATTTGATTGCCTAAAAAATGTGTGTTTATTTGTGAAATAATATGTTTGATTAGAGATAAATGTTTGTAAATGCATTGTGGAGAGTGAATGCAATTTTGATGTGTTTAGACCGCTTTACTAATTAATGTCTAAAGTTAAAATATAAATAAGATGAGAGCCTTTTCACTACGCCTATCAAAATCCGTCTATCTTTGATCAAGAAAGATAGAGCAAACAAGTTCTCTACTGTTTGAGCAAATGATTTTCTGTTTAATAAGAGTTTTTACAGTTTCACTGTCCTCTTTCTCTCTAAGGATCTCAAACATCACTTGAGATCCTTAGAGAGGAGGACAGTGAAACTGGAAAAAATTCTTATTAAACAGAAAATCATTTGCTCAAACGGTAATGAACTTGTTTGCTCTGTCTTTCTTTGTCTAAGATGAGATAGGGTTTTGATAGTTGTGGATGAGAACGACTCTTATCTTGTTTATAAATGTTAATTTAATTCATCATTGTAAAATTATAAATTTTACAATAAAGAATTAATATTTAAAATTATTCACATTATTAATAATTTAAGAAATATGATAGATGTGTGTGTTAATTCATTATTGTAAAATTATGCATTTTACGGTAATGAATAAAAATTAATGTTACGACGTGACGTTGTGACGGTTGAAACACAAAAGCTTAGAAACCCGTTTAAGAATCTTTAACTTATCATGTTGAGGTCAACATGTAGTCATCGATTCTTAAATTGTCCGTGTGGACAGTCTTGAAATGCACGATTATATGTTTTGTAAATATCATCATTGTCTATTAAAATTGCTTGAATAGTCGATAGTTGAGATATTTCGGTTGCATTAATCCTATTGTTCTCTGAGTGTATACTAGACATATATGGTTGATTACACTGTCGATTCTAATCGATAGTGTTTGATTGACCTAGTCTACGTCGTGCACTTGGAGACCATGGGGTTATGCTGCCGAAATTTCTTGATTTTCGATTATAAAGCAAGTAGACAAGGTGATATTTGCAATTCATACGTGTATTTCGGGATGGGATAGAAGCCAACCCAATTCTAAACTTAATGGACATGAATTGTCCTTTCATCATAGGGAATGATATACTTTACAACAAAGAATTAAATATTAATATTTAAAATTATTCAAAATATTATGATAGATGTGTGTGTTAATTCATTATTGTAAAATTATGCATTTTACGGTAATGAATAAAAATTAATGTTACGACGTGACGTTGTGACGGTTGAAACACAAAAGCTTAGAAACCCGTTTAAGAATCTTTAACTTATCATGTTGAGGTCAACATGTAGTCATCGATTCTTAAATTGTCCGTGTGGACAGTCTTGAAATGCACAATTATATGATTTTGTAAATATCATCATTGTCTATTAAAATTGCTTGAATAGTCGATAGTTGAGATATTTCGGTTGCATTAATCCTATTGTTCTCTGAGTGTATACTAGACATATATGGTTGATTACACTGTCGATTCTAATCGATAGTGTTTGATTGACCTAGTCTACGTCGTGCACTTGGAGACCATGGGGTTATGCTGCCGAAATTTCTTGATTTTCGATTATAAAGCAAGTAGACAAGGTGATATTTGCAATTCATACGTGTATTTCGGGATGGGATAGAAGCCAACCCAATTCTAAACCTAATGGACATGAATTGTCCTTTCATCATAGGGAATGATATACTTTACAACAAAGAATTAAATATTAATATTTAAAATTATTCAAAATATTAATAATTAAAAAAATGTGATAGATGTGTGCGATAGAAGCCAACCCCAATTCTAAACCTAAAGAAACATGTCTTGTTGCTTTTAAGTTTGTAATCCAAATTTAGGGAATTGTAATGCGTTAATTACATCTAAACTGTTAATACATTATGAAATGTAGGAGTTAATTATATCTGGAGAAGATCGTAGTTGGATGGATAATCGTAGTAATCCCGGTAGAAGGGGTGTCAGACCTCAATTCTTAGAAGGTTTAGAACATTTCGTGGAGTTTGCTAGAGCGCATCCCGGTGCATGCGTGGTGATAAGATTAGGTGTCCTTGTAAAAAGTGTAAGAATAGAAAATATCTGAGTATTGGATGGGTAAAGAAACATGTTTTAGAGGCAGGGTTTGTTGATGGTTACAAGGTATGGGTAGCGCACGGGGAGCGTTATGTGGTTGAAACAAGTGTTCGCAATCATCCTACTGTATCAAGTGGTCCGCCAAGGGAACCTGAACATTTGATTAATGAAGAGGAGCCGTCTGTCGGTTTGGATGATATGGTTCGAAATGCGGCTGGCCCAGAGTTTGATTGGAACCCTAATCCAACAGAGGCACCAAATCCCGTTGCAAAGAAGTTTATGGATTTAATGGACTCTGCAAATGAGAAAATTCATCCTGGTGCAAAGGCTACTGTGTTAGAGCAAGTGACTGAACTTCTAACTATCAAGGCTGATACAAATATGAGCCAGCATACTTACGATCGTATAATGTCATGGGGACAACGGATGCTACCCGAAGAAAATAATATGGTTCACAATTTTTATGAGACGAAAAAGTTGGTGGGGCAGATTGGTCTTGGGTATGTTAAAATTGATGCTTGCAAGAATCAGTGCATGCTTTTTTATAAAGAAAATGAGGGCCTCGATTCATGTTCAATATGTGGACTTAGTAGGTATAAGCCACAACGCCGTGGTAGTGCCAAGCACAAGAAAAACGTGCCTCGGGCGCAGTTACGTTATATGCCACTAATTCCCAGGTTGCAACGAATTTACGCATTGAAAGAAAGTTCAGAAGCCATGCGTTGGCACAAAGAGTGTCCTCGTGAAGAGGGTGTGATGACTCATCCTTCTGACGGTGAAGCATGGAAACATTTTGATGCCACTTACCCTGATTTTGCTGCGGATCCTAGAAACATAAGGCTGGGGATATGTACAGATGGGTTTTCTCCATTTGGATCAGGGGCAAAATCTTATTCATGTTGGCCTGTTATAGTCACAGTGTATAATCTTCCCCCGTGGTTATGTATGACTGATTCTTATATGTATTTGAGTTTGTTCATTCCCGGGCCTTCGAATCCAGGCAAAAATATTGATTTGTATCTTCGACCTCTGATGGATGAACTCAAACAACTGTGGAATGATGGTGTCCAGACATGGGATGATTTCAAGTTGCAAAATTTTAACATGAGGGCTGCAGTGATGTGGACAATTAATGACTTTCCTGCTTATGGTATGATGTCGGGATGGAGCACACATGGGAGATTGGCCTGTCCGTATTGTATGGAAAATACAGATGCATTCACACTTCAGCATTACAAGAAGCAGTGTTGGTTTGATTGCCACAGGCGGTTTCTTCCTAGTGACCATCCATTTCGTAAATAGAGGAATGCTTTCACCAAAAATAGAGTTGAGCATAGGGGCCCCCTCCTCGTCCGAGTGGCGAGGATATTTTTGAGCAGTGTCCGAGGTGTCCGATGCTCGGGTGGGGAAAGATGTTTTCAAAGGATAGACCAGACGGATTTGGTAAAGACCACAACTGGATTAAAAAGAGTATATTTTGGGAGTTACCTTATTGGAAGACGAACTTGATAAGACATAACCTTGATGTCATGCATATTGAAAAAATGTGTTTGACAATATTTTCAATACAATAATGGGTTTTAAGGCCTCAACGAAGGACACAGACAAGGGTCGGCTAGACCTTGAAGCGATTTGAAATCGTAAAGATCTCAACATTACTAAAGTTAATGGAAAAGATTTCAAACCAGCTGCTCCCTTTGTTCTGTCAGGAGAGGATAAGCAACATGTTCTGCAGTGGTTGAAAGATTTGAAACTTCCTGATGGGTATGCATCTAATATTGGCAACTGTGTGAATGTGGAAGAAGGGACGGTATATGGGTTGAAAAGTCATGATTGTCACGTATTATTGGATAGGTTGCTACCCATTGCATTTAGAGACATTCTCCCTAATGAAATATGGGTTGCCCTAACAGAATTGAGTGAATTCTTCAGAGCATTGACTTCTAGCACTCTTCGTGTTGAGGATATGAAAAGACTCGAAGAGAGCATTGTGGTGACAATATGCAAGCTTGAAAAGATATTTCCGCCATCTTTCTTTGATTCAATGGAGCATTTACCAATTCACTTAGCTTATGAAGCTAGAGTTGGAGGACCGTTCGGTATAGATGGATGTATCCATTTGAACGATTTTTAGGGAGTTTGAAAAAGAAAATGAGCAATAGAGCAAAAGTTGAGGCATTTATGTCTCAATCGGTGATTGTCGATGAAATTGTGTCGTTTGTTTCAACATATTTTCACCCGCACATTGAGACAAGGTTCAATAAAGTGGGACGCAATTATGATGGGGGAGTCACCGATCCCGATGGAAAAATTTCAGTTTTTCTTCTCCCGGTCGATTCCTTGGCAATAGAAAGTGCACGCGCATGCTAAGCGTAAAAGAATTAGAAGCGGCTAAACTCTATATTCTCCTTAACCGTGCCGAGGTCGAGGACTACTTGAAGTAAGCATTCTTCATTTGTTATTAAGTAATGTTAATCCTAATAACTTTAATACGAACTAAGCAACTTTATGTTCTCCTTGAATGTAGTATGTTCGAAGAACAGCCGAGACATTGCGCCCGAATTGATTTCAATAAGGACAGCATAACGAATTTCCCTCCTGGTTTAATAATTATGTAAATGCCAATTCATTAATTCAATGTTTTTAATAGAATTTGAAGTATGAGTTTTTTACTATCTATGTGTTTTTATTTAGATTTTGAACAACCGTGGAGATGCAAAAGCTGCGAGATTACAAGCATTAGCACACGGTCCGTCCTTAAGAGTGAATGTATATAAGGGATATTTTGTCAATGGCTACGTATTCCACACCGAAGAATATGGACAAACGAAATCAACTTGGAATAGCGGGGTCAATCTCAAGGGAAATCTCGATTATTATGGCGTATTGAAAGAAGTTATTGAATTGGAGTACTTGCTTGGAAATTCTGTAGTTCTTTTCAATTGTGAGTGGCGGGATGCTGAGCGAGGCATTACAAAACATGGCACTTTTGATCTCGTTGACTTAAAGCATTCTTCTAGGCATAATGGTGATGATGTGTTCATTCTTGCATCTCAAGCACAACAGGTGTATATGACCCCCTACCCCCGTCGACGAAGAGAGTCTAGCGGATGGTGGGCCGTATGGAAAACCAAACCAAGAAGCACTTTTGATATACCATTGCGTGCAAAAACGTCTACTTCAAATATTGATTCATCATTAAATGATTGTTATCAGGAAGAGGAAATGCCTATACCTCCGATTATTTCCTTGAATGATAATGTCGAGGATGAAGCATTAATGGCCGAAAACACCCGTCCACTAGGGGAGGAAGTCACTTTCAATGAAATCGATGATGACAATGTGGAGGATGAGGAAGGAGAAGGGTATATATCTGGGTCCGATGATGAAGATGGGGAAGAAGACGATGACAAGGAAACTAGTGAAGAAGAAATTGAATTTTGTAGTGATAGTGATCAAGATTGTAGTGAATGAATCAGTTTAGTTTTAATTCAGATAATGTTTTGTATATAATGTTTACATTTTATATCACTTATCACTGTAATATTATATCTATCTCATTAATTTTAATGCTTCCTACTATTTAAATTTTGTTCTACTTGATAATATTTTCTGTCTACATATATAATATACTAGTTTAGATATGTCGGGTCGAGGTGGCAATCGTTCAAAGAGAGGGAAGGTTGCGGGTTTTGTCCATCATCTTGTTTCACCAAGGACGGGAGGGAGGGGCTCTACTTCTGGTTCTGGACATAGTGAACCATCCGGGCGGGTTAATTTGGACGCAATTATTAATGAGGAAGGAAAAATGGAAATATCTATCTCTTCCAGTGGCCAGTAAGTATTATTTAATTGTAAATGTCATATATATAATGTTTACATTTTATTATTGTCTTTTTATTTGTATATATATTGATATATTGTTTTTTAATTAATATCTTGATAGGTTTATACATGCATGGTGGTGGTAGCGGTAGCAGCAGCGGCAGCGCTCGTGGTTGTTAAACATGAATTTTCATTGACATGTAATTAAACAAACAAACAAACATATGTAGTTTCTCTTTCCCTTTCCCCTTTTCCCCGGCCTTTCTCCCTTTCCCTTTCCCCGGCCGTTTCCCCTTCCCTTTTCCCCTTTCCCCGTTTCCCCTTTCCCCTTTCCCTTTCCCCCTTTCCCCGGCCGTTTTCCCTTTCCCCTTTCCCCGGCCGTTTCCCCTTTCCCCTTTCCCCTTTCCCCTTTCCCCTTCCCCTGTCGCTTGATTTGGACTAAAATATGTATTTTATTTGATGTACAAGCGAAACAGGTTGTTTGTGTGTGTTTGTAGTTTGTAATTGTATTTGTTTAAAACAGGTTGTTTGAACAGGTTTACAGCCTTTTACAGGTGGTTTAATAATAAAACAGATTTTTTTTTTTAAATCTGGACAAATTACCGACGGAAATTTTCGTCGGTAAATTAATAAAAAAATAAATAAAACTAATTTCCGGCGGAAATATACGTCGGAAAATAATAAAAAAATAAAACTCATTACCGACGGATATGTCCGTCGGTTTAGGGTTTAGATTTCCGACGGACATATCCGCCGGTAAATTTTATGGTTTCCGACGGTTATAACCGTCGGCAATGGGGTTTATTTTTTATTTTTTTTTAATATTTACCGACGAATATTTCCGTCGGTAACCTCCGGCAATTGATCCGGTTAACCGGCCGGCGTAACTCATTTCCGACGGACGGTTTCCAACGGAATTTTGAATTTTCCGGTGGACAATCCGCCGGAAATACCGGCGGAATTTGTCCGTCGGTATTACCAACCAATTATTTCCGACGGAACCCGACGGACGAATTCCGTCGGTAATATTAATTTACCGACGGATACGGAATTACCGACGGAAATATTTAAAGTACTTCTACTATTTCATTTTGATCAATTAAGGTATCATTGTGTAGCTAAAGTATTCTACTTTAATCTAAGTTAAAGAGGTTTCACTTTGGTTCTAGTTTGAATAGGTTTCCAAGCCTTGAAAACAGCTTCAGTGACTGTAAGGGAGGGCACGACTCGTGCCCCTTTTACACCCCACCAGAATCTCTCGTCCCTTCAAGGCACGACTTAGTTCAATATCAGGGGACGACTCGTGCCCAAGTCGTGCCCCTGAGCACGACTCGTGCTCCCTGTACAGAATTCAGCACAGGCTTGTTACTACATCAGTAATCACACCAAATTGACCCCAAACCCAGCTTCCTCTGTTTTCCAAGTGACTAAAATCAGTACCAAACTTAGCAATGCAAAACCCAAACCATTTCATACTCCTTCTAAACTAATTCAACACCATTAAACATCATATTGATACCCAACTTTGTACCAAATTGCCATGCAATGATTTATTTCCAAAGCATTTACCCTAAACATGAATACCAACCCATTTACATGCTATCTCAACACCCACTTCATAACCATTTCAAATACCCATTTTCAAAACCATTCTTACCACTTCAAAATTGTTTCCCTTTAATAAAAACTTGTTTATAAGCATCACTAACAACAAAATCAATGAATTAACAAGTTTTGAAATGAATCCATAATAACTTACTTGAATGATGAAAAATAAAATAATTATTTGAGTAGCTCTAAACGATCCCCTCGCCGACAGGAACCCGAATCCGCAATCCGTTCCGAAAACGAAGAAGTAACAAAGTGGGAATAATTTTTGTAAGATGAGGCTAGGGTTTAGACTTCCATGGATTTGGAGAAGAAAGAAGAGTACCGATCCTTAACAAATGAGGTTTTCCCTTTAATTTTTTCCATGGATAAGAATAGAAAGTTTCACTAAAGCTCCTCTAAGATTTAAAGTACAACTCTAACATTTCTTTAACTATCACTCTTAAACACCCAAGCACCTCACCACATATAAACACTTTATTAATTTCTAAATATTATAAAATCATTTTACACTTTATAATTTATTTCCTAGAGGCCCTTTATCATTTAATTTAATTCAATTCCATCCTAACCTCACATAAGTTAATTAAAAACATATTTGAACACATAAACTTAACATATAGCATAAAAGGCATAAAATGAAATATTACCACCCAAACCCCATGTGCTCACGAGTGATAAAATAGTGCCTAATATCGGGGTCGTGACATGACGGGTGTCCAAGACGGGCATGCCAAGTGGACGACGAAGCACGTTCCCCAATGAGGGCAAAAGGATTGACTCGAGAAGATGGATCGAACCGAAGTGTGTAGAGTCCATCAGAGCTACTGCCAGAAAGAATGGTCTGCTTCATGGTGTTGTCCTTCACACGAAAACCAAAACCATTAAACTCAAAGAAGCAGTTATTATCAAGAGAGAAATGACGAATAGAAAGTAAAGATTTATGCATGTTAGGAACACATAAAACATTACGAAGAATAAAATTTCTATTATGAGAAGAGACAGAAGCATAGCTTATAGAAGAGATGGGGATACGAGTACCATTAGCCACTGTGACCGCATCACTACCTGGGTAGGGAGTAACATGAGAGAACCCCGTCCATGGATGCAGTCATATGATTTGTTGCCCCGGTGTCAAGAACGTAAGATGGATTGCCCTGACCATGATGGTACTCGGATGAAGGTGATAAGACAGGAGCCTGATGAGTGTACAATGCATAATTACCCAGATCCTTGCATTGAGGTGCGGTATGACCATGTTTATGACAAAGTTGACAAGCTGTGTTGGTAACATGGGTAAATGGATTTGGTGGGTAATATGGAGTGGTGGTTCGGCCAGTAGGGTGGGGGTCTTGGTGCATTAAATTGTTGGTGGTATTGAGAAGGGTTAGGAATGGGATTGGGTGTTGGCAAAATTCCATGGTTCCCCTTGCTAGTACCTCCACGATTTTTGTTACCAGAATTTCCACGACCCCCTTTGTTCCTGTTATTTCCTTGGTTACGACCCGGATTAGGACTACCACCGGACATATTATATGAAGAAGGGTGAGACGACGGAGTGTCCTTACCAACAGCAAGAGCAGTTGTCGGATTGAGAGCCAAAGGAGAAAACCTAGTCTGCAAATCTTCTTCCTGTAATAACAAATCGAGGAGATCGTCAAGGGATTCAGCTGGTTTGTTATTTTGAGAAGTGATGAACTCCTTGTATGTTGACCCCAAGTCCGGACACTATGCGTTGTTGAAGATCCTCGTCGGACAAAACATCACCTGCTTTGGCAAGGGCGTCAGAGATGGAAGTGGCATAAAGAAAATAATCGTCTATGCTCATATCCGAACGCCTGGAGAGAGAGTTTAGATCCGTTTTGAGTTTTTGAACATGAACTCTAGACTTTCCACAGAATCGTTTTTCAAGTAGACTCCAGGCAGCAGGAGCAGTGACGCATGGGTTCACTCGCGACTGAATTTTGGAGCAGACCGTCGCTTTGATCCATCCTAGTGCTAGGCTCGATGCTTGATTAAAGTAATCAAGCCAAGGGTTGTTTGTCCCATCTTCAAGAGTGGCCGGAGAGGCTCAGTTTGCAGCACAGCAAACGTAAGTTTGAAAGTGGTCAATACGGTAAAGAACAACGATTGCCAATTGAGGTAATTGTCGTTGTTCAAGTGACAGATCCCGAGGAAAGATTGATGTTCAGAGTAAGAGGAAGGGCGGGAGGGGTTGCAGCGGAAGTTTTAAGAGTTGAACAAGGAGGAGACATGGCGGACGAAGGAGAAGCGGCCATGGATCTAAATGGTGACTGATACCATATAAGACTACCCAATAGGGTTCATTGACGTGAAGAAGAGGGTTATGAGAAATTCTCCAAAACGTGAAATATCCTCAGTGGAGATTTGTATTTATATATTCATAATAATGTACAAGAGTCCTACACACTGACTAATACATGAAATGAATATTCTGACTAAGGTATGAAATAACTATTGACCAAGACAATATAATTCTATCAAATATATACAAATCACAATAACCTACTACTGAGAATAGAATGAATCATTATTATGTAATCTCAATATTACTGTTTACACAAATATGTTGTAAAAGGAATATATTCTGGTCAGAAGAGAGATCTGGAGTCCCCCATCTATGCTCTTCTGTCTGGTTAATGGACAGGGAATCTAAGGCATGTGGGAAAAAGAGCTTTCAAAACTTGGTACTTTTTCCATATTTGGCCATCCAACTTGAGCTGACCTTTGGCTCCTCCAAAGTCCAAATGATGCAGAGAAAAAGATGTGCTTCAAATGATCATAGTCCACGGAGTAGTATAAACATCTACTCCCTCCGTTTCAGTCGAGTGTACACTTATTTTCCTTTTGGTCCATTTCAATCGAGTGTAAACTATCAAAAATGGAAAAGGTTTTAATATTTTATATTCTCCATATCCCACCCACTCATTAACTCTACTCATTCTCCACCATACAATTTATTCAACCAACCTACTATTTACTCCACTCATTCTCTCTCTTCATTTTCTACCACACATTTTCATTATCTTAATAATATTTCTTAATCGGCGTGCCTTGGTCAATGGTGCACACTTGGGTGGGATGGAGGGAGTATAGTATAAATGGCATCATGCCAATGAACAGTTCTATGAACAGTTCCAATTGTCAAATTTTTTATTTTGCCCTCACTAAGTTGTTTCTTTTCCATTTTGCCCTTTAAATTTTTTTTTTTAAATTAAAAAAAAAATACGTGTTCTCGGACACGAGCTTTTACTAGTAGATAATATATGCAGCTTGCTGTGTTAAACAAACTGCTTTAACTATGTCCACTAAATCAAACATTAAAAATACTCCCTCCGTCCCAAAATGTTTGTCTAATTTGACTTTTTTGTTGAACTTTGATCACAAATTTATGAGAGATTAATCATGTTCATGAAATTCTAAAAGTTGTTATTGATAATATTATTAATGGTGAATCAATAGAAATTTTTAGAATTTCATGAACATAATTAAATTGTCATATATTTGTGATCAAAGTTCAACAAAAAAATCAAATAGAACAAATATTTTGGGACGAAAGAAGTATAAGTTAAAGCAAATTGTTTGTAGAAACGCAGCACAACTCAATTCCACCAGTGTTATCATATACTTTCTCCACCCTAAACTAATAATGTCATTTTAATTAACGTCAAAATCTTAAAAAAAATGCATTTTTTTTAAGCTTAGAAAAAACGTGTTTTGTTTCTCCCGTTAGTGTCAGTGTCAGTATAACGTGTCAATGCATGTGTAACAAAGTGCCAGTGTAAAAAAGTGTCAGTGTTAGTGTAACAAAGTGTCAGTGTAAAAAAGTGTCAGTGCATGTATATTAAGTGCCAGTGTAAAAAGTGTCAGTGTTAGTGTAACAAAATATCAGTGTTACTGTAACAAAGTGTCATTGTAAAAAAGTATCAGTGCATATATATTAAGTGTCAGTGTAAAAAAGTGTCAGTGTTAGTGTAACAAAGTGCCAGTGTAAAAAAGTGCCCATATTAATGTTATTAAGTGTCAATGTAAAAATGATTTTTCCTAAATTTAAAAAAAAAGCGTGTTTTTTTGTAAGACCAACTCTTAATTAACTCAACTAATAAATGCAAATATTATAATTTAATGAGCGAAGCACCAAATTTATTCTTTTTGATTCTCTCTCTCTCTCTCTCTCTCTCTCTCTCTCACACATTATCTCGCTAAATAGAACCACTAAAATAAATGCAACAAGGGCTCACCCATGGGTAAAGTTGGAATTAAAATGATTTTAGTTTAAATGATTTTAGTAAAAAAGTGAATTATTTTAAACCAATGTTTAAGAGAATATTTTTGTTGAGACGGAAGATGAATGATCCGGATTCATTATAAGAGTCTTCGCTGCATATGAATTTCAATTTCAATTGAAGATCTTCAAAAACTTCAATAACATCTATTTCCATGGATTGGTGTATATAATTTATCCCCATGAATTAAGCAGTGTTCTAAAAGATCCCGCCTAAGGGCGCCTAGGCTCCTCTCCAACGCCTAGTTCTAAGCCTCGCATAGGTCCCGACTAATCCCGACTAATTCCAACTAGTTCCCGCCTAGGCGCTAGGCTTGGCTCCGCCGCCTAGCATCCGCCTAGCACTTTTTAGAACCTTGGAATTAAGGTATGCCTTTCGCTTTATAATCGGATTTGAGCTTAGGATTTTTATGTGATTAGGTTTTTGGTCTTGTTCTTGCTCTCATTCGTGAGTCCTACCCACGCCCATGCAGAATCTATTTACTACTCTGTCCCAAAAGGAATGTATATTAAGTGTCAGTATAAAGAGTATCAGTGTAAACAGTGTCAGTGCATGTATATTAAGTGTCAGTATAAAGAGTGCCGGTGTAGAGTAAAAAAGTGTCGGTATTAGTATAAAAAAGCGTCAGTGTGAAAAGTGTCAGTGCATGTATTATTAAGTGCCAGTGTAAAAATGATTTTTCCTTAAGCATAGAAAAAAATGCGTTTTTTATAAGACCAACTCCCAGGAATTAAGGTATGCCTTTCGCTTTATAATCGGATTTGAACTTAGGATTTTTATGTGATTAGGTTTTTGGTCTTGTTCTTGCTCTCATTCGTGAGTCCTACCCACGCCGATGCAGAATCTATTTACTATTCTGTCCCAAAAGGAATGTCCAGAAAAATCTCAAATTTGCTCTTGATCAAAAGCAAATTTGAAATTTTTTTTGAACATTTATTTTGGGATGAAGGGGGTAGTTCTTTGTCTAATCTTTTAACCTTTTAATCATCGTTGCATATCATAATAAACACATAAGAAAATTCACAAACACGCACAAATGTTGAGTCAACCCTTCATTCACTATCAACTTTTAAATTATCATGATATGCACAAAAACACAGATCTCCATATAAGTTTTAATTTTCGCATACCAACTGATAATAAACTTCGAAAATAAAAATCATGGTAATAATAATAATTAGAGTTCATGTCTTTATGACTACATTTTCCTCTATCACTTGTAAGTGCAAATATTCTACTCCTCCGACTATGATCCTTTACAGATAAGCATAAAAAGTTTCTTAATGCATAATGTGATCATATTGAGTTTTACTTTCTGCAGTTTTTATTTTTTTGTCCATGAGGTCCACGGTTTGAACTAGGGAAGTGGCATTTTATACTTACAGGATGATGACTGCATACATAAAACTCCTATGAGACTCGTGCCTCGTATATTGGACACATTCTGATGTAAAACGCAGCGGAATAGATAATCAAGAATTGCCTAAACCAATTCTTCTGCAAGAAATCGCAATTCCTTAAACAACAATCTCCTAAAAGATTATTCTGCAAGCCAAATTAATGACTTAGATAAACACACAAGGTGTAGGGTTTTGCAAACTAGCAAAAAAATAATTGATAAAAAGATCTTCTCTTACAAAAGCCCTAGCAATCTATTTATACTCGCAAATCCTAATAAATAAAGGAAAAGAAATAAAAAAATCTAATCAATAAAGAAAAAGAATCCTAATGACTTATTTAAAACCCTATAGACTAAAATACCCCTTGCTTAAAAATACTAAAATAAATAATAATGATAATACGAGGAGAATACAAAATAAAAAAAAAACTAATAATAATAAATAATAATAAAGCAAAATCAAGACCTTCCTGAAACTTTGAAACTTCACGACGCTTTTAGGCTTTGGAAACAACAACTTCTTCCGCAGTCAACTCCCCGGTGAAGAACGGTATATTCGCCCTAATCTTGGGTCGTTGCTCGGGAGGAGGCGCTACCCTGGCCTCTTCTTCTCTTTCGTTATGAACATCCCCGCCAATCGGGTCTCCATGATGGAGATTGTCCCCACGAGCGCCTCGATTTCTTGGTTGTCCACCACCATGACCAACTTTCAAACCCACCTCTCGTCGACCGATTGCCCTCAAGATCTCTGCGTGACGGTTAGCCGCCTCCGTTTGAGCCTCGCACATAGTTGTTAAAAGAGCCTCGAGAAGGGTCTTCATGCTGATTTCTTCATCGTTGACCATCTTCCAAGGATCGTCCTGCTCTGATACCAATTGATGTAAAGCACGCAGCGAAATATATAATCAAGAATGACCTAAACCAATTCTTCTGCAAGGAATCTGATGTCGAATGAAACCTTGGGATTGATACCGAACGGAAAGAACCAGAACTAATGGGTTACAAACCCTAGATAAAGAAAGCCTCGGCTTTTTCTTTATTTTCTTTATTCAATAATCAACAAGTCTCATTTTAGGATTTAGCATATGACCCTATTTTATATGACTCCTACGACTTGGAAAACAAGTCAAAACCTACTAAAATTACCCCTAAGCTATATGGTAACATAATAGGACTCAAGAATAACAAAATATCTCTTAAATATATTCTAAAACAACAAAATATTACCTATCTAATAATAATTCCAAAAATACAAAGAAAATAATAAAAGATAAGTAAATAATAATTCTGTTTATGAAGCTGCCGAAATCTGCATGTCTCTACCTGCATCATTCTTCTCTTCTTAGAAAAAAATCGATCTCGAATTTGGATTGTTGCTTTTAGAAATACGTCTCGAATTTTATTCTTCAACCTTCGACGCACTGTATACTTACGATTGCTTTTCACTAAAATCATCCAATTCGCCCAAAAATATGTAACACAATCTTCAAATAACAATTTCTTGACAAGTCTGATAACAAATCTGACCGGAGAACAACCAATCGAAAGGATTTTCATACGGATAAAAACACTTAACGAACCCAAAATTCCTCGATAATTCATCTGACAGAAATTTTGAATAAGGTGTTTTTCGATCAACCGAGTATGACCTTTCCAATTGATAAATATGACAGTCACACATGTCAAAAATCGAAGGTTTTGATCAATCAACAAACTGATCAAAACTGTCTAATAAAATAAAGGGTGATGATGGATCATCAAAAACCCTTTCAATAATAACGATAGATAATGGGACGCGAAATACATCTGGATATGCCATAACTTCAATCCCCGGACTCTCGATTTCTGCCACGATATCCCTTGAAGGATCTGCCGCATTACTGGACCCAATTTCGTGACCCTGGTTGAAGGGAGTGACCCCTTCATGAAACTCCATGTCCTCGGATGATAAATCCGAATCTTAACCCATCGGTGGATGCTCCACACGCGCCTGAAAGTTCTGGAGTTGTTAAATCTGCTTTCGCACTTCGTCTACCTCAATATCACGTATGCCACGTTTGCGATGATGAACGTCTTGACTGGAATCCGCTCCACGGTTCTTTCCACGAACATCTTTTCCGCCACGAACACTACGCCCTCGTTCGGCATCAATATCGATACCCTCGTCCAGGAATCTGATACCAATTGATGCCGAATGTAGCCTGGTCTCTACCTGCATCAGAATCGCAATTCCTTAAAACAATAATCTCCTAAAAGATTATTCTGCAAGCCAAATTAATGGCTTAGATAAACACACAAGGTGTAGGGTTTTGCAAACTAGCAAAGAAATTAATTGATAAAAAGATCTTCTCTTACAAAAGCCCTAGCAATCTATTTATACTCGCAAATCCTAATAAATAAAGGAAAAAAAGAAAACCTAATCAATAAAGGAAAATAATCCTAATGACTTATTTAAAACCCTATAGACTAAAATATCCCTCGCTTAAAAATACTAAAATAAATAATAACAATAATACGAGACGAATACAAAATAAAACAAACTAATAATAAATAAATAATAATAAAGCAAAATCAAAACCTTCCTAAAACTTTGAAACTTCACGGCGCTTTTAGGCTTTGGAAACAATGTCCGTGCGGGCCTCTTGAGGCGGCCGCCTGGCTCCCACCGAGGTTGGCGCCTAGCCAGCAGAAACTTCATTGCCGCCGATCCATGTGCTACATCACATTCTTTATCAATCGATAATCACGTGTAATCAAGTAAGAAAATGAAATCAAGAAACAGAAAAGAAACGTGAAATGCAGGAGTTAAAGAACAATATATGTCAAGCTCTGGGTGCATGGGGTAAAGAAGAGAAGGTCTAGCATGAGACAGAAGAGCATGTCAAGTTAGCCACGGATGACCTGCCAACAAACCATATTAATGGGATCTCTCTAGTCTGTAGAGACAGAAAGATAACCCATGAATGATAGAGGTGCAGGCAAGTCATCCTTGGCTACCAAACAAAATAACTCTTCCCTTCATGTAAGACCTCTCTTCTCTTCTCTACTCTTCTCTACTCTTTAACTTATTACTTCTCCTTCTTCAAATGCAATTGACGCCATTTCTTTGTTCAAAGACTTTCTATTTATAGCCATTAAGGGAGGTATTCGCAGACATAATTCGTATATGAATTAATGTAGCATCTTCACTAGTCAAATTGCCTTATTCAAACTGATTTTTCCCCTCTATGTCATTTGCATGACATGTGTGCACAAATGTATCGGTAAGGAATATATTCTGGTCAGAAGATAGACCTAGGGTCGCCAATTTGTCCACCTGTCTGGTTAATGGAAATGGAATTTCAGCCAACAATGGAAAGGATGCTTTGAAGATTTGGTTCTCTTTTCAATACTTGGCAATCCAACTAGCATACACTGATCGAGCTGACCTTTGGCTCCTTCAAATGATGACTAATGCACAAAAAAGTCGCAGGTTAGCCTTTTTCTTGTTGGTTTGATTGTAAACCAATTCAAGCTATTTGTATTTACATTCTTCCCGGTCCGGCAAATTGCTAAGTTTATTATTCATACTTGCGCTTGCAATGATATGGTTCTTTCTTTATCAGCTTTAATACATCATAAGATTCATAAGAACAGCAACTAGAGTTGCATCCTGCCAGGAGACTGTATTTTCCAGTACTTTATTTTGTGTGCCATTTATCCTGGCATTTATCATTATCTTCAAGAGAGGCTTTCTCTTAAATCCATTTAAGTTGAGCAGAAGATGGTACATATCACTGAGAGGACTCCTAGGAACTGTTGTTATCAGCCTTTGAGTGCCTTTTTTTCTTCTGCTGAATGTTTTTATTAGCTATGTTATCTGGACTCGGGTACGGGTATTCAACGCGGGTACATATCCGAGGGTCGGAATCACTTATCCCAAAAAATTGGACACGGGGACACTGTTCTAAATTTGGACACGGGTACGGGGATACCTTACTAACAAAATATATTGAGTCTATTTATATACTTTGCTTATCAAAAAATAGTCGGATTCATTTTTTTTACAATAATATCATTTACTTCCTCCATCCCGAACTAAGAGTCCAACCAAGAGTTTGCACGCTTATTAAGAAAATATGAAGAAATGAGTAAACACTTGCAAGTGGGTTGAGGACATAATTGTCCAAAACACTATTGATGTTTCAAATGGGTAAAAAGTAGGATACTAAGTAGTGGTTTCTTGTAATTCTTTAAAAGTAAGAAGATATAAATGTCCGAAATACTAATCATTATTTGACATTTTGGGAATAACGCAAGGTCGGACTTTTAGTCTGGACGTCCCAAAAAGGAAAGTAGGACTCTTGACTTGTGAAGAAGGGAGTATAATTTTATATCTAAATTAAATTATAATTTCAATGAAATTTTGCTACTATATAATGTATAATTAAGTTAAACACTAACATTAAAATTTGTAAAATCTTTATAAACGAAGTCAACTCATTCCTTTTTTTCTTTCAATTTTTCTTCCCGTGTCCCACTGAAAAACCGGGTGTCGGGTACGGATTTCATATCCATGTCACTGTCGTGTCGTGTCGAACCCGGATACTTTAACATATTTGAAGAGCCCGAGTAACATAGGTTATTAGGGACGTCCAACATTAAGCCCTTTCCGACACCATATCCCAAGTAACCGTTGAACATATATCGATAAAATAAGATCTAAATCCCCAATTCTAACTTCAATGTATATTGTACTTCCCCGGTCCCTAAATGAATGTCCACTTTTTTTAAAAAATAGTGTCCCTAAATAATGTTTTTTTAGTGAAGTTAACTTAATCCTCCTTGCAAGTCATCATTCTTTTGTTTACACTTAAACTCAAAACCTTCTTGACCATGCCACAACACGTCAAGATGTACAACAAGAGGGTGTTACATCAAGTACTAAGCCCTCCACTTCTTTTCCCCCTAAAAATAAATAATCACCAAGTAGTGGTATAAACCATATGAAACTAGATCATATACAAAAATAAAAACAAAAATAAATTATACTTCCTCTGTCCCAGAATAAATGTCGCAGCAGTTGACTTACTAGTTTTTACGTTACTTGTACAATGATAAAATTACACTACGTCACTTTCCTTATTTAGAAACGCGACATTTGTTTTGGGACGAACCAAAATTGAAAGTGTGACATTTATTCCGGGACGGAGGGAATATCTGGTTTGGTACCGGTGAAAATCGGTCTATGCAGTTTCATTTTAATTTTTAGCTAAAAAATCAGCAAAAACAGAAATGCATGATCCATGCAACTACTAGTGTTTACTAAAATCGTCCTGCTCCTGGATGTTAAGATGAATCTTTCGATGGCTACAGATTTCTTGGATTAGGTCTCTGGTGGTGTTCTCATTAGCCACAGGTGACCGTCCAGTCCCTTGAATGTTGTTATGCTACTGTATCCCAGGACGATGCTCTATCTAAGCATAGATTAACCTTACTTCATTTAGAATTGAACTACTTTACTCCATTATGTTAGCCTGCTTGTTAAGCTCGAATCTTTAGTATAACTCAAATTTAGTTGCATAAAGATCAAATGGAGTTAAGCTAAAGTTGGGATTAAATCAAGATTATTATCCATAGAGCCCAGATAAAATATCTCGGCTGAATCATCTTTGAGTGAACCGAAAAAAAAAAGCGGAATAAGATTAAAGGAGCTAAGCAGAACAAAGAGTTATGCTTAAGAGCCTCACCCATGACAGGCAATTGAACTATACCTCAAAACACACAAATGCTTCGAACCAAGCTTGACAGTCAACTTAGGATCAGAGCTCAAAAGGTTGAAGAGTGTAGACAGTGCTTTAGATCGAATGAAACTAACAGCGGATTAATAGAGCTGAAAGATATACAATTAAACACACAAACCAAATAAGAAGGCACTATAAATAGTCAAAGACCATTAAGAACATGGATAAGACATGCATGCATCTTGCTTGGGGAAAAACAGCAAAACCAACTGCTTATTATAATATGTTATAATGTAAATCTTAAAACTATGCAGTCAAAGGTCTCTAATTTCAAATTAACATTATGATTAATTCCAATATCCTGAAACTAAATCCAATCTCTAACCCCAAGATCAAGGGATGAATGGAGAAAGAGGAAGACATCCAATTGCACAAGGTCCCACCATTGCAGAGTGAGTATAAATTCCTGAAGAAAAATGAGACTTTTATCTGTAGTTCAAAATGGTTTCAAGGCAAAATGAAGCAACCTCATTATTTCTCACGGACGTGCATAATAGAGGTGTAATGCATAAGTAGTCTTTCAAACAAGTCAGTTTTTGGTGTATCTCAACGTGATTATGATGAATTACGTGTTTGCAGTTTGAGTAGTGCAAACATTTTTGTAAGTAGTAATCAATAAGCACATAAAAATAAATGTAAGAGCACTTAACTTGCGAAACTATGAAATAAATGATAATTATAGACATTGAATTGAAAGGCAATATGTTTGATAAGCTGTCGGTAGGTTAAGGGGAAGAAGAGAAGGACTAGCATGAGAGAGAAGAGCATGTGAGGTTAGCCAAGTTGCTTGCCTGATCAAAACTAAACAAAAGGCTCTTTTTAATCTATATGGAAGAGCCCCATTAACAGGGATCTTCAGGCAAGTCATCCTTGGCTACCAAACAAAAGCTCTTACCCTTCATGTAAGGCCTCTCTTCTCCGAAAACTATCTATATTGCATTTATTTCTTTTCTTAGATGGGATGCTATTTCTTGGTTCAAAGACTCTTCCTATTTATAGCCATTATAGGTATTGGAGGTAAGATTCGAGTATAAATCATATTGCCCGTTCACTCTATCTCTCTCTCACTCTCTCTCTCTCTCTCTCTCTCTCTCTCTCTCTCTCTCTCTCTCTCTCTCATATCTGTGAAGCTATACACGAACATGTCATGAAGGAATATATTCTGGTCAGATGAGGGATATATGGTCCCCAGTTTCTGATTTCTGGCCGATTGATGGGAATGGAATTTTCCAGCAAGAAAATGTTCTTTTTTAAGACTTCTTAGCACTCTTCGAGATTTGGCTATTCCACTACACTACTGAGCTGACTTTTGGCTCATCCAAAGATGCATCATTGTTGTGAAAACTTTACGATTTAGTCTTTCTTTTATGTTGATTGAATTTCTATGGGAATGACTTTGCTCACTCGTGTATTAAACAAAAACAGAAGATGGTTACAGATCTCTTGGATAAGGTCCTTGGATCTGTTATCATCAGCCTCTGGTTGACCTTTTTCATCACCTGGATGTGTGCAACACAAATATGAAAAATGAAAAATTTTACGACTTGCGTAAAACAGTCCCAAGAAGCCGGTCCAATGGTTTTGCTTAGAAACACTAATTTTGAAAATATTGGTCTTCAGTATTGATTTCTGTTCAAAGGTTTTCAAATACTGATCCGTAAAAAAACCAATACTGTATAATTTTGATTCAGAGATATCTACAGTTAAACAATATAGGTAAACTAGTTGTCTTTCTTTGTTCAGATTGTGAATTGCTTCTTCCCTGAACTTATATGTGGAGAAAGGATTGAATTATAAATCTTTTAATTTCCTCGATTACTGTCTCTCCTGGACTGGTTGGATTATAAATCAGTAATACTCCCTCCCTATTTGAATTTCCAAATTTCATTTTAACGGACACTCTGAAAATGTGTGTTTTTTATACATTTTAATGGCTAAGATTCATAAATATTCTTGTTATCCACTTTTTAAACATTTATTTTTACGATAATAAAATGAATAGCAAAATTTTTTTGGTAAATAAATATTTAGGGACAATTTTTTTTTTTTTTTTTGCAAAGAGTACATTCATATTTGGACCAAAATTTATTGAATTTGGATATTCATTTAGGGATAGAAGAAATAGTAATCATTAGAATACTGTACTACCAGAAAAGATGATGACAACCAGGGACGAAGCCCTATACAGGCAAGGGGGGTCATTGATCCTCCTGAACTTTTAAGCAATGATATTCCGCCCCCTTCCATTTAAAAAAAAAAAAATCCATATGTATGCAATTTTGGCCCCCCTGAATTTTGGCAAAATTTCATCTCATATCTAAAAGTTTGAGAAAATGAAGGATTATATGATTAAATATTCCAAAATTTAAAAGAGTTAAGGTGTAAGGGTTATATTGTGATTTAAAATCAAAGTTGACAATATGATCCAATTTTTTTTTAACAATTATATAGTGCATTTTTAGTACTTTATACTTCCATTTCTTAAAAAAAATCCTCATGCTTTTCTTTTTTACTTTGTCCCAAAAAATATTTCTGCTTCTAAATATAGCAATTATTGTATTGTTATTTTAACAAGGAATAAGCAAGTAATGTTGGAATATTGGGTGAATATTAGGGTGAATGGTAAAAGTCAACCAAGAGTCTAAAATTCAAAAGATACGACAGTTCAAATTCTATGAACTGCTCGGCCGAGCAAGGCATAAGCCTCGTCCGAGCATGACTGTCCAGAAACATGACTCTTCTGTTAACATTTGCTCGGGCGAGGCACTAAAGTGTTCGGCCGAGCAACTAGCCTATGCTCGGGTGAGGCACCAACAGTGCTCGGCCGAGCAGTTGCTGTCTGTTCAGATTGATGTCCGAATAGGTGCTAGCTTGGAGGGTTGTGACTTTTGTGAAACAGTCACAACTGACTCAATCTACCCTATATATAGATCCCTATTCCTTCATTCAGTCATCAAGTAATCCAACCAAGTTGTTACTAAGTCAAACACAAGAATCCAATTCTCTCTCTCCCTCATTCAAAGTTATTTAATTCATTCAAGGAGTTTGTTCATCATTCTTTCTTCAAAGTTCGAAGACTAAGAGCAAGTCTGAATTTGGTTCGCCCGTCAAGGTTAGTTAAAGTGCATACTAACTCTTAGTAAAAAGCATTGTATCTTGGGAGACATTCACCATCGATCCATTTGCACAATTGGAGGCGAAATATTGTCTTAAGGAGATTTTATACCTCTCTTTAATCTCCGTCGTTTGATTTCCGTATTGAAGATTTATAAAACATATACAAACCACAATCTTAAGACAATATTTTCAGGTATTTTTCTTGATTTTTATCTTCTCTACTTCATCTATTTCTTATTGGATTTTCTGTTTTCGTAACAGAAAATGACTAATGGAAATGACTCCGTTAGTAGTGAGACTATTGCAACGAATCCTAGTGCAATAGGGAGTACTTCAAGTGCTAATCAGCTTATGATGCCACCGGCCTCGCAGTACGAGAAACCGGAAAAGTTCAATGGGGCTGATTTCAAACGTTGGCAACAGAAAATGTTGTTCTATCTCACAACGCTTGAACTAGTATAGTTCTTACGTGAAGAATGTCCCGTAGCGGCGGAAGGTGTAGTAGATAAGGCTGCTGATGTAATCCGGTTCAAGAAATATTTGACAAAGTCAAATATATTAATTAATTTTGTATTTTAATTAGTATTTTCGGATTTAATTTGTTTTAGTTTATATTTTATTTATTATTTTCGTCATTTATTTTAATAGGATGATTAGAGGTGATTTTAGGGTAGATTTTGAGGAGATTTACTAGTTTTTGAGTCCTAGTTAATTACCATATAGGTTAGGAGTAATTCTAGAAGGTTTAGGATTGTTTTTGGAAAAATTCCACTGAGGCCCCTCAGCTCAGATTTTTTTCCTATTAAAGAAAACTTTTTGATAAATTCCAAAAAAAGAGTTATTCTCAAATTTAAATTCCCCCAACACCCCTAGTTAGGCTTCCCTCCCACCAGATAAAACCCCAACCTCCCTCCTCTCTCCTCATTTTTGATATTTTTTTTCTCTCTCTAAACATCACACAGACCACACACACTCAAAGTTGTCTCTCTCTCTCTCTTAACCATCTCCGGCGACAACAACGTCAACCAGCCTATTTCTCCGGCGACCAACCTTTTCCGGTGACCAAACTTCTTTCTTCTTCCATCGCCGACATCTTCAACTACAAACTCGGCAGATCTGAAACTCCTTCCCGCGAAATCAGCTCAGATCTGACTCCGTATTCAAGTCGGCACCACCGTCCCCCTCGTCGTTGTCGTCACCTTCCTCCGAATGCAATTCATCTTGCGGCCCTGAAACATATTCGGTCCAGGTGTTGATTTTGTTCAGACGTCACTTGAAAACTTTATTGTTTCTTTTTTTTTAAGCAAGCAAAATCTCTGTTTGAAAACTTTATTTGTAATTTTCGTTAAGTTACTAACATTTGTTAATGTCTTTTAACATTTATTTATGATTTGAGTTAATTTGGTTAATTTGGTTAATAAGTCTTACTCCATGTTACTTATTAATCATATTTGCTTAACTTGAATGCAGAATCACTCGACAAATAAAACAACAAGCCAGGGACCCGGAACATTGAGAGCATTAACTTTCCAATGGCGAGATTACCATCAGGTTCATATTTTGGAACAGAGCATTAACTTTCCAATGGCGAGATTACCATCAGGTTCATGTTTTGGAACACCAAAGGGCTCTGGTGGCATAACTAATATCCAGTTCACGGTGAGTCGGTGACCAAAATACGGTGATTAAAGGTGAAAGTGCGGTACCATCAATAACGAAAGCCGATGTAGAGCCGGCAAAGAATAGAGGCAATGCTATGCTACGCTTCAAGGAGAAGAAAAACAAGAAGGTATTCTTTTGATCATCTTATATTTGGTACTGAAAGTGATGATGTAAACTAGAGTAGCCGAGCTTTGTGACCTCGATCCTGATTCTTTTATTTTAAATTTCTCATGAGGCAAAAGAGCTGATGTTTAAGCTTGACTCCATTATTTTGAGAATGAATGATACAAGAAAGTCGAGCTCAAGCATAACTGCGAACCTAAGTCAAATATGCACTCCCTAAATGAGTGTCCATTTTCAAATATGCACTCCTAAATGAGTGTCCATTTTCAATGGTGATTCGCATTCGGTTTTGCGCTCTAGCGTTTTTATTGTTCCCATTGTCTATGAAGTCGATTTTCCGCCGTTAGGTACATCAACATGGTATCTGGTTTAATATCACTCCAAAGCTGCATTTTCAACTATCCAAAGGTAGCCAAAGTTGAAATCCTTGAAAGGTATTTGATGGTTGTAGAAAATTAACGGTGTAGGCGAGGTGGTGCGGCGGCGGTGATGGTGGTGAGGATGGGACGAAGCAAAATTACTGTTTCTTTTTTTTAAGCAAGCAAAATGTCTGTTTGAAAACTTTATTTGTAATTTTCGTTAAGTTACTAACATTTGTTAATGTCTTTTAACATTTATTTATGATTTGGTTAATAAGTCTTATATGTTACTTATAAGACTTTTTTAATAAGTCTTATAAGTAACTTAAAAGACTTTTTAAAGTCTTATAAGTTACTTAAAAGACTTTTTAATAAGTAACTTAAAAGACTTTTTAAAGTCTATTAAGTTACTTATAAGACTTATAAGACTTTTTTACTTTTTAAAAACGCCTTATAAATAACTTATAAGACTTATTAAAAAGTTATTTATAAGACATAGTATTAAAAAATGTCTTATAAATAACTTATAAGACTTATTAAAAAGTCTTATAAGTTACTTTTTAATAAGTCTTATAAGAGTCTTATAAGACTTATTAAGTTTACTTGTAAGACTTTTTACTTTTTAAAAAAGTCTTATAAAAATAACTTATAAGACTTATTAAAAAGTCTTATAAGTTAATTATAAGACTACTTATAAGAATTTTTACTTTTTAATCTTATAAATAACTTATAAGACTTTTTAATAAGTCTTAGTCTTATTAAAAAGTCTTATAAGACACTTATAAGACTTTAAAAAGTCTTATAAGTTACTTATAAGACTTTTTAAAAAGTCTTATAATTAACTTATAAGACTTTTTAATAATTCTTATAAGTTAATTTTAAGACTACTTATAAGACTTTTACTTTTTTAAAAAGTTTTATAAATAACTTATAAGACTTATTAAAAAGTCTTATAATTAACTTATAAGAGTTGTAATTGTGTAAATTATGAGAGAAATTCGTTGTTATTATAGAAATTTTTGATTTTTTTGATTGAAAAATTTGTCTTTATAATTAACTTATAAGAGTTGTAAATGTGTAAATTATGAGAGCAATTCGTTGTTATTATTGAAATTTTTGATTTTTTTGGTTGAAAAATTTGTCTTTATAATTAACTTATAAGAGTTGTAAATATGTAAATTATAAGAGCAATTCGTTGTTATTATTGAAATTTTTGATTTTTTTGGTTGAAAAATTTGTTTTATAAGTCAATTATAAGAGCCAAAGTATTCTTATAATGTGAAAAATATAAAAAAATGGAAGTGTTTTTGGAAAGGCTAAAGACTTTTGTGATGATCTGAAAATTTTGTTTTATAAATCAATTTTTAATCTATATTTTTTGAGGTTGAAGTGACCAATCTGAAACTATTCTGAATCTAATGATTGATCCAAAATATGTGAATATCTAGTAACCAATATATAATTTTCAAACTTTTAGTGACTAAAGTATAATTTTGAATTTTGGACAGGCGGTTCAAAGGCTGATGTAACGTTGAATGGTGCATGTGCAAGAAGGGCATTAATGTCATTGTGCCAATAAGGGGTGTATTTGGGATTTTCAAAATGTTATTTCCTAAATTGGGTTTAAATCTCACATGAGGGGCCCTAGAGGAAGTGGGCCATTGTTTTTCAAGTTTTATGGGCACTATAAAATAGGCCTAAAGTTGTATTCCGAAAATTAGTCAATTTTTGAAGAATAAACAATTTATTTTCTTCAAGAGTTCTCTTTTCTTTTCCTAAGAAAACTAAGTCATTCCTTGGCTTGAAAAGTAATCTTATTCGTTTGATTACTAGGATTATGTCCTTTTGCGAGGAGTAATTCATATCCGTGTTCGTTGTTCGATTGTATTAAATTCTTTTGCGAGGGTTTAATAATAATCACTTGAATCATCTAATCTTCGTGTGAGGATTAGTTCTTGATTCAAGGTTTTTAATAATTCCGCTGCGTTTTTCTCTTTTTGTGGACTCGTTCTACATCAGTTGGTATCAGATCTAGAAGATTCTTGGACGATGGCTAACGACGGTACTGTTGACCTCCAGGCAACGTTAGCTACCCTCGCCGCCAGCATGACGACTTTAAACACCAGCATAGCTGCTCTAAACACTACTATAATACGGATGGATGAACGTGATGACGCTCGCCATGCTCAATTATTGAAGGTTTTGAATCCTCGTAATAACTATAACGGAGGCGATCGGGTTGTTCGAGTTGAAGATATATGTGCAAATGACGTGGTCATTCAGATTGTTGGAGAAATAAACACGGAATGTGCTGACAAAGAATCTTTCGGTGAAGGCGGCAAAGTTGCAGCAGTTCCTTTTGTGGCCATTGATACCGAGATTTCAGTTTCAGTCTCTCCAGGCCACTATGCTTATGTAGGTGAACCTGTGGCAATAGAAAACAAAGAAGTTGGATGTTCCGTTGCAACCATAGATACTGTAGAAGATCAAGAGCCGAAAGATGATGTAGCAGCAGGTCAAGAATCTACTCTGGAAGAAGCTTTTGCGGGTGGAGGAGATGATGCGGGAATGGACATTGATGAGGTGGAGGATGTTGTTAGTATTACTTGGTTTATTGCAAAATCAAATTTTGTGTGGGGTAATATTTTTGTTGATGATTTTCTTATGGTTGATCATGGGGTGGTCGAGGAGATAGATCAACGGAAGGATGGAAAGAATGGGATTGATGGTATAATTTTATTTCCAGAAGATATTTGTGTGCCCATATTTGTGCTTCAAGATAATATTTATTCCAAATATTTATTTCATTGGGACGGAAAAATTCAAGTTATTTCTACGTTAAAGATGAAGATTTATTCAAAGTATTTATTTCGATGGAGGGGCTCGTTTCAAAGATCGGACGAGGATTCGGGGCGAATCCTTTTTCAAGTGGGGGTGAATGATGTAATCCAGTTCAAGAAATATTTGACAAAGTCAAATATATTAATTAATTTTGTATTTTAATTAGTATTTTAGGATTTAATTTGTTTTAGTTTATATTTTATTTATTATTTTCGTCATTTATTTTAATAGGATGATTAGAGGTGATCTTAGAGTAGATTTTGAGGAGATTTACTAGTTTTTGAGTCCTAGTTAGTTACCATATAGGTTAGGAGTAATTCTAGAAGGTTTAGGATTGTTTTTCAAGTTTTATGGGCACTATAAAATAGGCCTAAAGTTGTATTCCAAAAATTAGTCAATTTTTGAAGAATAAACAATTTATTTTCTTCAAGGGTTCTCTTTTCTTTTCCTAAGAAAACTATGTCATTCCTTGGCTTGAAAAGTAATCTTATTCGTTTGATTACTAGGATTATGTCCTTTTGCGAGGAGTAATTCATATCCGTGTTCGTTGTTCGATTGTATTAAATTCTTTTGCGAGGGTTTAATAATAATCGCTTGAATTATCTAATCTTCGTGTGAGGATTAGTTCTTGATTCAAGGTTTTTAATAATTCCGCTGCATTTTTCTCTTTTTGTGGACTCGTTCTACATCAGCTGCACAAATGGCTATTGATGCATGGAAACATGCTGATTATCTATGCCGGAACAACATCTTGAATGGACTAGACAACACATTGTATAAAGTGTATTACTCCATTCAAACTGCAAAAGGACTTTAGGACTCTCTCGACAAGAAATATAAAACCGAAGATGCTGGAACAAAGAAGTTCTTTGTTGCAAAGTTTTTGGATTTTAAAATGAATGATTCTAAAACTGTAATGAATCAGGTCGAAGAGATGCAAGTCCTATTGCATAACCTTGAAGTCGAAGGCATGCAATTGAGTGAGTCCTTCCAAATTGCATGTATGAGTGAGAAGTTGCCTCCTTCAGAGAGAGATTTCAAAAACTATCTCAAGCACAAGTGCAAGGAGATGTCAATGGAAGACTTACTTGTTCGTCTTCGCATTGACGAAGACAATCGAAGTGCAGAAAAGAGAGCCAATGCTCTAAACATGGAAGCAAAGGCTAACATGGTGGAAGAATCCCGACTCAAGAACAACAAAAGGAAGCATAGTGACTCTTCTAAGAAGAAGTCAAGTAATGACAACAACAAACGCTTCAAGTTCAAAAGGGACTGCTACAATTGTGGGAAAAGCGGTCATCGGGCAAAGGATTGTTGCAAGAAAAAGAAGCCTTCCCAAGCAAACATGACTGAAATAGATACTCTCTCTGTAGGTGTCTCCGAAGTAAGTCTGTCTGTCGTTGTATGTGAAGCCAACTTGGTGTCAAACTTCAAAGATTGGTGGGTGGACACCGGATATGTGCCGACAAAATCTTGTTCGCAGAATACAAGAACATGGAACGTGAATATTTTCTCTATATGGGAAATTCTGCAACCTCCAAGATTGAAGGCATTGGGAAGGTGATCTTGAAGTTCACATCGGGAAAGGAGCTTACTCTCAACGATGTGATGCATGTACCCGACATAAGAAAGAATTTAATTTCTGGTTCATTGCTTAGTAAGAAGGGTTTCAAAATTGTATTTGAATCTGATAAGTTTGTACTTACTAAGGGAGGAATGTATGTTGGAAAGGGATACTTGCTAGATGGCCTGTTTAAGGCAAATGCTGTTGTAGTGGACAAGAAGTCCACATATTTGTACCCTCAAGTTATGAATAAAATTGAAAATTTTATTTACTTGTGCGAATCTTCTAATTTATGGCATGGTCGTTTAGGACATGTGAATCGTGCTTCTTTGAGAAAGCTTGTTGGTTTAGGACTTATTCCAAAACTTGATTCAATGAAAGGTCACAAATGCGAAGTTTATGTTGAAGCAATGTTTTCAAAGAAACCTTTTAAACCAGTTGAAAGGACTAGCCAACTGTTGGGATTAATCCATAGTGATCTATGTGATTTAAAGTTTGTCCCAAATCGAGGAGGTAAGAAATACATTGTTACTTTTATTGACGATCGAAGTAGATATTGTTATGTCTATTTGCTAAGTAGTAAGGATGAAGCAATGGATGCTTTTATCACTTACAAAACTGAAGTTGAAAATCAACTTGAAAAGTCAATCAAAGTATTAAGGTCCGATAGGGGTGGTGAATATGAATCAACGGAATCTAGTGACCTATGTTCCAAATTCAGAATTATTCATCAAACAACTGCACCCTATACTCCGCAGCAAAATGGTATTGCTGAGAGAAAAAATAGAACTATAAAAGATATGGTTAACTGTATGCTTGGAAGTTCGGGTTTACCACAAAACTTGTGGGGGGAAGTGGTGTTATCCGCTAACTTTGTGTTGAATAGGATTCCACACAAGAAAACTGGTTCTATACCATATGAATTGTGGAAAGGAAGAAAGTCATCCTATAAATTCCTCAAAGTGTGGGGGTGTCTCCCAAAGGTTGCCGTTCCACCTCCTAAACGGTTAAAGTTAGGACCTAAGACCGTTGACTGTGTATTTATTGGATATGCAATGAATATAGCAGTGCGTACAGATTCTTAGTACACAAATCTGAAGTAAATGACATTCATGTCAATACAATAATTGAATCTCGTGACGCTGAATTTTTTAGGACGTGTTCCCTATAAAAAAGGATATTTGTGAAAATACTCCTAAGAGACCACGTGAAAGCACTTCTGAAAACAATGAAGATGTTGAACCAAGAAGAAGCAAGAGAGCTAAAATTGCTAAAACTTTTGGTCCAGATTTTATCTCTAACTTTATGATTGAAGATGAGCCTCAATCATTTAAGGAAGCCATGAACAGCTCTGAATCCACATTCTGGAAAGAAGCTGTAAATAGTGAGATTGAATCCATTTTAAGTAACAACACTTGGCAAGTGGTTGATCTTCCAAAAGGTTCTAAACCAATAGGATGCAAATGGATTTTCAAAAAGAAATTAAGACCGGATGGTTCCGTGGACAAATACAAGGCTCGTCTTGTTGCAAAAGGATATCGTCAAATGGAAGGATTTGACTTCTTTGACACATACTCTCCTGTTACAAGAATTACTTCAATTCGAATCTTAATAGCCATTGCAGCTTTGTATAATCTGCATATACATCAAATGGATGTAAAAACTGCATTTTTAAATGGTGATTTGAATGAAGAAATTTACATGGAGCAGCTCGAAGGCTTCAAAGTAAAAGGACAAGAGCACAAGATATGCAAACTTTTTAAGTCCTTGTATGGCTTGAAGCAAGCTCCTAAACAATGGCATGAGAAATTTGACAACGTCATGATTAGAAATGGTTTTATCACAAATGAATGTGATAAGTGTGTATATTCAAAGAAATTTGGTAACACATATGTATTTGTTTGTTTATATGTAGATGACATGCTCATATTTTGTCATGACATTGAGGTTATAAATAAAACAAAGAAAATGTTTACCAATAACTTTGATATGAAAGATATGGGTAAAGCAGATGTAATCTTGGGAATGAAAGTCTCAAGAACCTCCAATTGAATTAGTTTATCTCAAACACATTATGTTGATAAAATGATTGAGAGATTTAATTCTCACGGAATTAAAGAGACTAATAATCCATTTCTGCCCTATATAGTTCTTCACAAGAATACTGGGAATGCGAAACAACAATTAGAGTATTCTCAAATCATTGGAAGCCTAATGTACTTGATGCAGTGCACAAGGCCGGATATAACTTATGCTGTAAGTAAGATGAGTCGTTTTACTAGTAATCCTAATAATGAGCATTGGAATGCATTATTAAGAGTTTTAGGATATATAAAACAAACTAGAGAGTATTCTTTGCACTATAGCAATTATTCTCCTGTAGTTGAAGGATATAGTGATGCAAATTGGATATCTGATACAGATGAATCCAAGTCTACTAGTGGCTATGTATTTACTCTCGGTGGAGGTATCATATCATGGAAATCTTCTAAGCAAACTTGTATAGCTCGATCAACGATGGAATATGAGTTTATTGCTTTAGATAAAGCTAGTGAAGAAGCCGAATGGCTTAGATACTTTTTAGAAAATATTCCTCTATGGCAAAACCCGTGCCTGCTATATGTATACACTCTGATAATCAAGCAGCTATAGCAAGAGCGGAGAACTTTATATACAACGGCAAATCTCGACACATACATCGTAGACATAACACCGTTAGACAGTTACTCTCCAACGGAACGATTTCGATTGCTTTCGTGCGATCAAAGAATAACCTAGCGGATCCATTTACTAAAGGTTTATCTAAGGAGAGAATAAACTGTGCATCAGAAGAAATGGGGCTAAAGCCTAAACAAATCTAAATCAACTTGATGGAAACCTAACATGGCGACTGGAGATCCCACGGACTAGGTTCAATAGGAAAAACTAGTCATGATTGATTTGAGAGAAGCACTTGGAAGTTTATCTTCATCCCATTTCTATATATGATGCAAAAGTGCTGCCTACAAAATGGTAGAGGTTAAGCTATTGGTTTTAATGATGACTATATCTTGTAACTTAGTACAAGTAGGGTAATGTAGGATACTCTTTATAGCACATCACCTATGTTAGTGTGAACATGGCCGGTTCGTTGAGAATTTTACTTAGGCAAATTCTCTAAAGCACTCGCAGAACCAAGAAAGTTCAGGGCCGAAATAATGAACAAAATAGAGAACCAAATTCGGATATGAGAAATTAAATGTGTTTAGTCTATTGTTTAAGATCACAATAACGTCTGATAGTTCAATACATTGCGTACACTGATCAGCCAAGTAAGCACGATAGATTCTTACTAAAGAAGGTTCAAAGCGAAAGCCCCCTATCTTGATGCACTTATTTCTCAGCTATGCTCTTCTTCTTCTTTCTTTTCCGTGTCGACTTCTTCCATTCATGTGTGGGATTGTTGGAATATTGGGTGAATATTAGGGTGAATGGTAAAAGTCAACCAAGAGTCTAAAATTCAAAAGACACGACAGTTCAAATTCTATGAACTGCTCGGCCGAGCAAGGCATAAGCCTCATCCGAGCATGACTGTCCAGAAACATGACTCTTCTGTTAACTTCTGCTCGGGCGAGGCACTAAAGTGCTCGGCCGAGCAACTAGCCTATGCTCGGGTGAGGCACTAATAGTGCACGGCCGAGCAGTTGTTGTCTGTTGAGAATGATGTCCGAACAGGTGCTAGCTTGGAGGGTTGTGACTTTTGTAAAACAGTCACAACTGACTCAATCTACCCTATATATAGACCCCTATTCCTTTATTCAGTCATCAAGTAATCCAACAAAGTTGCTATCAAGTCAAACACAAGAATCCAATTCTCTCTCTCCCTCATTCAAAGTGATTTAATTCATTCAAGGAGTTCGTTCATCATTCTTTCTTCAATGTTCGAAGACTAAGAGCAAGTCTGAATTTGGTTCACCCGCAAGGTTAGTTAAAGTGCACACTAACTCTTGGTAAAAAGCATTGTATCTTGGGAGACATTCGCCATCGATCCGTTTGCAGAATTACGGAGGCGAAATATTGTCTTAATTGTTGGATGTAATGGCTTGATGTCCTGGATTTGTTGACGAAGTCGGTTACTACTGACAAGTTCAAGCATTATTTGGATTTGTTGCACATCTCTAGCTGTTAGAGATGGGGAGGTTCGATGTCTACACGGGGTGGTTCGGGTATTGGTTCCTTGTATCTTCTGTTGGGTTGAGTGAATGCTCGCCAAGGTGGAGATCATTGTTGGATGTAATGGCTCGATGTCCTGGCAAAGGGCCCGAGGGCGCGGGCCTAGCTGACGTGTAGACTGGTAACGGGTCTCAAAGTGGGATGCGGGGGGTGTAGCCCCCCGCAGTATGGATTTCGGAGAACATCAGCAAACGGGAGCTTCAGCAGCTTTGAGGCGACCGCCTGGCTAGGCTTGAGGCGCGCGCCTCAAAGGCAGTAAGGTGGTCTGGGTTGGAACATCTTGAGGCGGCCGCATGGATTCATGCGAGGCGGCCGCCTCGGCTCCAGAGACTTCAAGGTTGCTGCATTTGTCGCGAGGCGGACGCCTGGGATTTCACGGGGCGAAGCCTGGGTGACGGGCTGAAGCTGTTTTGCGGGCTTTTCTATTTTCGTTGTCTTTGTTGTTGGGCTAGGGTTTGGTTCATATATATATGATTGTATCCTATGTAAACAATATAGATTTTGCACATATTAATAGAAGAGTGGCCGAAATTCATAACCCCAATTACATCTCTTTCTCTTTCGATTTCTCAATTGTGTTATTGGTTATTGTTAATTTGCTTCCGCTGCATTGCACAACAAAAACAATTACATACATCTACATTACGGATATATATATATATATATATATATATATATATATATATATATATATATATATATATGGCTATGAATGTAGACTCCACGAGAACATTACATTTGAGCCAAAACGTAGACTCCTTAGCTACATGCAAGTCAATCTGCATAATTGCCAGGCAAGGCATCCCACAAAAATCCCCAAGTGTTTGTTTTCTTCTGTGGTTTTCTCTCTAGTGTTTGCCAAAAGTTTTCCAAGTGTTTTCCCAAGTGTGTGAATTGTTGTTGACAAACAACAATTTAAACAATTTCAAAACCAAGGATTAAAAATGAAATTTTGTTGTTAATTATGTAATAAACAAAATTATTACGAAATTAAACAACCATTAACTCGAAAATCTTAGCAATAATGATTTCCGTTTCAGTTTTTCACATTTAATACTTGGCTGTTAAATGTCTGCCCAGGACCTGCTCGGCCGAGTCATGTACCTTGCTCGGCCGAGCAAGGCTTTGCCCAGATCTGCTCGGCCGAGCAAGGCATATGCCTCGGCCGAGCATGGTTGTCCAGAAACTTTGGACCTTCTGTCATGCTCTGCTCGGCCGAGTCAACAACCTGCTCGGCCGAGCACCTCAGCAAAGTTCAAAACCAATTTTGATTTACAAAATCAAAATTTATTAACAATAAGTGGGCCAAATCCTTTGAGCATTTATATTTGATTTATCCAAAAACCATTTTGGACAAATAAATATTTTATTTCACAAACACACTAAACCACTTAAGTAATTTGACAAAATTACCCTTTAGAAATTAACTCATTAATTTCCTTCAAAACATACTATTTTTCCAACAATCCCCCACATGAAGGAAATTCATGAGGATAGGTGATAAAGTGCGGCAGTCGAAAACCTGCATAGGATAGGTAGGGGTTTGCCCTTTGAACCTTCCCTTGTAGAAGCATATTTACTCTACTCGCTAATCAGTAGACGCGATGTCCTTGAACTGCTAGATTTTTGTGTAGCCGATCATATACTTTACACAGGTATCTCCCTAACACAATTCAGCTCTCAAAGCTGTGTCCATTCATGGCCCTGGATCACAATGCCTGGTTCTGTGAGAAGGTCTAAGAATTGAGCCTCACACAATTCTCCTCGAAGTGGCCTCTACTTCTTTCTCACATAGGTGATTCTTTTAAGTAACCCATTTTACTTCACATAAGAATCATTAAAAGCCATAGGCTTAACCTCATTTATCTCGGGATGTCACTTTAAGGAATGAGCATAGGGTTGACCCCCACAGTGACGCTACAAGTCTTTTAACAGTTAGGTTGTCCCTTTGAACCTAGATCCTGGGATCTCCTGTCAACTAGGTTGGGTTTTCCGCTGTATTTAACTTCTCAAGAGGCTTTAAACCCATTCCCAATGTCAACCTTGCAACTATCTCTTTACTTAACCCTTTGGTTAGCGGATCCGCCAAATTATCTTTTGACCTTACATAGTCAATAGATATGGTGCCAGTTGCAAGTAGTTGCTTAATGGTATTATGTCTTTGACGTATGTCTAGACTTACCATTATACATATGACTTTGCAATCGCAGATTGGCTATCGCAATGTATACTAATTGCGGGCACGGGTTTTTCCCATCTTGGAATATCTTCTAGAAATTGGCGTAGCCATTCGGCTTCTTCACCACATTTATCTAATGCTATAAACTCAGATTCCATGATTGATCTGGCTATAACAGTTTGCTTAGAAGATTTCCATGATATAGCTGCACCTGCTAATGTGAATAAATATCCACTTGTAGACCTTGAGTCTTTGATATCCGATATTCAATTAGCATCACTATATCCTTCTATCACAGATGGATGTCTAGTGTAATGTAATCCAAAATCACGAGTATATCTTAAGTACCTTAGTACTCTTACTATACCCTTCCAATGATTTATTCCAGGATTACTTGTATACCGACTTAACTTGCTAACGGTATAAGCAATATCCGGCCTAGTACAACTCATCAAGTACATTAGACTTCCGATAATTCTCGAATACTCTAATTGAGACACCGGTTCATCTCTATTCTTTGATAGATGAAGATTTGGGTCGATTGGAGTACTCGCTATTCCATTGTTATCCTTGCTAAATTTCTCAAGAATTTTATCCACATAATGAGATTGACTTAACACAAGTCCGTTGGATATTCTAGAAATTTTAACTCCAAGGATTACATCCGCAAGTCCCATATCTTTCATGTCAAACTTCGAATTCAACATGTCTTTCGTGGGTTTGATCATCTTATCACAACTCCCTATGATAAGCATGTCGTCTACATAAAGACACAAAATGATATAGCCATTTTCCGTGGTTTTAGTATAGACACATTTGTCACACTCATTTATTTTAAATCCACTTTGCATCATAGCATTATCAAATTTCTGATGCCACTGTTTTGGTGCTTGTTTCAAGCCATATAATGACTTTACTAATTTGCACACCTTCTTTTCTTGTCCACGCGTAGCAAACCCCTCGGGTTGTTCCATGTAAATCTCCTCTTCTAAATCTCCATTTAGAAAGGCTGTTTTTACATCCATTTGATGTATTTCAAGATTTCTCAACACGGCAATTGCAAGTACAACTCTTATTGACGTTATTCTCGTGACAGGAGAATACGTGTCAAAATAGTCTAGGCCTTCTTTTTGTCTGTAACCTTTAATTACAAGTCGGGCCTTATACTTATCAATTGTTCCATCCGCTTTCATTTTCTTTTTGAAAATCCACCTATATCCTAGTGATTTACTTCCCGGAGGAAGGTCCACTAGTTCCCATGTGTGATTTTGCAAAATGGAATCAATTTCACTTTTAATTGCTTCATTCCACAAAGGTCCTTCCGAAGAGCTAACGGCTTATCTGTAACTTTGTGATTCACTTTCTACCATATAGGTTAGAAAGTCCGGACCATAGGATTTTTTCAATCCTAGCTCTTTTGCTCCGTCGAGGTTCTACCTCTTTTTCACTTTTATCTTGAACGTGTTCTTCTTCTATTGAATCTATTACCCTAGTCGATGAGCTTGCCTCATTTCTTGACTTACACGGGAATATATTCTCAAAGAAAGATACGTTCACAGATTCCATTTTATTATTTTTGTGTATAGCTTCAATCTTCGACTCATAGACAAGAAATCTATAAGCGCTACTGTTATGTGCATATCCAATAAATATGCAATCAACAGTTTTAGGTCCAATCTTCACCTTTTTAGGAGGAGGTATGGCTACCTTTGCAAGACACCCCCACACTCTCAAGTGTTTGTAACTTGGCACTCTTCCATGCCATAGTTCATACAGAGTTTTGTCTTGTTTCTTTCGGGGTATTTTGTTTAACGCGTAGTTAGCCGACAACACGGCTTCCCCCCCCCCCCACATGTTATCCGGTAATCCCGAACTCAGTAACATGGCATTCATCATTTCTTTCAATGTCCGATTTTTCCTTTCGGCAACACCGTTTTGTTGGGGTGTATAAGGTGCCGAGGTTATATGTTTAATTCCACTTTGAGCACAAATTGCTTCAAATGGAGATTCATATTCACCTCCTTTATCACTTTTTAGCACCTTAATTTTCTGGTTTAATTGATTCTCAACTTCATTTTTATAGAAAGTAAACTTCTCTATAGCTTCATCTTTACTTTTTAGAAGATACACATAGCAATACTTTGTGCCATCATCCACAAAAATCATGAAGTACTTATTGCCGCCCCGTGATTGTGTTGATTTAAAGTCACATAAGTCCGTGTGAACCAATTCAAGTGGTTCACTATGTCTTTCAACCAAAGGGAATGACTTTCTTGTTAATTTTGCTTCTACACAAATTTCACATTTTTGTTTACAATCAACTTTAAACTTTGGAATAGAATTTTCTTTTGTCAAACGACGTATAGAATCAAAATTAACATGACCAAGTCTAACATGTCACAAATTAGATGATTCAAGCAAGTAAACGGAAGAGATATTTATATCATTAGCTTTAGCTTTAACAACCATTACACTTAACTTGAATAGGCCATCATTGACATAGCCTTTACCCACAAACATTCCACTCTTAGACAAAGTGACTACATTGGATTCAAACACAATACGAAATCCATGCTTTATCAAAAGCGATCCGGATACCAAGTTCTTCCGGATATCGGGCACATAGAGCACGTTGTTGAGAGTCAACTCCTTCCCGGATGTCATCTTCAAAACCACTTTTCCTTCTCCTTTGATCTCGGAGGTGGCTGAATTCCCCATGAATAGCTTCTCGCCATCCTTAGCAACAAAAGTACTAAACATGTCTCTATTGGAGCACACATGTCTAGTAGCACCTGTGTCAATCCACCATTGATTTGGGTTTGAACCCACCAAATTTACCTCGGAAACCACAGCTGCGAGGTGCATCTCGGACACGTCCCTAGCAATACCTTCCACCATGTTTGCTTCACGAGCCTTCTTGGGCAACTTGCAAGCATGAGCCTTGTGGCCTTCACCGCCACAATTGTAACAAGTTCCTAAGAACTTCTTCTTGGAAACACCACCTTTTGGTCCCAAGTGGGAATTCTTGGAAGTTGTCACAACCTTCCATTTTCTCTTTCCAAACCTTTTGCCTTTGGAGCTTTCACCATGCTCCACCATATTGGCCTTAGCCACACTAGAAACAAACTTTTTCTCAGCGGCTCTATTGTTCTCTTCAATACTCAAACAAAGGATTATTCCTTCCACATCCATTTCCTTTCGCTTATGCTTAAGGTAGTTCTTGAAATCATTCCAAGATGGAGGCAATTTTTCAATGATTGCAGCCACTTGGAAGCTTTCACTTATGATCATACCCTCGGCATGAATCTCGTGCAAAATAGTTTGAAACTCATCAACTTGAGATTTCACACTCTTGTTGTCCACCATTTTAAAATCAAGGAAACGGGCAACAATGAACTTCTTTGTTCCCACATCCTCAATCTTATATTTGTGGTCCAACGACCCCCACATTTCCATTGCAGATTTCTTCTCATTAAACACGTTATAGAGAGAATTTGAAAGCGAATTAAGGATATAATTTCTGCACAAGTATTCCCCATGCTTCCATGTTTCAACCGCAGCCAAGGTTGTAACATCGGTTTCTCCTTCACTCGCCTTTGGCATATCTTCTTTCAGATATTTTGCCAAGTGCAAGGTAGTGAGGTAGAAAAGCATCTTTTGTTGCCAACGCTTATAGTCGTGGCCAACAAACTTCTCGGATATTTCCGCACGAGGGGTCGGGATATGGATCGTAGGAGGATTTGTCACAATAGTCGAGCCACTTCCGTTTCCAGTTTGGGGATTAGTTTGGTGTCCAGTTTGGGATCCAATTTGGGTCTCCACGTTGTTGTTGTTAGTCGCCATCTGAAACACAACAACTCAGTTAGTATTTCCTGTTTTTCAAAATCTGTAATCGACTCCCTCGATTAGGAGTATGTCTTAAGATTGTTACAAGGGTGTTACAATTACAGAAATTATAAATACAATATAATTAACAAAAACTGAAAATACAAAGGAGAAGTTGTTGAAATTTCTGCACGAGCCCAATGAAATCACTGTCTCTTTAAGACATATTCGATCGCTCACCGAGTGTGCTTGAGTTTGCTTGGATCGCTTGTCTCCCAGGATAGAACGTGCGGACCGGGGGCACTTTGCACCTAAAGTTCCCGGCGAGCTGAACTATGCTTGAACAATATCACCTCTTCTTCTATAATGCAAACTAAGAGGCCAAAGGATGATTGACAAGATGCAACCAAAGAGAATGGAGGAAGATTGCAGGAGAAAAGTGTTTGTTTTCTGCTGTGGTTTTCTCTCTAGTGTTTGCCAAAAGTTTTCCAAGTGTTTTCCCAAGTGTGTGAATTGTTGTTGACAAACAACAATTTAAACAATTTCAAAAAATCAAGGATTAAAACTGAAATTTTGTTGTTAATTATGTAATAAACAAAATTATTACGAAATTAAACAACTATTAACTCAAAAATCTTAGCCATAATGATTTCCGTTTCAGTTTTTCACATTTAATACTTGGCTGTTAAATGTCTGCCCAAGACCTGCTCGGCCGAGTCATGTACCTTGCTCGGCCGAGCAAGGCTTTGCCCAGATCTGCTCGGCCGAGCAAGGCATATGCCTCGGCCGAGCATGGTTGTCCAGAAACTTTGGACCTTCTGTCATGCTCTGCTCGGCCGAACACCTCAGTAAAGTTCAAAACCAATTTTGATTTACAAAATCAAAATTTATTAGCAATAAGTGGGCCAAATCCTTTGAGCATTTATATTTAATTTATCCAAAAATCGTTTTGGACAAATAAATATTTTATTTCACAAACACACTAAACCACTTAAGTAATTTGACAAAATTACCCTTTAAAAATTAACCCATTAATTTCCTTCAAAACACACTATTTTTCCAACAAACATTAATCCCCAGCCTCATCATGACTACAGATCAGGCCTTCCAGAATAATGCAGGGGTAGCCAGAGAGCTAAACTTATCAAAGAAAGATGTATCCCAAACAAATGACACATAAATTTGAAGAATTGGACAGCTGAAAAAAGTCACATGCTGAGTGGCAGCTCTGGTTGCACTGTTACAAATATTCTGATATATTAAAAACATAAAACTAAATTATGCAAGTCTCAGCAATTTATTGGACAAACTTGAGTATATTATGAGCAGCTCGAAGGGAAGCCAGATTTTTTTAAGAAGGGAGTCAAGATTGTTGTGGGGGGGGGGGAGTTATGCTTATCATTTGGAAATTTGGAATAAAAGGGGGGTCAAAATGATATTATAATACAAGTTTTACCAAAATTAAAGGGGGTCTGAATAGACAAAAATGATACTTTTAAGTCTCTCTTACCAAAATCTAGAGGTACTAAATGACTTTTCCCCACAAGTCAAGAGGGTCGAGTGACCCCATCCCTTCTATGTAGCTTCACCACTGAGCTAGGCCTGATCTACAATCCAAGCAACATAAAATGGAATTTTCACAGCACTAATGCATCACTTGAGTAGCCAAATGTTGACCATTAGCAGTTGGATAGTAAACTATGAAAAAAGAACTGATAAGTTTAATGGATGTGGATCTATCTTCTTCTTTTTTCCTTTTTTTGGTGAAATATGGATCTATATTATGACCAGAATATATTGCTCCATGACACAATCCATATTGGCTTCACACAAATTGGGGGGCGTTGGATCGAATATTCGGACACTGTAAATGCTAACTTTAGACCCAAAATAAGAATCGCACCAATACCCTTAATGGCTATAAAGAGGAAGTCTCTAAACCAAGGAATAATATTGCACTGGAGAAATGAAATATATGAAGTACAAGTATTGGAGAAGAGAGGTCTTACATGAAGGGCAAGAGTCATTTTGTTTAGTAGCCAAGGATGATTTGCCGGCTACACATTCACGGGTTTTCTCTCTCTCTCTCTACTCAATAGAGTTACGAGAGAGCCCTTGGTTTTGTTTCAGTCAGGCAATCAACTTTGGCTAACTTGACATGCTCTTCTCTCTCATGCTAGTCCTCCTCTTCTTCTTACGAAAGCCCATCACAGATTTTCAAACATAGATTGCATTACTACTTACATTTCCTGTTTCTCGTCTCCTTCCTGGTATCTCAAGTTCAGTACCTAACATCTATTCCACTTTTTCGTAGGTGCTTATTGATTACCGGGTGTGTGTGTGTATATATATATAATAAAAATAAAAAACCGCACAACTAGCTAATAGAAAATGCATTATTATCAGAGATTATATAACAAAGAGTATTCCTTTTACCGTTGTCAAGAAAGAGTAACACTCTCCACTGGCAGGCCAAAGATCGGTACACAGCATTTCTTTCAGTAAATAATTCCGTTGATATTATGAGACTCATATTTTTAACAACCCCTCCACCTTTGAAAAAAAAGAAGCCCTGACAGTAAATCCCTATGAGTAGGTCAGAATACAAAAGGTGTGTGCATGCAGCAAATGGGTAGGACTGAGGAGTACGATAAAATTACTAATGGTGAGGTTGCTCCATTATGACCTTAAAATCATGATTTAGCTCTATAAAAGTCTCTCAATATGCTGGAATAATTTTGTGGATGTTAGACCTTTCTGAGACTCCCATCAATGTGCTAGTCCTCTTGGTTTACAACATAGTACTGAATACTTACCTATACTGAGCAATGTTGTAAACTAATTCTCATAGTTTGTGAAGAGCAATGTGCTACTTGTAAAGAATCAGATAACCTCTCAAACAGGTGAGGCGCCCGCCTCACCAAAATCCAGGCGCACGCCTCAACCTGCCAACGCCAATGCTGAAGTTTCTGTGTCTCAGGCGGCCGCCACTCCCAGCGCCATGCGCCCGCCTCACCTAGTTCACGCCAAGACTGATGCTTCTGTGGCCCAGGCGCACGCCTCGCCATTGCCCAGGCGCCCGCCTCGTGCAAAGAACCAACAGACAGATTCCTACAACTGATGCTCTTCCACTTCTGTTCATAGCTCAGATCAATGTATTGTTTAATATCTCTTAGAATTAGAAAAGGCATAGTTTCTTGTATATAAACCTCAATTGTATAATGAAAAAGAAATCTTTCACCAAATCATTATATGGTATCAGAGCCTTCTGATCATCTTTCTTCCTCTTGCAAAGCTGCATATCACCACTTCCAAAAGCTTCCGCCGCCACCAAACCCCAACTTGCTCTCGGCTAAACCCCACCAGCCATTTCTCTCATCTCCTCCTCCGTAAACCCTAAACCTAATCTATCCTTTCCGCCGCACCGGCAACATTCGTCACTTCATTCTCAAAACCTTACTATTCTACCATGGCTACACATGACTATACAACCCAAACCCTAGTGCCGTCGGCCACCCACAACCCTACTTCAGGCTACCTCAATGGTAAGTGCCAATATTGCAATCGCAAGGGACATGTTACGTCCCAATGCAATCGATTCAAGAAGGATTATCCCACCGTTACTTTTCCCTCCATCCCACCATCTATACAACCCAACCCAATTGACATTCTGCCACCAACAATCACTAGGCAAAACCCTGGTCCTAGTCACAACCCAACTTTAGAAAAATTCCAGCAAACTGATGTAGCCTCCAGTGTGATCACATCGGCAGTCACACCAACCATTCAGAATCTCCACCCTCGCGTACACACTGTTACGGCCCCTTCTACCATCTTCACATCCTGGCTTGTGGATAGTGGGGCAACACACCACATCACCAACAACCTCTCAAACCTTACTCTTCATCGCCCATATCATGGTAATGATGGTGTAATCATAGGTGATGGCTCCTCTCTTCCCATCTCCAACATTGGTACATTTACCCTTTCCAACCCCACTTTCACACTTCACTTTCATAATACTTTACATGTTCCTACCATCTCTAGAAATATCATTTCCGTCTCACAATTCTGTAAGGATAATCATGCTATCATTGAATTCTCACCCTCATCCTTCACCATTAAATCAATCGCATCAAAACAACCTCTTCTTCATGGAATCATTGACCAAGGTGTCTACCTTTGGAACCCGACACAATCTCATGTCCCCACAAACACTTCTGCTTCCATTGAAGCACACCCTAGTACCATTACCTCTCTTGTAACGACCCTAACCCTAGTCACTATTTTAGTATCATATTATATGCCTTTTAATATTATTGTTAATATTATGTGTTTATTTTACATCTTTGATTTCTTATATTAAATTGAAATGGTTGAAGGATAGTTCTTGTTAGGACCTAACTATGTAAACCACATAGTTATAAGAGGTTTTGACAAAGAAATATATCATATGTTATCTAACAGCCAAGATAACATATGACCTTGGACAGCTAAGCCATCAACTTCAAACTGCACTTCTATATATATCAACTGGACAGCTATGATTTAATCATCCTACAAAGATATCACTCAAAACCACTCATGTACATTAATGTATCTAATTACATGTGTAGTATGATGCTTTACATATTGCCTAAACCTTCTAGATCAAGAACTTAGCTCTGACAGCTAAGGTTCTCTCACAGCAAAGATTTCATCCCTCAACAGCTATGATCTTCAACATCAGCAGCAATGAAAAAATCCTGTGATGATCAAGATGTGCCTTGCCCAATCTCTCCATACAGATGTTGCCAGCTCATCTCCATGAAGATCACATGCTTGGTTGCAGATTCCAGCTATATTACTCTCCTGTCAACAAAGGCTCTAAATGCAACTCCAACATGCATTTACTACCTTGTCTCCTTGTCTCCTCCAACGGCTATTTCCTAGCCTATAAAAGGAACTCTCCAAGACTGAAGAACACACCCCCTTACACACACAACTTCTACAAACCTTGCATCCAAACCTTCTCAACCTGCAACCAATAATCAAAACAACATTAAGACACTTTGTAAAGCGATCTCGGGTGTATAAAGCGATTTGTAAGAACCCCTTAAGGCCCGACTTTAAGTGGGTAGTGTGAATTGCTCGGTGTAGAGCTTAATCCCTAATAAATTTGTACTTATTAGGAAGAGGAAGTTCAAGGAACTTGCCTATCCAATCCTTTGTAAATCTTAACGGGAACTAGATTTAAGTGGATTGATCTCACTTGTCAAGGTTGACAGTGAGGGTGGACGTAGGAGGAGTGAACTCTGAACCACCTTAAAATTCCTTGTGTTCAATTGGTATTATCACACAACACACACACACATATACACACACATACAATATTCACTTGTCTTTACATTATTTCAAACACTTTTATTCCGCTCCACATTTAACTCTAATCTTTAAAACCGGTTAACCTCGACGGCTAAGATTTCACCTCAGTGTCAAACCTTAACTTGCCTAACCTTTAATTTGATCTAAGCAAACAGGACCTTTCAATTGGTATCGAGCTTGTCTTCACACACAAAAGTCTAACAACTTGTGAAGGATCAACTACCAACCCACCATGCCTCAACCAAGGAGAAATAATGAGAAAGACATTCCCATATTAATGATCGTGGATCATTTGAAATATATGCATCAAAAATTAAAACATACCTTGATGCCAATAGTATTTGGAATTGGTATGCCCTTGAAAATGAAGTCACATACCTGTATCGGTTGATACAAATGGTGGACCTAGCAAAGTAAAATCTCCAGTGCGAACAGTTCGGAAAGACGGCTAGTCGGTGCCGACCTTAAAGTCAAGAACATACTCCAAAAGAGTGTTAATGACTCACTTGCTCAAGAAATTGCCAAGGAACCATCTGCAAAAGCTGCTTGGGAACTCATCCATACCATGTTCCAAAAACACACCAGTGTTAGAACACAAAACCTATACAATCTTCTTAGACAACTTGACAACTTCAAGTTCTACAGTGAAAAAGTAAGTGCTTTGCAAAACCAAGGTTTGAAGACTTGGTAAGATCCATTCTTGATCATGGTAAAACCTTTGAGAACCAAGATCGTGTCTCAAAATATACTCCAACCTTCCTCAAGAATATGAGAAGGTAGCTCTACCAATAAGAGAAGGCTCGGAATGGAGCACCATGACTGTTGAACAATACTTTGGTAAGCTTGAAGCTTATGAACTAGAAGGAATGATAAAACTCCAACCGGTTCCTTCCATTTCACAAACCCTTGCCTTAAGCGCCCAAGAAACCACTCAAAAACCAATCACCCAACAAGACATTGATTCCATGGTTCTTCTTTCCCTCCAAAAGTAAACCTTCCCTCAAACAACTTTGTCTCAAGGAGATCTACCTAGTATCATATCCATAGGTACATTAGAAATACCTTGAGAGCACATAAGAAGTCCTTTGAGAAAAGCTATAGCCCATCCACCTCTGTTCAAGAGAACCATAAAAAGAAAGTTGAATGCTTCATTGTAAGAAGCTTGGACATTACTCATCCGATTACTTACTGAACCAAGGAAACCTAGGGAAAATCGAGACGGCTAAGAAAGTTCTCATACTCCAAGGAGATTATTCACGGTTCAAGGTGTAAGCTGCTACAACCGCACAAAGAAGAAAAATGAAAAGAACAAAGAGCAAGTATTGATTGCTTGACTCATCTAAGTTTAGTGATGAGGAATGTGACTATAGTGACTACGAAAGTGAAGGAGAAGAAGCAATGATATGCTTGATGGCTGGAGATGATGAAGACTCGAGACAATGAAGAAGATCTTGAAGCCTTAGTTTGTTCTTTGAAGAACTAAAGCAGTACCTCAATTTAATACTTTAAATAATGAAGAATTTAAGCAATTAATTAGTACTCTTTTAATTCAAATAAAAAGACACCAAAGCGGCTTTGCTTCATTGCTCAGCGATAATCTATCCCAAAGTAAAACCATTGAAAGCCTTGAAAGAGCAAACCAAGGGGTGAAAGTTCAAAACCTTATGCTTGAAAAAGCCAATGAAGAGGGCGGCATTTGTGAATTCTAAACTTACGGAAACCAATATCAATCTTGAAAAGGAAAATGAATCCTTCGAAAGAAGTTTGAAACTGAAACGACTCTGGAGAAGCCTTGACCCACTTTAGCTACAACCAAAGACACCCGGGTGACAAATCGGGAATTGGAGCTAACAATCCTACTATGTACACATATACCCTTTCTTGCGATGAAAGGGCCATTGACAAGATGGTTCTTGAAAGCATGAACTATGTCAAAGCCCAAGAAAATGTTTATCCTATCCAAACCAAGGAAGATCTCAAGAAAAAGGGAAAAATGGATGAAGCTAGCTCCGGCCACAGCGATGTATCAACTCCGAGATAGCCCCACTCACCGATAAAACTCATATAGCCATCCTAAAAGCAGTCGAAAGGAAAAGGAAAACAAGCAAGAAAAGGTAAATACATATGGCAAAAGAAAGGAATCAAGGAGCAAATGAAGGAGAACCAACCAAGACATGGTGGACGGCGAGAGGTCTCCTAGACAACCAAGACATGGTGGACGAGCGAGAGGTTTCCTAGACAGACCAAGATATGGTGGACGGTGAGGTCTTCAAGACAGCAAAGATTCTATGATCATCACTCATATGCCAAACCTCAAAGATCTAACTGGCCATTCTCAAATGGAAGAAACCATGCCCAACACAATACCTCTCCTAGATCATCTCATAATTCCCCAAGCCATTCTCAGTTTCATAACCAAAACCAATTCTTTTCTCCCAACCAATTTCTTAATCAAACCCAACCTATTGCTCCTACTCCCTATATGCTGCAAATCATGGGATATTATAATGCCCTAAACCAGTACTTTGGAAAGAGAGCAATGAACAAAGCTAGGGTACCAAAGAAATTCTAATCCTTTGGACCCAAAAAGAATAAAGGGTACCATAAATGTATTTTTCTGTTTTGTAGGAACCTAGGAAAGGAATATGGTACTTGGACAGTGGATGCAGCAGGCACATGACTTACAACAAGGAGTGGCTACAACAATATGTCCCTAAAAATGGTCCAAATGTAACTTTTGGTGACAATTCTCAAGCCAAAGTCAAAGGATCAGGAAACCTTGTTACTAAAGATATTATTTTCACTAATGTATCTTATGTAGAGGGTCTCAAGCACAATTTGATTAGCCTTAGTCAGATTTGTGATAAGGGATATCATGTTGTTTGTTCTAAAAACCCTTTGCCTTTGTCAAGGATGTCAACAACAAATCAATCCTCACTGGAATAAGAAAAGGCAACCTCTACTGTCTAAACCTAGAAATTGTGGATTCCTCAGATGCCCATTGCCTACTCTCCTTCAGTCAATCTGACATGTCTTGACTATGGCACAAAAGATTGGCTCACTTAAACCTGAAAAGTATCTCAAAACTATCCAACTCAAACCTAGTAAAAGGCCTACCCAAAATACCCTTCAAAAAGGACAAGTTGTGCAAAGCTTGTCAAATGTGGAAAACAAAAGAAAACCTCCTTCACTGCCAAAACCAGATTAGAAACATCAAAACCAAAATTCATTCCTACCTTACAATCAAACTTCAAAACACAAAGATCATAAAAACAAACATAAACTCATATTACCAAAAGCTTCTCTACCCTCCTTCTCATCACTGCAAGCCCTTCTGAAAAGCTTTGTGACTAAGGGCATCGATCCTGTTTATCCCATAGCTGATCTTGGAAATAATCATCCCCATATCCTTTATCACTATAGATAATGTCTGGAGCTTGATATGCATTCTCTTTAATGTCTCCATATCTCTCTAGCCATACAGGGTGCCTCTCCATAAAAGGATCAATAATTTGTGGTTGAGAATTGCAAAGAAGGACACACCCTCCTTGGCCACCATTCTTCAACTTGCATTATAAGGAGGATACTCACCGAGTGGTGAGAGAAAGCTGAATGTACTGAAGAATTTGCACTTGCACGTGCAATGATAGCTTGATCGGGCGAGGACCTTCATCTTTATCACCATTGAGCAATTTGGACTCAAACACTTGAGGAATTGAGAAAACAACTTCATATAAACCTTGGAAGGAGAACTTTGCACTCCTGCAAAGTTATCTCCGATTCCCTCAAGAAGCTGTTTGGCTAAGAGTTAGGGAATCCACAGTGGCATTTGTGTATTCCTTGACGACTATGAAATCGAGGTTGACCAATTTGTGTGTCAACCTTAATCCTTTCATTACTATCAAGCTTCACTAGCTCACCCAAGGTATAAACCCTCTCTACACCATCCTTAACTTGCTTACTTGATTCTCCTTCCCTCTCCTTTCTTGACAGCTTAACCTTAGCTGTCAGATCATTATGCCCCTCCTCAACCATCTTAGCTTTACCCTTGTTCTTAGGTATCTCCCTCAACCTATTTTTCTCTCCTTCCAAAAGTGCTAGTCTCTCCTCCTCCCAAAATTTCCTTCTTATCTCTCTCTCTCTCATCTCCTCTTCCTTATGTGGATCATCATTGAGCATTTGATCCACTTCATGTTCCAAACCAGTATCTGTTTGGAGCCTATATGACAGAAACTCTCTCTCAAACCTTGCCTCTCTTGTTTCATCTACCCTTGGACTTTGAAAAACAAGTCTCTTTCTTTGTCTTAGCCATTTTGCTAGGGTGAACTTTGAAACAAGTCTTCCCATTTTCTATGAATGAAATGAATTTGGTAAATTTCTTCATACGAACCATTTCCTTTTATAGCCAAATTTAGTTTCGAGTCAAAATAGTGGCAATGATTATTCAAAATAGGCTTGGAGTTTGGTCATTAAGTCGACTGACTATGATTTTAGTTCTTGCCAAATCGAGGAAGTTTTGGAACTTGCCACTAACACATATCTATTAATGTCTCTATTTATTCCCTCTGAAATTTCGCCTTTGTGTACGGAAATAACTCCCATGTTTTATGGGAAGTTATTGTACAAGTAATGAGTGGAGACAAATATCCTTGTTCATGAGCAGTCTCCCTCTTAAATGCAAATTTTAACCGTTGCAGTAACCCACGTATTAGCCGTTGAACTCCACCAATCCCCACATCAAAACTATCATTTAACCTTGCGAATTAATCCCTCAGTTAACAATCACTATTCTCCCTTCCAAATTCATCCTTTGATTCCCTCTGTTTTTCTCATAAACCCTAAAAACTCTATGTTCTAAGTTCAAACATGTCTTACCACGAAGCCCATGTATATTTCATCAAACACGAGTTCTATGAGCACAATGTTGGAGCTCTCATCAAAGAACTTACGGAATCCAATCATCTACGCAATATGATGGAAGCTCAACCTCCAATTTATGAGAAGCTATGCGAGAGAGATTTTTATGAAAGGAGAAAGACAATCAAGGCGGGGCAATCAAAACCACCATTGAAGGTGCGAAATCAATGTGACCCCAAGGTTGTGTCCAAGGTTTACAACATCCCTATCAAAAGTGAAGGTCTCTCAAATCTGTGGAATAGGAAAGACAACAACTTGGAACCATTCTACAAAAGGTTCTTTGACAAACCAAGTTGCAAATATCAATTGGTTCGGGACAAACCAATAAAAAAGTAGGAACTTGATCTGTTCAAATCAACCTAATGGATGTTGTCATCAAAGGGTTTTGATGGAAAGCAATCATCTTTTGATCAAATTAGTCCTAATGAATGGAAGCAAGCCCTAAGTTTGATAACCAAAGAGGTAAAGCTGGAGTGTTGCTTTCTTGCATAACTTTCAATTGGCCATATCCCCTTCCCTTGGAAATTCAAAAGCAAAACCCAAGGATGAACAATTTCGAGATTCATGAGTGGAATTCTTCATCACCTTATTCCAAGGTTGAATCCTCCCTAAAGGATGAGTGGCTTGAGACTACATCTCTAGTATCAACCGGAAGCTTCAACTTAAGTACTTTCAAACTCAAGAGCAAGAAGAAATTAGAGCTTGGGGACGGCTACGAGAATTTTGATGAAGCCTCTTAAAAGGCGAAAGAAAAGGCGAGAAAGATATGAAGATGTGGAAGGGATTGGTAAACATTGTGAATGACAAAAGATCCAAGAGAAAGCATGACAAAGGTGTTGTCATAAAAGAAAGAGCTCAAGAGACCTCTCCTAGCAAAATCAAAAGGAGAAAAAGCCTAGCCAAGTTGAAGAGAAGCTGGAAAGGGAAAGAAGCTTAGCAAAGGAAAGCAAATTCAAGAAGAGGTAGGCTGTTGTGCAAGAAAGTGCTCAAGGAGCTGACAAAGGGAAGATGGTTCTTTGAAGAACAAGGCGACGGTGAAGATACTCAATCGAGATCCTATCTTGAGGACATTGATGAGTATGATGGTGAAGAGGAAGAAATCCATGATGCTGTGTATCTTTGGTGAAGCTCAAGGTGATGAGTATGATGAAGATATGAGAAGAGGCTGTTCTTTGAGTCACTAATGGAAGTGAGGACGGCTAAGGTTGGACAGTCCTGCGGGACGGTATGGAAGCTTCATCTCTGACAGCTAAGGTTGTCTCAATTGCTGAAACCCCATCCAAGGTAACCTCTAAGCCTTCTCTTACTCTCAGTACTTTCTCTAGGAAGAGAAAATCAAATAAAGATGCTCCCCCATCCAAAAAGTTCAAGCCACCCACTCCTCGACCCTCCTCGTCCAAAGACCAATCCAGTTCACCTCATGACTCACGTGGCTCAAGGCATCTTGAATCTTAATCCCTCCAACATTAGTCCAAATGAGCCTAGTGTTGAAAAAGATAGGGGGAATAGCTCTAGCTCTGAAAAAGATGAGCCTCTGTTAAGGGGGAACAAAAGTCCTATGGCTCCCATTCTGACAGCTATGCCTCTCTCTAGTCAAGGATCTCCCTCGATAGTCCCTCGATCCTTCCCCCATTTGAAAACATCTTGAAAGCATGCGAAGGAATTTCCTTAGAGGATCCCAAGCATGTCCCTGTGTTATCTACTACTTGAGACAAGCGCTATGAGAGGAAGAAACCCAAAAAGCCTTGAAACTTATCAAAACCCGGAGATTTGGCTAAAAAGCAAGCATACGCACACTGAACCCCATCTGAACACGAACCTCAACCCAAACTGTTGAATCTGTTCAAACTCAAGAACCTCATTTTGTTACCCAAGATCACGAACCTCAACTGAACTTGAACACGAACCTCAACTTTGATCTTGAACTGAACCTCAACTGAACAAGAATCTCAATCTAAACCTAGTGAGCTGTCCAAACCCAAGAAACTCTTGATCCCTCTCTTAAAGCTGAAATCCTTCCTACTTGTGAACCTTGGATTTTAGATTGTGACATTAACTTTTCCTTCCCCTCTATCATGGCTGCCCACCAAAGATTGAAGGATATTTCCCATTTCCCTGAAATTGCCAATCCTCACCTAGTCTCCAATCCTTGGCTGTTAAGCAAAAATTCCATTATAATTCATGCAAGGAATAGATGTGGCCTCATAATGTTTGCCCATGAGGAATGGAAAAAGTACGAGAATAGCTCTCCCCAACTCCTTCTTTCACAAGGCCCCCTTGCTACCAAACTTCATGGATATTTCTACCATAATAGATTGGGAAATTCTGTTCTCCGGCTTCTCTCTTCAAATATCAATGAATGCATTTATATGCCTTCATCCTGGTGTATGCCCTATGCATTGAGCTTGCCAAAGAAATGTATTGGAGGATTTGCCTCAATAAATCCATTATCATGGTTTGTCATTGCAAGACCCGAAGCTGTGACTATGTTTCCCCCTTCATCTTACGTACCCTCTTCATTCATCCCCCTAAACACAAGATCTCTCCAATCCAACCTTCCTCCAAACTTCAATCCTTCAACTTTTGTACCCCATATCATGTGACCATCACGAGACATGCAAAGATTTACAAGGTCCATGATAACCAAGATGAGACACATTTTAGAAGTCTCAGCGTGTCAAAATACGAAAGGAAGATCTCCAAAGAAAAGGTGTTGAATGCGAAGAAGAAGGCGCTTACAGGAAAGAGAGCCTCTGGTGCTGCTCCCGATGTGATTACGTCAAGTGATGATGAAGATGATTCTCTGTGATGAAAACGGCATCGGTTCTCAACCTCTCTGTTCTCACTTTGTCACAACTGATCCACCTCTACATCAAACTCAACAACCCATCTCTCTTCAATCAAACCCCTTCTTTTCTAACCTATTTGCGGGAATAAGGGGTCGAGCTCAAAACCAAAGAAGGCTCCCTTATGGGGTACTATGAGATTGAGAAATGATGAAGAGCCTCTGTCCCAAAGTCTGTTCTCGGAAAAGGCAAAACCAAACCTTCACCTATGATGATGAGATGGGCTGGGAATGGAACAATGAGATGTACTCTTGAAATTACCGGGATCCGGCTCGCGCGATGGTGCCCCGTGCATCTCGCGTTTCGTTATTTGTTCGGGAATGTTCGCCGAGATCCGAGAGCGACAATGTCGCGCCCGGCATCAGGCTTATTCCGTCTTAGCGTTTTGCGAGGTTGGAGGTGTCTCGCGTGTGTTTTGCTTTGTAGAGTCGCCACGCCGTTTTATTAAGCCCAAAACATTGAAAAAGGGCATCGGTTTAAAGATAAATTTTAAAGCTGTTTTTGTGTGATGAGATTTTGAGTTCGGAGGTCGAGATGACTCCTCGGGAAGAGAATATTAGAATATTAGAGCTCACAGAGTAGCCTCGTAAAACGAGTCTTTCGGATACCCTAATATCCTTTAAAAAGTTGTGTGTGTGTGTGTGTGCTTTTAAAAATGCATCTTTGTATCGGATGTCTACATTGTATTGAAATGTATTGAAATAGTGTAGGAAGGAAGCCTTACCAATGTTGGTTCGTGTCTATCTTCCGCGGGGAATAGTGTTTGAGGTCGGAGTAGCGTTCCGGATTGCTTCGGGGATGCCGGTTGTACGCGGACGAGTTTCGGCGTGAGTTGAGGTTGTAGGCTGCGTTCGGGCGAGAGGTTCGGCGTGCGTGGGGATCGTCGGGATCACTCGGGCGAGAGGTTCGGCGTGCGTTGTGGTGGCGAGTCACTCGGGCGGAGTTTCGGCGTGGTTTGGGATCGTCGGTTTGACTCGGAAAGAGCGGGACAGGGAAAGACCGAGCGAGGCCTCGGAGTACCACGAGGGGCCTCGAGTACCTCGAGAGTGCCTCGGGCAGCGCGGGAGCGTCTCGGGAGCGCTCGGAGAGGCTTCGGAGCACCTCGAGGGGCTCGGAAGGCCTCGGAAGGATCGAAGGGGCGGGAATGCCTCGAAAGGTCTTAGAAGGGAGCCGAAGGCTTAGGGAGGAAGAGAGAAGTGGGAGGTGTGAAAAAATGAGGAGGGAGCCCTCTATTTATAGTCTCGAGATTTGGTGCAAAGAGGTCCGTACGGACCTCATTGGTTATCCGAGGATTTTGGTTTTCCTCGATTTGAGGAATATGCAATGATGGTGAATATTACGGAAATGATGATGTCCCCTTGCAAAGAGGTCCGTACGGACCATCTTGCATCTGAAGAGTCCGTACGGACCAAGTACGCATGGAAACCATCATTTCTCCGGGATTTGAGGAATATTGTGGACTTTAAGGGGATTTAGTAATTATGGAAACAAAGAGGTCCGTACGGACCTATATTGCTTTAGGTTTCTGAAAAATTCCCGAAAGGCCCTTTTGTCCCTTTTTATCCCGAGAAAGGCTCCTCACTGGTTTGGTTGGGGGTTTGAGAGGGTTTTGAGAGGGTTTTGAGTGAGAGAGGTCTACGAGGCTGCGTGGATGAGTCTGCGGTGTTTCCGTGTGTTTGAAAGGGAGTGATCCAGTTGGGGTACTTACGAAGCCCTCGACGGCGTCACTTATGAAGGAAGTGGGGTCGCCAGATAAGATAAGGGTCTGTCTGGATCGCGTCTTTGGGGAGAGGAAGTGGCCGTGAGGGTCAAAGTGAGGACGTGGTGGCGTCCTTTTGGGTGACCGTTTAGGTCAATAGTGGACACTGTGATAGGATTCCTACGTATCCACTGGCGGGAATCAAGCACAGTCGTAGTTCGGGTGTGGGGTGAGTGTTACGTGAATGCGGGCGTGGTGGTGCCACAGGTGTTGTGTGACCGCCGAGGTCGGTGGTGATAAGGCGTGGTGGCGTCTGGGTGGCCGTATAGGTTGATGGTAAGGACGTGGTGGCGTCACGGGTGACCGCATAGGTCGGTGATAAGGGCGTGGTGGCGTCACGGGGTGGCCCGTATAGGTCGGTGATAAGGGCGTGGTGGCGTCTGGGTGGCCGTATAGGTCGGTGATAAGGGCGTGGTGGCGTCAGGGTGACCGCATGGAGTCGGTGATAAGGACGTGGTGGCGTCACGGGTGGCCGTATAGGTCGGTGATAAGGGCGTGGTGGCGTCGGGGTGGCCGTATAGGTCGGTGATATAACGTGGTGGCGTCCTGGGTGACCGCATAGGTCGGTGTGAGGACGTGGTGGCGTCCTGGGTGACCGTATAGGTCGGTGTGAGGACGTGGTGGCGTCCTGGGATGGAAATTTTACGATTTTCCTAATCGGGTGGTTTAAGGCCTTCCGGGCCGGAGATAGTTGTGAGGACTTGAATCGTCTTCTGATTGCGGTTGTGGAGGCGTGGCTGCCTTGTGATTCGAGAGGCGTAGATGCCATTTGTGTTTTTGCATGTTGATGTAGAAGGTCGGACTTACGATGATTGCGGTGCTTGTCTTGCCCGTTGAAGTGAGCGAGATGATGGCCGATGATTGCTTCATCATTTGGCGTTTTGGGAGGCGCTTCGTGCCTTGGGACTTGTACTCGGAGGTGTTGGCTCCTTCGCGTGCTTGTTTTGCCGTTGAGTGGGCGAGAATGATGGTTGGTGCTGGGGATATGCAGTCTTGCATGACTTCCCTTTGACTTTGTTGGGAGGAGCTCGGGCTTACTTTGATGGCCGGTGCTTGCGTTGCCGTTGAAGTGGGCTAGGTTCGGGCTTACATTGACTTTAGGTGCTTGAATTCTTTGAGGATGCATGACCACAGCAGGGAGCCACTTTTACATTTGGGGAAGATGACTTCGGACCTTCAGTGGTTGAGTTGTCGTTGAGCGTTTGGAGGCGTCTTGTGCCTTGATATTCGTGCTGGGAGGTATTGGCTCCTTCTTGAATTGCCGTTGAGCGGGCGTTGGTTGAATTGCCGTTGGAGTGGGCGAGGATCGGTCTTACGTTTGATGGCCGATGATTGATTTGCCGTTGAAGTGGGCGAGGTCCGGTCTTACGCTTGACGTAGGGGATTGATTGAAGGGTTAGGGACCATTACGCACTTGGATTTCTTGAAAAAGGCCTTAGGATAGCCCGGGGGCAAAGATTATAAGAGCGAGAAAAGTAATTTGGCCACCCCTTGCAAGAGGTCCGTACGGACCACCTTGGTTTTACGGTTCCCGAGGTTTGACCGGGCTTTAAATACAGAGGCCCTTCCCATTCCTTCTTCCTCATTTTCCGGTTCGTGAACCGAAGAGAGAGAGAGAAAAATTCCTCCATTGTTAACCAAAATCAAAAAATTTTTGCTTGAATTTCTTGCCATGGTGAAGGATCTCGAAGGAGTCGTCGTCAGCGCTTGATCGGGAAGTGGTTGAGCGGCGAATGGAGCTTGAAAGGAATTGGACCTCGTTCGTTCCGTCTTCGAAGAACCCGGATGTTTTGTATCCGAATCGGAGGTGCATAATCGTCGCTCCATGAACGTTGGGGAGGTAAGAAATGCATTTCCGTTTTGATTCCTGCTCGAATTTTTGAATGCTAGAACTAGGTTTTAGTTTTTCGCATTTTTGAATTTTTTGTTATTTTATGCCTTTTTGTGAAATTCTTGATGAATTGTTGAAAATGGACATGTGAAAATTGTGGGTATGTGTATTTTGTGCAGAAATGTGTAGATTAGCTCTTATTTGTGAAAATAAAGTGCCTATCTAGTGAATTGCATGCTTTGGTGTTTTGTACCGTATGCTATTTATGTATGTACATTATGAGAAAAATTATCGTGTAGTGATAATTTTTGTGAAAAAATGTGACATGTGCCGTGTTTTGTGACGGGTTATATGTGAAAGTGTGTGCCGTGTTGGGACGGATTTTCTTTTGAGAATGTGCTATATAGTGTGTGCCGTGTTTTTGGGTGACGGACTTTGTGGGGAAAATATGTGCGATATGTGCCGTGTTGGGACGGATTTTCTTTTGAAAATGTGTCGTGTAGGGTTTAATCCCTCCCCCCTTTTTCTTTTGAGAAAATGTGTACAGTGTGTGCCGTGTTTTGTGACGGGAATTTGCATGGGGAAAATTATATGCATGATATATGTGAAAATTATGTGCATTGTGTGCCGTGTTTTGTGACGGGTTACATGAAAAATTGTATGTGAAAATTATGTGCATTGTGTGCCGTGTTTTGTGACGGGTTACATGAAAAATTAAATGTATAATGTATGTGAAAATTAGGTGCAATATGTGCCGTGTTTTGTGACGGGTTATATGTGCCTTTATATTAAATCTTGTGATTGACGTACCTTTCTTTGTGTTTACTGCGGGATCTTTGGAGCTTACGGCCGGGAAGGCGAAGAGGATGAAGACTCGGGGGTCGCTCGAGGCATTGTGGAGTTATGGCGGCGGATGCTGATATTTCCGTGGGCGGTAGGCGAGTCCCGGAGGTTGGTTTATGCTTGGCCTAGGTGTGTTCGTTGAGAACACATTTGGGAGTGTCGACACGAGGAAGAACAAGAGTGTCTTCTGGGCCTTTACGAGTATTGGTGGGATACCACCCACACCTTCCACAGTTTGGGGCGAGGTGACGGTGGCAGCCCAGCTGATTTCTTTGCTAATGCAGGGCTCTCCTTGAAAGGAGCTGTGAGGTGGAAGACATGATCTCGGATGATGTCTTGGCCAGCTGCTGGGCTTTGAGCCTCGTCCTCGCGAGGGCACAGGGATCTTGTACGGCGACGTAGAGATGAGGATCACGGCCGGTATGTGGGGCCTACATCCGAGTGCCGGCCGGTGGCAGCGGAGCGATTGGCGCGCTCCTTCTTGTGGTATGCCTTGTCCAGAGACTTTGTTCTCGAACCACGCGACCGCAGCTCCCTTTGCTCTGTTGGAAGCTTGGCCGATCTGGATAGGGTGCACGACATTGCTTGGGGCGAGGCGAGCTTGGCCGAGCTCTACTTTTCTGGACCGGTTTAAGCCGGGGGTGCTGGATTCGTTGGCTGCTTTGATTTTGCTCTGGAGGTATGAGTTTATTGCTTGTTTTTGATTTAGCAACTTGTCGTTTCTCCATTTTTTTTTTTTTTCTTTGAGCTCTTCTCTGCTTTTGTCGCGAGTGTGGTTTTATGAGGTCTTTCGGTGCTTCAGTGGGATAGGGATCTGGGGGCATTCTTTGCGTATCTGCTATGCTCGGTGGGCTCGTACGGCCCGGGAGGAGGAGGACCGAGGCGGGGGTAAGCTCACCATTGCCTACGGGGAGGTGCGGGGAGCGTTTGGAGCGAGATAGCCGTGAGGTTTCGTCTTGTTCCCATGGGCTCGGTATGAGGGTGATGAGTTTGAGGAGCTCCGAGGTGACGGCGCGACGGAAGATCTTTGCGGGGCTTGACTTGCGACGCCATGTATGCGGGGAGCGAGTCTTGGCGGCATGGCCGGGTGTGCTTCCCGTGGCTCAGGGATCCTCCGTTTGGGATGTTTGACTCGAGGGATATGGATGTCTTTGGATTTTGAGAGGTACCTTGGCGGTGTGGGTGCCGAGGAGTTTATTTTGTTTGGTGAGGAGTACGAGACCTTTGTTAGGAGGAAGTTGAGGACGCCACAGGTAGTGGCGAGGGAGAGAGAGGCTGGTCCACAGGCTCCCCCAGAGGTTCCGATGGGGCGGATTTCACTTATGTCAGTGGGGACGGATCGCGGAGGAGGGTGTGCATGCCCGTTCTGGCGAGCTCTGCTGCGTACGAGTGGACCCAGACAGATCGGTGAGTGTCTTGACTCTTTTCCATCTTGGCATCTTTTACGAGTTTTTCTCTTTTTGTTGTTGAGTATAGCTGCATTTGATGAGCGTTTCTTTGTTGCATTTGCTTGTGCGGAGTCCGGGGAGAGCCTACGATGCGGCGGCTCGCCGTTATGTGGCGATGAGATCCTTTGCTAAGAAGATGGCGTCGAAGATGTCTTGCCGGTCTTCGCGTCGTATGCCGGCGTATGAGCCGATGCCTTGAGGCATTCGGTGGATGTTCCTCCCAGGGGAGCCGAGCCGGGGCCGCAGCGGGGAGGACCTTCGAGAGGGCGGCATAGCATGGATGCGGGGCGTCTTACGGAGGCTGCGGGGCCTTCGAGGAGCAGCGGCCCTTTTATCGGTTCATGCCTCCGCATGCCGCTCGAGTGAGGATTCTCGAGCCTTCTTTCTTCGACCCTTTCGCCGGATTTGATCCTTGATTATTTTGAGTGGCGAGGCTCGGAGGGAGTGCTCGGTACTACGATGATGAGGATGTGACGGGCGAGTTATTGAGGATGCCCGATTTTTCTTTGGAGGATCTTGGCGAGGATGATGATGACGAGGGCTCGATTAGTATTCATTTGCTTTCCCTCTTTCCATATTTCCTCCTCTTTTTTTTGTTTAGCAACGAGACATTTTGTACACGTAATAAAACATACGTATTTGCATGGCAAACGGTATTTTATTTTAAGATGTAATGTCATTTATTTTGTGATTCCGGGAATTGTCCTAGAAATTGTTGCTATTATTATTTTTATTTTTTTTTGTACATGCCACGTGGTGAGAGTGCGTTTGTGGGTAGTGTTGGTTTGCGGAAATGGCTTTGGCCGGTGTTTGGGCTGTTTGGAGCAAGAGTTTCTTTGAGGACGGTGTTTGTTATCTTGTTTCTTTGAGGAAATGGGCTACGATTGCAAAGAGTCCGTACGGACAGACCTACATTGCAAAGAGGTCGTGCGGACCAACCTTGCTTTCGGGAGGACTTAAATGTTTTCCGGTGTGCTGGACTTTCTCCCATTCCCCATTTGCGGCCATTTTCGAGCTTTCTTCCCCATTTTCTCTAGGGACCTCCATTTTTGCCATGGATTCTTCGTATGTCCCTAGAATTTTGCCGAGGCTTTCGCGGGAGAGGCAAGCACACTTCCTAGAGCGGTTGAAAACGTGGATGCGGCGCCGTATGAGGCATCGAGACGGGCTTTCGAGTAAGGTTTCGTCTTTGCTCGGTTTGGTCTTTTAAGGAGTTGGTTCTGATTGGGATTTGTTGCGAGCTGCCGCGAAGTTGCAGGATGTTAGGAGGCACGTGTCTTGTTTCTCCTATAATGAAATGGTGCCCACTTTTGAAGATTTTCGGGCTTTGATTGGAGGGCCGGAGGTGGAGGCCATCTCGCTTCCTTTGGTTGGTGGTCTTCTTGTGAGCGTGAAGCTTGCGGACTTTCTTCGTACTTCGTTGGAAGAAGTGCGGGGCATGATCCTTGATTCGGGTCATATCGACATTTTACTGCATTAGGGAGCGGTTCATGGTTGATGATGAGTGACGTCTCTTGGGATGTATTTGCCTTGTGTACGATAGCGACGCTCTTTACAGTCGGCTCCCTTGGCATTTGTGATGGCGCTTTGCTAGATGTGGTAGAGCCGCTGCGGAGTGGAGAGGATATTGTCCCGTTGGTCTTTGGGGAGACTCTTCATGGTATCGACCGTACGCGGCCCAGGGATCGTTTTATGAGAGGGAAGCCCGCTTTGCTCACCTTGTGGGCTGCGAGAGAGACTTCGAGGCCATGCCAGAGCTCAGGCGTCGTTTAGCCGTGGTCATTTGCTCGGCGACCTCTGGTGTTGGATATGGATCAGTCCGCTGGGAGAGATGGATGGCACGGCTTGAGTACGCCTCGGATCCTGGTGGGTTCCTGGCTGGAGGATTGAGACCGGGAGGATCTTGCGAGGGAAGGGTCCTACGTTGTCGAGTTCGAGGTTTGTCTTGGTCCTCCTTCTATATTCCGTCGCTTGTTTCCGGCGGTTTGGGATGAAGCGGGAGCCTTTGTTGAGTGGGATGACCTTGCTACTGCGGAGATAGTTCCTCTTTGTATGGCGGCTCAGGTGCCTTCTTGTATTTTACGAGGGTATGGAAGTATTCCGCTTTCCCTCTGTGGTACTTCTTAGACGTCGGGAGAGTGTCGTGTTGACGACTCGGTATACGGCACTTTGGTATGAGCGGCATGTTGGGCGATCCCAGTGGTCTTGGAGAAGCGAGGCGTGTAGCGATTACAGGACCCGGTTGCCGTAGTAGCTATTGCCTTAGGAGTGCCGAAGCACAGTCGACCCTTTGGATGTGACGGGAGACACTTTGTTTGACTACGAGACTAGAGTTGACCGGCTGACGGGGAGAGGTCCTCTTTACGGACTCGCGGGGAGGAGATCCGAGCCGAAGCACGGGCGAATGAAGCCACGAGAGCTCTTGGATTGTTTGACTCTACGGGGAGGACCCCGGATCTCGGAGGCGAGAGACGCCTTGAAGTTGGTTCACGTGGAGCGAAAGAAGACTCGCCGGGGACGAGGGAAGAAAGGAAAGAATGGCGAGGGACAAGCGCGAGATGGCGCGGAATGACCTCTAGGTATCCATTCATTGCATTGCAAACACATTATTAGTTAAATGTATTAAAGAGCTGTCTTTTAGCATGTTGTGAACTTGAGAGTAGACCGTGCTTGAACTCATCAAGAAATGTTGTAACCGTTAGTGATTTGTGATTTACTTTTAAAGCTTTGTCGAGACGCAAGATCTTTTGTTTTGCCTTTGCTTACTTTGTGCACTTTGTCGGCGTCCATCTTTGGACTTTTACATTGCATCCGCGGGCCAGAAGCGATGCAGGCCACTGACGGTAATCCCCTTTTCTTTGAGGTTTGTATTTGGGTGAGAGGTTGCATGCTCCCTTGACAAGTCGTTTTGACGGTCTTTTCGTAGCTTCCTTGCCGCTTGTTGGCGTCGGGCTCTTGACCTCAATTTCGCGGCTTGTTTGAGCTTCTTTTTTTTTTTTTTTTTTTTTGTTGTGTGAGCCCTTGCTCGAGCTCTCTTTTTTTTTTTTTTTTTTTTGAAGCGCGTGAGGGCGAGACAAGCCCCTGGCTTGGAAGTGGACATGAAGTCGATCGTTTGATCTTTGAGTGACCCTCGGATGTCTTTGGATGTTGCCGCCGTCGTTTGACTTGGTCAAGGTGGCTGTTGGGGCGTGTTCTTGAAAAGTGCGGAGCTTGATGGAGGTCTTGATTGACATTCAAACTTTTGACTTTTTGTGTATTTTTAGGGCCGGACCAATTAAGGTTGCCTACGTTCCCCGGACTAGAGGGCTCAGTGCACGTAGTTCGACACTACATGGAGTGCCCGAAGATGCACGGTTGTTCTTCTTCGGGCGAAGTATCTGCGAAGTTTGCTTCCGTTATTTGGATTCATGAAGGGATTGCCGTCTAGGTACGGTAGCTTCATGGCACCTCAGGAGAAGATCTTTTGAACCACGAAAGGGCCGATCCATGTGGGTTCCCATTTTCCCAGTGGGTTGGTTCGAGTGGGAGGCTTTCTTTGAGTACAAGGTCACCTTCCACGATGTCTCGGGATTTGACTTTCTTGTCGAAAGCTCTAGCCATCTGCTTTGATAGGCTCGGACGTGTTCCGTGGCCTTTAGTCGTCGCTCGTCTAGCGAGCCAATTCGTCATGTCGGCCGGAGCCATTCGACTTCGTTGATGTCATTTTCCAGCGGCACTCGGAGTAGAGGGAATTTCTAGCTCGATGGGAAGGGCTTGCTTCCATCCGTATGTCGGGGGCAAATGGGGTTTCTCCGTGGGCATTCGGCCCGATGTGCGGTAGCCCCAAAGTGCAAGGTGCGGCTTCTCGGGCCAATCTCGTCCTCGGGTGGTCATTTTCGGATGATCCGTTCGAGGGTTTTGTTTCTTTGCTTCCACGGCGCCGTTTGTTTGTGGCCGGTAGGGAGAAGATTTGTGGCGTGTGATCTTGAATTCAGCCGGCGATGCAATCAAATTCTCCTTCGAAGTGTGAGCCGTTGTGCGATATGACCTCATTTGGGATGCCGTATCGGCATATGATGTTTTCCTTGAGGAAATGTGCGACTTTCTTGGAGGTGAGTACCTTGTAGGACTTGGCTTCGACCCATTTGGTGAAGTAGTCGATGGCTACTAAGATGAACTCGTGACCGTTCTTTGCTGGCGGAGCGATTTTCCCGATGGCGTCAATTCCCAGTGGCAAAGGGCGAGTGTAGTCATGCGGTAGAGATCGTGGGGCGGCGGATGATTGAGGTTGGAGAACCGTTGGCACTTGTCGCGGCTTCGGACAAAGTGGATGCAATCTGCCTCCATGGAGATCCGGTAGTAGCCCATCCGAGAATGATTTGCATCGGGGCTACGGCGTTCATGTGAGGACCGCAAGCCCCATTGTGGACTTCGTTCATGAATTTATGCTTCTTCTTGGGCGACGCGGCGTAGGAGTGGCCCGTGGTAGCGTTTCTTGTATAACATGTCCCCGAGGATGACGAAGTGAGAGGCAAGGCGTTTTAGGGCCATGATGCTCTTGGTTTTGACCCCTTACGTGTGTTGACCTTCCTTGTTCATGAAGGCGGTTTCCCAGTTCTTGAGGTATTGGAAGATCGGCTTGTCTTTGGAAATGGCGTCGGACTTGCGTCTCTTTGGCTCTTGGCAATCTTGCAAATCGTTGTGATTAAAACCTTCTCGGCGGCTTGGGCCCGGTTTTCTCTCGTTTGACAACATGCTTAAATGTTTGCTTGATGCATTTATTTAATTAATGTGTTTGCCTTTTGTATAGATGAGTTTAAGCTTGTTTTGATTAGTTAATGTCATCATTTGTTAAAGATGCAATGAGATGGTTTTTAGGAAGGTCGGACCTTTTATTGAAAGCGTGAAAGGCGTACATTGTTGATCAAAGATTCACAATCGTCGGGCGTAAAGCCGTCAAAAGACACAAAAGATGTGAATACACGTACAACAAGACTCGAAGCTAGACTATAGGCGACGAGGGATTGGACCAGGCTTCATTACTCCCGGATGGTTTGTAGCTCTAGAAGGAGTGGTCTTGGTTCGGTGGCCAATCTTCCCTTGGCATGAGTCCCGGAAAGTAGCTTGCATGCGGTTCGATTTCAAACCAGATCGCAGAGGTTTTTGGCTGCTCCCCTGATGATATCCCTCCATTAGTGTTGCCACCCGTCCTGGGGTTTTTGCGATAGAAGTCGCCGAGGGCTACTTCTAGGAGGGCGAAGCATTCGCCGATTCGGAGTGGATTCTTGCCGATGTTGATCACTTTCATAGAATCCGCCTCTTTATCTCGGGATCTTTGCTTGGACGACATTTACAATGTCCGATTCGAGCGGGCATGCTATATCTCCTTCCCCGATTAAGCCTTGGAGGAGGTTGCGCCACTGTTCGTCCGTCGGACACCGGAATGTTGAATTGAACTAAGCCGTGATGGTCCCCAGTAAGATCCGAGAGTGTCGGCCAAAGGGTTGTCTTGTACCGGAGGATCGGTGATGAGCCAGTTGGCAAGAGGGTTTTCGGCGAAGTAAGGGTCTACTCCTCGATCAATCTCCATTAGGGCATCCATCTCTTGATCTTCTCTCAAGCATTCTTCACAAGCCGCATATATCGAGTTGTCATCCCGACCCATGAGTTCTTCAATTTCCGGCTCGTCGCGGCTTAGAGCGTGGATGTAAGGATCCACTTCGTAGCGGGACGGGGTAGGAGAATCGTGCAGGGAAGAGTATTCGGTCATGTCGGGACCTTCTTGGGTCATAGCTTGGGCCAAGCACTTGCCATCAGACCGCTTCCGCGGATCACTTCGATCGTTCGTTGGCATTGATGAATTTCACGCACCGGTGAAGAGTAGATGATCTTTGCTTTCATCCGATGTGTATCCAAGGCCGTCCCAACAAAGCGAGAGAAGGTTGGTTTGATTTCCACGACTTGGAACTCTACCGAGCTCCGGTTGTACGTCGAATTGGATCCTCAAGTTGATGACTCCTACGATTGATCGTGGCGGTGGAGTCGTAGGCTCGGATTACCCGAGGTGAAGGCCTTATCGAGAACGGTCGATGTGGAGTCGTTTCAGTGTGCTTAAAGCGATGATGTTGACTGCGGAGCCGTTATCAATCAAGACGTTTGGGAGGAAGAACCTCTCTATCTTTATGAGGATGAGGAGAGCTTCGTTGTGCCGATTCTCACATATTGGCAAGTCATCGTCTCGTGAAGACTAAACCGCTTCCCGTGCTACCGCTGGACTCGCCCGTCCTGGGGAACGTTCGATCCAACCATTTGTATGCCTTGGGCCGGGGCAAAGATCGTAGGGAGACAGCTGGCCCCTCGGGCGTTCTTGTCGGAATTCCCTTGGCCACGAGACCTGACTCTTGTTTCACGCTCCTGCCATGGCGAGACAAAGATGCCGACGGTCTCGGAAAATGCAGTGGAGTCCGCTCTCGCTTGGGATTTCGTCAATGGCTATTGAGTTTACCCCGTCGTTCGGGGAATGGATTTCCAATGGTATTGGGACCACGGGGCGTTCCAATTTTCCCTCCTCAATGAGCCCCCGAATCACCCGCTGAGTACGAAGCAATTGTCGGTGGTGTGGCCGGGGTAGTTATGGAAGGCGCAAGTGCTTGCTCATATCCATGTTGGGTTTGAGGGTCTTCGGTTGGAAATTCTCGAGTGGTTTGAGAAGATTTCGCTTCACCAGAGCTTCAAATACTTGACCCAAGGGCATTTCCAGGTTATCAAAATGTCGGAACCGTGGGAAGCGAGGGGGTTGCTATTCTTTGGGGCCGCCCGATCGCGGTTTACTTGAGCTCCATTCGAATGTAGTGCACTGCTCCACCGCTTCCTTTCCTTTCGTCAGGGCAGAGTTGAAGTTGCCAGGTTTGTTCGATAGCGGTAAGATGAGGCGGGGGTTCTTTGTTGCCTTTTGAAGACTCGTGGTCTTTTCAAACTTTGTCCGGCGTTGACCATGGCACGGAGATCCGGATAGAAATGGTGGCCGATCAAGGTCCTCAAAGATGGTTTGAGGCAGGAATGGAAGATGTCCATCCGCTCTTCTTTGGAAAGTGGATCCATTATCTCGCTTAGCTTCCGCCCATCTTTGTAGAATTCGCCCACCGGTTCGTCCTCCTTTTGTTCGGTGGCTTGGTGTGTCATGGCGGTTTGTTTCCCATTCAAGATTGGCGCGGTACTTCTCCAGAAGATTTCACTAATCCGATCCCACGTGAGCGGTTTTCTCGCCTTCACATTGAGGAACCACCTTAGTGCCGTGGATTTGAGGGAATGCCGAAAAATGATCCGCCATTTGTTGAGGGGTTGCCCCTTTGGCTCTCATACCCGTGGACGTAGGTGTCGATGTGGGTTTTGGGCATTCTGTTCCGTCAAACTTTTCCATTTCCGGCATCCCGAACTTTGAGGGAGAGGGACCACTTTGTTCGGATCGGTAGGCGGGAGGGAGTCCTTCCGAGAACTAGCTAGCTTGCCTTGCATGTCTTTCATTTGTTCGATCAACCAAGCCATGTGAGGGTCGAGGTTTGTTTGAGGTGGGTTACCGTTTTCGTGGACGGACACCGAAGATGGAGGTGGATTGGGCCGATGGGATCGCCATTCGGGAGTCTTGGGAGGTAGTTGAGTGTATACCAACCCATACCCCGGGGTGTTGAAGTTGAGGGCGTGATTGCCTCGGTCCGCTAAGGGTTGTGTTTCGGGAACCGGGGAAACGATTCGTTAGCCCCAATCGGCGTACTCTGGCAGTGGCAAGCTTGAGATGTCGGGATATCCGCTAGGGATGCCCGTCCCCGGTAAGAATGGGGACTTTTGATTGTGGTTGCGAGGCTCGTATAGAGGCAAAGGATTGAATCCCGGGGGATACCGAGATGCATTGGGATCCGCGAGCAGCACGTATGTGTGCCGTTGGTACCGAGCTTGATGTGCAGAGCCGGGAAACCGATCGATCCGAGGCGGCATGCCTGAGCCGCTGACCGATGCCGAGGGGAGCTGAGCGAGAGCCGCTTTGCGTTGCCGGGATCTCGTAGCTTGGCGGAGGCGGGACATGCTGATAGCATTGAGAAACCGGGGGAGCCGGTATATCTTCGTCCTCTATGAGAACAAAGGTTCCGTCGGGTTGGGAACCGCAACCTGTTCCTCGAAGACGCAAGGTGTCGACGATCCAGTTTGCCGTTCTTCTTGGCGCTTCTTGATGGCTTCGAAGGCTCGCAGCACCTCCTCCATTGTCCGGGAGATTCCTTAGTGGCGGGGTTCCGTTTCCCTCACCGTTATCTCGTGATCCCGTCATGGGGAGTATTGACGGTGCGGACCGTTGAACCGGAAGGGCTATCGGACCTTGTGACCTCGATACCGAAAAGGCGGCTTCCAGGATTCTCAACCACTCTCGGTCACTGGAGGGGGTGATGGGCAAGGTTTAGACACGGGAATGGCCTAACGGGATAAAAGGGGGAAAGCTCACGTGGCATGCGGTTTCCGTTTCCTTTATTTTCTGATTTTTTTTTGTTGTTTTAATTTACTTAAAACAGCATTTTCTCAGAATCCTATGTAGGTTGGAAAAGATTGCTCTTCTTTTTCGCAACTATGCTAGATCCCGGGTCGGAGACCATCTCGTGCGGCTATAAGCCCCTCGTTTTGCACTCCGTATTTCGACATCCCAGCGGACAGCCTGTGCGAGGGTCCTATAGTGCAAGCGGTTTCCACCGGCCTAAAAGAAAAATCGAACCTAAGGACCGAGCCTGTCATGTTCGTTTTGATGCGTTAGCCATGTGAATAGTGAACCGAGCCGGCCACTGAGTCAAGATCAAGTCAAGAGTTTGGCATGACCTCTCTTTACCTTGCTTGCGCAAGGGATCCGTGACGTTAGGCGTTGGGCCGGGTCATATTGTCATGGCCGACGTATCAAAGGCGTGATGACATGGTGTCATGCGAGCATGGATGTATATCCTGGACGGAACATCGTCTGGGTGTAGCTTCGAAATCAAGATCGTGTCAAGATTTTAGCATGACCTTTTCATCGCTTTGCTTGCGCAAGGGATCTTGAGTTCCGAGCCTTGACTCGAAAAATGGCCGGCATGGTATATGTATCCAGCCGTATGACACCTGACCGGGTAAAAACCAACCGAGTCCGGACAGAGTGTGACTCAAGACTCAAACGTGTGGGGTTGACGCCGGCTAGGATGGGATGTTTGGAATGATCCCGTGCGCGCCCAAGAGGCCTAGGAAGACCAAACGGATCGCAACCGAGACCACTCCGGGTTAAGGGTTGTAGTGTGCGGTGATCCGAGGCAAAGCGGTGCGCATAGTGTGCGGTGTAACCGAGGCAAAGAAGTGTGAGTAGAGTGCGGTGTAACCGAGGCAAAGAAGGCGCGTAGTGTGCGGTCTCTAAAATTCTTTTACGAGTAAAATAGAAAATTTTGAAGAATTTTAAATGTATGCACGTATGTATATTGATGCATTTTTTTGTATTTTTATTTTTTTTGTAAAATAAAAACGAAGCACGTGCACACACACACAACAGCTTAAAGGAAGGGGTAAAATGAAAGTTTGACCCTCATCATCGTTTAAAAATCTTTTGTTTTGTTTAAAAGTTTTTAAAACAAAATCTCCCCAATGAGTCGCCAACCGAAATTACCCGGATCCGGCTCGCGCGGATGGTGCCCCGTGCATCTCGCGTTCGTTCGCTGTTCGGGAATGTTCGCCCGGATCCGAGAGGCAAGACAATCGCGCCCTAAGCATCCGGCTTATTCCGTCTTAGCGTTTTGCGAGGTTGGAGGTGTCTCGCCGTGTTTTGCTTTGCAGAGTCGCCACGCCGTTTTTATTAAGCCCAAAACATTGAAAGGGCATCGCTTTAAAGATAAATTTTAAACTGTTTTTGTGTGATGAGATTTTGAGTTCGGAGGTCGATGACTCCTCGGGAAGAGAATATTAGAATATTAGAGCTCACCCGAGTAGCCTCGTAAAACGAGTCTTTCTGATACCCCTAATATCCTTTAAAAAGTTGTGTGTGTGTGTGTGTGTGCTTTTAAAAATGCAGGCGGTATCGGATGTCTACATTGTATTGAAATGTATTGAAATAGTGTAGGAAGGAAGCCTTACCAATGTTGGTTCGTGTCCGTCTTCCGCAGGGGAATAGTGTTTGAGGTCGGAGTAGCGTTCCTGGATTGCTTCGGGATGCCGGTTGTCCGCGGACGAGTTTCGGCGTGAGTTGAGGTTGTACAGGCTGCGTTCGGGCGCAGGTTCGGCGTGCGTGGGGATCGTCGGGATCACTCGGCAGAGGTTCGGCGTGCGTTGTGGTGGCAGGAGTCACTCTGCGTAGTTTCGGCGTGGTTTGGGATCGTCGGTTTGACTCGGAAAGAGCCGGACACCGGGGAAAGACTGTGCAAGGCCTCTGAGTACCACGAGGGGCCTCGAGTACCTCGAGAGTGCCTCGGGGCAGCGCGGGAGCGTCTCGGGAGCGCTCGGAGAGGCTTCTGAGCACCTCGAGGGGGCTCTAAGGCCTCTAAGGATCCGAAGGGGCCGGGAATGCCTCGAAAGGTCTTAGAAGGGGAGCCGAAGGCTTAGGGAGGAAGAGAGAAGTGGGAGGTGTGAAAAATGAGGAGGGGGAGCCCTCTATTTATAGTCTCGTATTTGGTGCAAAGAGGTCCGTACGGACCTCCTCGTTATCCAGGATTTTGGTTTTCCTCGATTTGAGGGAATATGCAATGATGGTGAATATTCCGGAAATGATGATGTCCCCTCGCAAAGAGGTCCGTACGGACCATCTTGCATGCAAAGAGGTCCGTACGGACCAAGTCCGCATGGAAACCATCATTTCTCCCGGATTTGAGGGAATATTGTGGACTTTAAGGGATTTAGTAATTATGGAAACAAAGAGGTCCGTACGGACCTATATTGCTTTTCCAAGCTTCCCGAAAATTCCCGAAAGGCCCTTTTGTCCCTTTTATCCTGCAAAGGCTCCTCCCCTGGTTTGGTTGGGGGTTTGAGAGGGTTTTGAGAGGGTTTTGAGTGAGAGAGGTCTCTGAGACTGCGTGGATGAGTCTGCGGTGTTTCCCGTGTGTTTGAAAGGGAGTGATCCAGATTGGGGTACTTACAACTACAGAGGTATTGAGGACAAGATGAAGAGAGTGCTACTTGCAGAAAGAGAGGAGATCCTTGCAGCAAGAAGAGAAAGAGATGAATTTTCTTAGGAAAATTTTATGTCTTTTTGGATAAGTCCTTTTTAATCCCTACCCTTATTTACTGCTTTACAAACAATGTTTATTTTGGATAATATGTTCTGTTTTAAAGCTCAGTTGATTGAATCAAGAAGATTGTTCTCATCTTCATTGGTATATTCATTCTTGAGTATCTTGCAGGTTATATCTTTATTAGATATATTACTTTGCCAAAAAGGGGGAAATTGTTAGGACCTAACTATGTAAACCACATAGTTATAAGAGGTTTTGACAAAGAAATATATCATATGTTATCTAATGTACCAAGATAACATATGACCTTGGACAAATAAGCCATCAACTTCAAACTGCACTTCTATATATATCAACTGGACAGCTATGATTTAATCATCCTACAAAGATATCACTCAAAACCACTCATGTACATTAATGTATCTAATTACATGTGTAGTATGATGCTTTACATATTGCCTAAACCTTCTAGATCATGAACTTAGCTCTGACAGCTAAGGTTCTCTCACAGCAAAGATTTCATCCCTCAACAGCTATGATCTTCACCATCGCTAAAGAATGAAGAAATCTGTGATGATCAAGATGTGCCTTGCCCAATCTCTCCATACGTATGTTGCCGGCTCATCTCCATGAAGATCACATGCTTGGTTACAGATTCCAGCTATATTACTCTCCAGTCAACAAAGGCTCTAAATGCAACTCCAACATGCATTTACTACCTTGTCTCCTTGTCTCCTCCAACGGCTATTTCCTAGCTTATAAAAGGAACTCTCCAAGACTGAAGAACACACCCCCTTACACACACAACTTCTACAAACCTTGCATCCAAACCTTCTCAACCTGCAACCAATAATCAAAACAACATTAAGACACTTGTAACTGATCTCAGGTGTATAAACTGATTTGTAAGAACCCCTTAAGACTGACTTTAAGTGGGTAGTGTGAATTGCTCAGTGTAGAGCTTAATCCCTAATAGACTGTACTTATTAGGAAGAGGAAGTTCAAGGAACTTGCCTATCCAATCCTTTGTAAATCTTAATGGGAACTAGATTTAAGTGGATTGATCTCACTTGTCAAGGTTGACAGTGAGGGTGGACGTAGGAGGAGTGAACTCTGAACCACCTTAAAATTCCTTGTGTTCAATTGGTATTATCACACAACACACACACACATATACACACACATACACTATTCACTTGTCTTTACATTATTTCAAACACTTTTATTCCGCTGCACATTTAACTCTAATCTTTAAAACCAGTTAACCTCTGACAGCTAAGATTTCACCTCAGCTGTCAAACCTTAACTGCCTAACCTTTAATTTGATCTAAGCAAACAGGACCTTTCAGTTCTAAATCCTTAGGTTAATATGGAAATAAGTTAAAGTATTGTTGTGGTATAATAATTGGGAATAAATAAAATGTGAGTAGTTAGGCTTTAATTGTGTAGAGGAAAGAAGTAAAGGGTTGAAGTTCTTTCTTTAAACATTAGGGGCTTTAGTGTAGATTTTTTTGAAAGCCTTTAATCAAATTGTCATGGGGGCCATGCCTTTCCCCCTTAATTCCTTCACCTTCCTTTCCTTAGTCAAAGATCACAACACTCCTCCCATACTTCCTCCATCCTCCCCAAATTCACCTCATCATTCTCTTCTTCCTCCTTCTCAATTTCCATGGAAGCTTTCTTGAAGCTTCATTTTCCAAGTTCCTAGAGCCTTCAATTCTTCTCCATTTTCCAATCCAATTGTACTTTTGTGCTTGGTGCATCTAGGGGAGTTGATCAAGCTAAGAAGATCCTCATTTTATCCTAAAATTCTAAAGTGAGTTATTATGACCTTTTCCTTCATTTACTTGTTCATGAACTCTTTAAATGTTATTCTTGTTATTATGATGGTTGTTTAATGCTTTGGAACTCTTATTGGAGTTGAGGAATTGGTAAATGATATAGAATGATGTTAATGTTCATAGTAGTTGATTTAGAGTGTAAGAAATGGGTGGAGTTAGATTAGAAGATTTAAACTTGAAATGTGGTAGTTAAATGGGGAAAGATTCAAATGGTAAATGATCTAAGTTCAAATCATTTTGAGTTACATAGTTTAGTATGAGAGGAATGAAGTTAGTAAGCCTTCTAAGTTCACCAAAATTTAATATGCTTGGGTTTAGATTTGGTTCAGCTGCAATCTGGGAAAATCGCCTCGTGGGCGGTCGCCCATGGGAGCTGGGCGGTCGCCCATGACCACAGCAACTGCCTTCATTTCCTTCTAAGCTTGGGCGGTCGCCCAAGTGGGCTTGAGCGGTCGCCCATATCCTCTTGGGCGGTTGCCCATGTCCTCCTGCGCGGTCGCCCATGACCCCAGAAACTACCCTTCCTCTTACCCTTGCTAGGGCGGTCGCCCATAACCCTTTGGGCGGTCGCCCATGTCGACAGAATTTTGTCCAGTTCCCTTTCCTGCTGAATTCTTACTAGCAACCTCCTAGCATGATCCTTAACCAATTTAAAGTAGTGGAACCTAACCTTTCCGGGATATGAATTAATCCTTTAACCTAGATTATAGTAGAATACTTGAGCCACTTAATGACACCTTAAAGGGGTTAAAATGGAACTAAGGAAGCACTTTAAATCCGACTCAGGAATCGTTTGGCAATCTTGTTTGACCACTTATTAAATGTGACTTCCACTTGGTAAAGTTAACTTGGATCTTTATAGAGACCATGTATTATTGAATATTGTCTAAGTGTAGTTAGTTACTGATACCTTGTTACTTCACTTGAGTACATATTCATGGTTTGTGCTATGCTTAGTGTATTACATAAATGTTGCACTATGATATTGGTTGAACATGAGTATATTTTACCATGTGGCTATATTGCTTATCCCCTTTGTGGATTATATTTCAAGTAACTATTATGTGCTTGATAATTTGTTAATCAGCTGATGTTGGGGGTATAACATAATACGATCAATTATGGAAGTGTGACCTAATGTGATCGGATTATGTTATATCTGTGACCGTCCCCTCCCCGCGGCCACAGGTCGGGGTTATAGCATCTGTATTGAGCCAAAAGCCTTACAGAGTTGCTACTATCTTATATGGTTCCCTGAGAAATGGGTCTTATAAGATGTGAGTATTGCTTAAGCAGCTCACCTAAGATTGGAATATTATATCCAATGTTGTACGGCTATTATTCAGACGGTAAAGGTAAACCAAGGTAATGAAAGGTGTTTACAGCTTTTCCAATGTGTTATATGCAACTTGTTATGTGTTGCATCTTATTTGGCATATTGCTGCATTCATAATAGCTTGCTGAGATTTATTCTCACCCCTCTCCCTTTAATGTTTTTAGATCCCGAGACAGGCGGACCGGCCAAGTAAGGGCAGAGAGGAGTTTGGAAGTGATCTTTTGGGTGTTGTCGGGGTACGTATAGGTTGGCGTAGAAAGTGTATTTTGGTATAATTCCTTCATGGTGTTTGTATTTATAAACTTTAAGTTCTACGTTATAACCATAATCTTTTGTAATTAAAATAGATGAATGTTTTCAAAGTTGGTCAACTCCTCCTCCAATGTGGAGATGAGTGGAGTTATTTTGAAATGGTTATGTTAATTATGTTTTTGTTTGAAAGTTAAATCAAAGTTTTAAAAGTTTAGGAAATTTGGGTTAGTTTGAGGACGCTCCAGCTCGGGACACGTGTAGGTTCCGGGTCGGGGTCCTCACATCTCTCCACTCGTGGCAGCACAAACTAGGCCATCCCGCAACCCCTATAATTTCCATACTCCAAAAACAATTTTCTCTGCCTATCTCATCAATACCCTAGTCCAATTGCAATGCCTGTGACATAAATAAAAGTCACAAATTACCTTTCTCTACTTCTTCCTTACAAACCAATGCCCCTCTTGAAATTATCTTCTCAGATGTATGGACGTCTCCTATACTATCACATGATAATTTCAAATACTACGTCATCTTTGTTGACCACCACACCAAATACACATGGTTATACCCTCTCAAAAACAAATTCGACACCTATGCCACCTTTACCCGCTTCAAAGCCCTTGTTGAAAAATTCTTCAAACGTCCCATAATCCAAGTATTCTCAGATAATGAGGGGAATACCTAAAACTCACTCCTTCTCTATTAAATAATGGCATTACCCACCTTACATCACCTCCCCACACTCCTGAACACAACGGCTATGCCGAACGTCGTCATCGACACATTGTTGAAATTGGCCTCGCACTTCTTTGTCATTCTAACCTTCCACTCAACCTCTAGCCATTTAACTTCACCACAGCCACTTATCTCATCAATCGTATGCCTACTGTCACCCTAGATAATGATTCTCCCTATTTTCGCATATTTAAAACCCTACCCAATTATACAAAACTTCGCAGCTTTGGCTGCCTTTGTTACCCCTGGCTTCGGCCTTATAACCCCCACAAACTCGCACCCAAATCCGTTCCTTGCATCTTTGTAGGCTACTCCCCCACTCAGAGTGCCTACTATTGTCTTGACCCCTCAAGTTTTCGTGTCTACACCTCCAGACACGTTAAATTCGTAGAAACAGAATTTCCATACCCCTCCCTCTCTAAATCACCCCCTGATACCACCCTCTTAACTCCTTCTTAGTGGTGTCCTATCACCATTCCTCTTCTTCCCACTTTTCCTCCCAACTCACCTTCTGATGCTATCACTAATGTAATCACACCAGCCCCTACACCAGCTCCCACACCAATCCAGTCAACACAAACCATCCCTCCAAACGTACCATCCTCTTCCCAAACCATACAACAACCATCAGACACAACCTCGACCGTTCCCTCATCACCACTTCCAAGTGCCTCCACCCCAGCCCCTCAAACCACTCTTCCTCCACGCACCATAGAAACAAGACTTTCCCATGGCATCCGAAAACCCAACCCAAAATATGCTAACCTTGCCACTCTTCCCTCACCTACTTCTCTTCCCACCTCCACCAAACAAGCCCTCTCTATACCCCATTGGCATGCCGCCATGCAAGAGGAATACAACGCTCTTATGCGGAATAACACTTGGACTCTCATCCCGTCCCATGAAGCTCCAAATATAGTCAGGTGCAAATGGGTGTTTCGAATTAAATACAATCCCGACAACTCCATTCAAAAATACAAAGCTCGTCTTGTTGCCAAGGGCTTTCATCAATGCCCCGGTCTTGACTACTCCGACATGTTCAGTCCGGTGGTCAAGACCGTCATCATTCGCCTCATTCTCTCTTTAGCAATCACTCGAGGTTGGTATCTTCGCCAACTTGATGTCAATAACGCCTTTCTTCAAGGCCAACTCTCTGAAACCGTTTTCATGTCTCAACCTCCCAGTTTCCGAAACACACACACTCCATCCCATGTATGTCGTCTCTCGAAAGCCATCTATGGCTTAAAGCAAGCACCACGTGCTTGGTACACCGCCCTCAAACACTACCTACTCTCTTTCGGGTTTTTCTCCTCATTATCCGACCCTTCCCTCTTCATCTACTCCAAAAATTCAAACCATCTTTTTCTCCTAATCTATGTCGACGACATTGTTGTCACCGGTCCATCCGACTCATTTCTCTCCACATTCATTACTGGTCCTTCCACTCGTTTCTCTCTGAAAGATCTAGGTCTGCTCTCCTATTTTCTTGGCATTGAGGTTAACCCCAACCCCGATGGCCTCCTACTCTCTCAGTCTAAATATATTAGCGATATTCTGTCCAAACATAACATGGACAACTCCAAACCCTCTCCCACTCCTATGTCCACATACCCCCCACTCTCGGCTCATCCTCGCACGCCCATCCACAATCCAACTGAATTTCGGGCTATCATTGGTAGTCTCCAATATCTCTCCCTCTCCAGACCCGACATCGCCTTCCCAGTTAACAAGTTACCTCAATTCCTCCACCACCCACAAGAGACCCACTGGACAGCTCTAAAAAGGCTGCTTCGGTACCTGCGTAGTACGACACACTTGGGTCTACAACTCTTCAAAAATACTCCTCCTATTCTTCATGCCTTTTGTGACGCGGATTGGGCGGGTGACAAGGACGACTTCATGTCAACCACCGGCTTTATTGTTTATCTTGGACGCAATCCGGTTACATGGTCTTCAAAGAAACAACGACCTCTTTCTAGGTCCTCCACCGAGGCTGAGTTTAGAGCTGTCGCTGCCACCACCGCCGTGCTCATTTGGATTACAAATCTTCTGACCGAACTCGGCATAAGCACCTCCACAACTCCGGTTATCTACTGTGATAATTTGGGGGCTACAAGTTACTCCGCAAACCCAGTTTTTCACTCAAGAATGAAACATCTAGCTCTAGCTTTCCACTTTGTTCGGGAACAAGTCAATCTTGGCAAGCTACAAGTTCAACATATCTCTGGTAAGGAACAGCTCGCCGATGCTCTCACAAAGCCTCTCTCTCGAGCTCGGTTTGTGTCTTTTGCCTCCAAGATAGGACTAACGCAAGGACCGTCCATCTTGCGGGGGCGTGTAAAGAATCAGATAACCTCTAAAACTGGTGAGGCGCCCGCCTCACCAAAATCCAGGCGCACGCCTCAACCTGCCAACGCCAATGCTGAAGTTTCTGTGTCTCAGGCGGCCGCCACTCCCAGCGCCATGCGCCCGCCTCACCTAGTTCACGCCCAGACTGATGCTTCTGTGGCCCAGGCGCACGCCTCGCCATTGCCCAGGCGCCCGCCTCGTGCAAAGAACCAACCGACAGATTCCTACAACTGATGCTCTTCCACTTCTGTTCATAGCTCAGATCAATGTATTGTTTAATATCTCTTAGAATTAGAAAAGGCATAGTTTCTTGTATATAAACCTCAGTTGTATAATGAAAAAGAAATCTTTCACCAAATCATTATACTACTAAACATCCTAAATCATCACAGTTTGTGCAAGACAATGTAAGCAACATGCAATAAGAGCATCAGTCACCAAAAATATCCACCAAAGTGGCACGGTTCTATCAAAAACTAGAGTTACATGTTCCTGGTTTTGTCCACTGTACTTTGAGGGTACTTTCACTTTAACCATTGTAATTTTTTATTAACATAAAAATCACTGTACTTTGAAAAGAACTATCATTTTGAACCCAATTCGCGGATTAGGTTACGGAGCACGAATTATGGAACGGATTTTGTATGGGGATGATAGGTTTTCTAAAGTACAATGGTTTTTATGTTAATAAAAAAGTACAATGGTTAAAGTGAAAGTTGGATAATAGTACAATGGATGAAAATGAAGTTTGGCCTAAAGAAAAAGAAGAAGAAGAACGAAAGTCAAAGAGACCGAACAAGGGCATTCATACCAAATAGCCAAAACAGCCTTGGTCACCAATTGAAGCAAAAAGCATGTGCATCAAAGAAATATTATAAATAATACTCCCTCCGTCCCAATAATTAGTTCACCCTTTTTGGCTCGGCACGCAAATTAAGGGTGGAGAAAATATTGTGAGTGTAATAGTAAAATAGGAGAGAGAATGAGTGGAGGAAATAGTAAATTTGAAAAATATTGTGAGTGTAATAGTAAAATAGGAGAGAGAATGAGTGGGTGAAATAGTAAAGATTCTTTGCCAAAAGAGGAAAGGTGAACCTTTAAATGGGACACCCAAAATGGCAAAAGGTGAAGTTATTAATGAGACGGAGGGAGTATTATGTTTATAATAGACATACATTTAATGAAGGATGCAGATATTATTTTAGCTAAATATAATTTGTGATATATTTTTATCTGAATCACACAGATTTCTTTTTCAGTAAGTATTTGGAGATCTTATAACAGAAACCAAAACTAAAAGACAGTTTCCTTCAAGTGGGTCTCATTTTCGTTTTGGGATTTTGCAGATTATTGTGGGACGTCTAAAAGGTGTCTTTTTGCAAATTATTATGGGACGGAGGGAGTAAATTGTTTCCAAACCAAAACCATGGGACCAGTTTATTGGATGACTTCGAAAAAGGTTTTTCAAGTTTTAATTCAATGTTGTTATCACCTCTAGGCTGATGATAACAGCTCCAAGAACCTTATCCAAGAGATCTGTAACCATATTCTGCTTTTCCTGAATTTCTTGCAAAAGTCTCCTATAAAAATAAGATATGCTCAAATATGTGCATGTGAATCGAAGAATTGGACAACTGAACAAAGTCAGCTCCCATTTGCAGCCGACCAACATAAAACAAAAAGGTGTGACTTTTAACAGCAGTATGCATCATTTCAGGAGCCAAACGTCAAGCAGAAACGCAATCCGACCACCAAATCTTGGCAAAGTACCAATAAGTCTTAAAAGCATTTCTTCTTACTGGATGAGATTCCATCTCCATTAACCAGATAGAAGATCACAAATTGGGGACCATAGATATCTCTTCTGACAAGAATATATTCCTTAATGATGTGTTTATTATTAACCTCACACAAGTGAGAGAGAGAGAGAGAGAGAGAGAGTGTGTGTGTGTGTGTGAGAGAGAGAGAGAGAGGGAGAGATTGGAGTAGGCAAATAGAACATTGAGATTGATAAATTTATACTTGAATATGATCTTCCTCAGTACCCTAAATGGCTATAAATAAGAAGTCTTAGAACCAAGAAATAGCAAATCATCAGAAGACGAATAGATACAGTATAGATAATGTTTGGAGAAGAGAGGTCTTACATGAAGAGCAAGAGTCTGTTTGGTAGCCAAGGATGACTTGCCTACAGCTCCAATTCATGGGTTTTCTTCTCTGTAGAGATAGAGAGCTCTTTGTTTGGTTTTGCCAGGCAAGCAACTTGGCTAATTTGACATGCTCTTCTCTCTCATGCTAGCCCTAATTCTCTTCTTCCCGCCAGCCACAGCTTCTCCAACATTTATTGCCTTTTCACTTCAACATTTCTATCTCTATATCTCTCCCCCAGTTTTTCCACGTACATTGCTAGTACTTGTTTCATTTTTTCATATGCGCTTACTGATTACTGTAGATAGAAAATTTTTGCAACACACCCCCCCGAGCACAGAATCCATTATAAGCACATTATACTTTCAAGAGTTCCCTTTTTCATTCTTATCAAAAAAGTGTAGCACAGTCAACATGATAACCATAGATAGTAGCACGGTCCTCTCATTTTGAGCAACACATTTATGACATTCTCACAATAGCGGGTCCTCTTATATGCTTTGAGAGGATAAAGTGGCATTTGCTGGATCGCGTTCTGAGGCAGTTTGGCGTGCTGCAGGGGTCCAGAACCTTGCGACACTCGGAGGGACTTACACAGAGTTGATAGGCGTGGAAACAATATTGTGATTTGGAGCGATCACCGCCATCAACAATACATTGCACTTTGGAGACAGCGGCAGAACTTACTGGCTTTGGGGTCCCAGACTTTCACGTTATGCATTACACTGATCCATATAGAGGACGCTGGATACCGGTTTGTTGCCCCTTTCCTAGAGGGCATGGTAAGTATTTACATTTTTCATTATCTTTTCTAGTTCTTTTTTAAAAAACATCAATTTATTAACTTATGTCTCATTCTTATTTTTTTTTGCTATAAAAACAGGTGCAAAACCTTCAATGTATGCATATCACCAATGAGGAGGAGCAGCATATGTCGTGTCCGCAACAAGCTGAGATGCGGATGTTGATTAGACACACGCTCACTAACATAAGGGAGCAGCAACGACTTGAGGCCGCAAAGACCTCCAAAGACCTAGATCACGACAACACGTCATGTTAGGGACGTGGTACGCCTACAACCACAACCATAACTACAAATGGACTTGCACGACGAGCTAGATGAGCCAAAGTCCGAGGTCCAACCAGAGCCCGAGGTCCAGCCAGATTTCGAGAGTCACTATGATGGACTCTTTGATTATCCATCACAGTGGGGACCTACTCAGGTGGAGGAGGCAGAGGAGAGGATTAAATATGAGGTTGAGGAGGGTAATTATTTAGGTGTTTACCCTCGCCACGGCTCGAGTCAGGTGAGTGGGGGTATTAATGATGCTGATGATTTCATTGACCATCCACCAAGGACTTTTCACACGCCCGTATATTCGGGAAGTGGCTTTAGGATCCCTTTATCATCCTTACGAGTGGATATTTCACCCTTCTCTGATCCGTCTGCGACTTCATCTATTGGGGTACGTCTTACCCCTACTCAATGGGATGAGTTGATTAAAAGAGGGTCTCGGAAGTGGCATCCGACGAAAAAGTTCACCCCGGCTGCCTATGACAGAAAGTATGAGAGGAGAAATAAGTGAAACTATTTTTTTATTTAGATGTAATAAAACATTGTGGCATTAGTTGTATTATTTAGATGTAAGAAAACATTTATGAATTTTCTGTATGGTTTGCTAAGTTTTTATTTGATTGTTTTTTAATGGTTTTTTAAGTTTTTGTACAGTTTAGTATATTGTTTTGAGCCTTTAGTACATGTATGCAGGTGTGTGTTATGGTATATAGGGTATATGGATTTTCTGTGTGCAGGTGGGATTACTGCAGTTTGCTGCTGCTGTGGGAGTCACTGCAAGTGAACTCGCTACACGGTGTAGCGAGTTCATTGAAATCGCTACACCGTGTAGCGAGTTCACTTGCAGTGACTCCAACAGCAACATCAAACTGCTGTAATCCCACCTGCACACAGAAACTGAAAATGAAATCTGAATCCAAGTCAAACTAAATCCAAATGAAAAACAAAGTTATATTCAAATAACAAACAACACAAACTGTATAAACAATCAAAATTATATCCAAGTCATGCTTAAACGAAATCCAAATGAAATACAAAGTAAATCCAAGAACTCAAACGTAAATTACATGGAAAACATTCTTCTACTCTTTAATGTTTGGGCATCTACGACGATTGTGGTCTTCTTGTTTGCATGATGAACACTGAGTCTTTCATTTATCTGCTTGAAAGTTCATACAATTTCGGAAGCGTCTTGATCTAGGCCATGCGGACTTCGCAGAACATCGAAGATGGGGATTAGGTAAAAAGCGTGGCACCAAACCCTCCACATCCCAATAGTGCTCATGGTGGATTGGTTCAAATGTTCCCTTCCATGTCTTGTAGCATTCCCTAATTGTGTAAAATGGAAGAACAAAATAACGACCATCAAGATGTTGTTCATGTCAACATGCAAGAAGATAGGAACATGGCATGTGATAGGAAACCATTTACCACATGTACGGGTACGCTCATTAAATCGGACAATTTGGATATTTTCACCTTTATCACCCTGACGTGCGGTTGTCACTTGATACACCCCCATCTCATGATTGTTGAACCTCTTTACCTTATGTGTCATGCCTTTCTCGCTATTCTTCAAGTATCATTAATGAACTTTCTGGCTGAATTGGTGTAGGGGATTGATGTTAGGGTTATCAGGATTACCTCCTAAGGCATTAAGTGAAAATCCATGCCTTACTTGAAAGTACTCCACACTACAGTAGAAGGCAATTTCAACAATTGCTGTGATTGGCATCCCACGTGCTCCCTTCATGACAACATTGAAAACCTTAGACATGTTACTAGTCATAATGTCATATGTGTAACAACCATCGTGTGCCAATGTCCATTTTCTGGCATCTAAATTCAGAAATCATGCAATTGCCTCGGGGTTAATTGAACGGATACTCTCTAAGGTAGATTTCAATTTTCTATGTTGACTTGCTTTACCCGCTCTCCAAAATAGATACTTCAAATCTTCCCCTCTATGCTTATTCAAGAAATTTGCTCGCATATGTTTCAAGCAATATCGATGATGCACATTTGGCCACCACGTATCTTCTACTATAGTCTTAAGAATGCCGTGATGACGGTCAGATATCATGCATACTTCACGACTCTTTATAATATGTCTGCAAAGAAGATATAAGAACAAATGCCAGTTCGTCCAGTTCTTTTTTTCAACAACAGCAAATGCAAGAGGAAGTATACTGTCTTGGGCGTCAACACCCATTGCAATCAATATTACCCCTTTATATCTACCATGAAGGAATGTTCCATCAACAGAAATGACAGGCCGACAATGAGAGAAAGCTTCAATGCAAGGCCCAAATGCCCCGAACGCCTGTTGAAACATGTGTAATTCACCGACAGGAGAATGAGGTTGAGTATACTCAACAATTGTTCTGGGGTTGTATTTTTGGATGGTTGCTAGGACGCGGGGTAACCTTATATAATATTCCTCCCAATTTCCAAAAACCTCTGCAATGCCTTCTGCTTTCCACACCATGCCTTCTTATAGGTAATTTCCTTTCCAAACATACCACTGATGTGCGCAATAATAACTCCAACCTTGACATCTGAGTCGGCCTTAATAAGACTAACTATTTGCCGACCAATAAACTTCGCATCTAGGTTGGGGTGATCTCAACTTTCTTCAGAATATAAGTAGCAATGAGGAACCTTATACTTGGTCACTTCCCAATAGCCAAAATTCCTCCTACTCACACGAACATAAAAATTGCATGGAAAATTTTTCAATAGACATTCAATTACCCATGTGTGAGTTGTGCTCTTTCTTACCCTGAACCGGCGATGGTGCGAATATGGTACCTTCTTATATCAAATTGCGCCTCGTTCTTGCTATAAAAGTGTATCCTTTAGCAATTTCATGTTTCTCCGAATCCCAAACTGGAAAACTAGGTGCATTATGATAATCACTGAAGCCTTCTTCTTATCGAGCAGAACAACTAATATCACTGTAAAAAGGATAATATGCTCTCTCATACCTTCGATTTTTCGGCGCTTCATAATGAACCAAATGTGTTTCCACGTCATCATCAATCGGCCCATCATCACCCTCTCCCAAATTGACATCAGAATCACTACTACCCTCCTGATATTCATCATCAACATCGTCTAGCATTTCATCTACATCAGTGTCTTCTTCTTTTTCTTCATAATCTACATCATCTTCAGAATTATCATCATCAACTGGATCATTTGGGCATGCGATGTTACCATAATTTGAAGTTTGAGTTAATATAAGTGTTTGTGTACTTGGACCAACCCCTGTATCACGGTTACAATTTGGTGAATACCCATAAATGGTCTCTATGTGCAGTGTTTCAAATTCTGAATAACGTCGATTTTCAATCAATTTTACAACCACAAACAACTGCAAATTACTCATCCCGCCAAATTTAGCTAAAACATCGAACATTATATTCATATACGCATCATCTTCAATACAGAAAGGAAAGTACTCACCAATCCCGCTTTCAAAAGTACGAGGACATCTATAAATGACTTCCAAATCATATTGTGACCGATCTATATAAGCCCATCTTTTTATATAATTTATCAATCAACTCATTGTATCTCCATCGACGATTAGCCCTAATTGCACATTTTGGCCCTTTTTGAAACTGAGGACCATCAAATGGTTGTTTATCATCACCTCCCTGATAGCACATGAAAATGATTGAATCCCCGTTCATTTTTAACCCTACATTACGAAATCAAAGTGTTAAAACCTACATAACAAAATCCTAATATTTATATTTATAATATACTAAAACACAGTTAAAAAATTAAATTTATATATCTAAACACAAGTGAAAACAATGATTAAGATTATGTTAATTTACCTTAATTCTTGGTCTTCAACGATTCTGACGAAATTAAATGATGTGAAGATTTGATTTTATTTTTTTTGGAAAGTAAGTGAATCTGGAAAGGGAGTGTTTTAAATGATGTGAGGATATGCGAATGAAAATGAATCTGAATCTGGAAACCTTATCTTCTGGAAAAGGGCCTTAGTAAACTTGCTAGTGAGTTCTGCGTACACCTAAACTCGCTACATGGTGTAGCGAGTTCTTCTTTTTTAATTACAGTTGATTAATTCAAACGCTTTAAACCTAATTTAACTAAACTCGCTACATGGTGTAACGAGTTTCAACGGTCAAACGTTGAACTCGCTACACCATTTAGCGAGTTCTAAAAAATGGTCATTTTGGAAAATAATTTCAAATGTGAGTTATTTTGAAAATTATAATTTTAAAATGAAATTATTTTAGTAAAAAATCGTGGGCGGTTTAAGGGAAGACGAGAAGGACTAGCATGAGAGAGAAGAGCATGTGAGGTTAGCCAAGTTGCTTGCCTGACCAAAAACAAACAAAGGGCTTTTCTTAATCTCCACATGGAAGAGTCCATTGAATAGGGAGCTTCAGGCAAGTCATCCTTGGCTACCAAACGAAAACTCTTACCCTTCATGTAAGACATCTCATCTCCAAATACTATCTGTACTTCATTTATTTCCTTTCCCACTGCACGACTGAGTTGACTTTTGGCTCATCAAACATATTGCCAGTGAAGGAAAGTTTTATTTTTGCCAAATGAAAATATATTAAGCCATTAAGGGAAAGACCCCTCTGTTGCAACCAAATTCAAAATATGCATAGAGACTTTAGCTAATTATTGGGGCCAGGAAGTTTCTCCTTGATCTTCTCCATTATCCCTTTCTTCTCATGCTCTCCTTCGTATGTCTCAGCAGTTGTAGTCGATGCCCTTTGCTCGTCTTTGTGACCTCCTGGTAACTTGTCCTTGATCTTGTCGGTGACTCCACCACCATGGTGTATCTGCCCCTGAGTACCACTACCAGCATAGCCGGCTCCAATGTCAGGGGCATGAATACCAGTCATGCCATGCCCAGTAGTGGCCCCAATATCAGCCGGAAAAGCTCCGGTAGTGTCAGTGCCTCCATATGCAGCAGCGGCGGCACCAGCATCAGTGGGAAAACCACCACCATGGTGCTGTTGCTGGCTCTCATGACCATAGCCACCACCACCTAAAGGAGTGGTGACACCAGTTCCCGTGCCATTGCTGCTATAGTCACCACCCATGTTGCCTGCACCCTGATGAGTTATGTTGCCGTACTCGCCGGTGGTCCTCCGGGCCTGATCTCTGGTGTGTCCAATACCCTCCATTTTTTCAAGCTAAAACAGCGTTGCAATACTCAAATATTGTTTTCTAAAAACCTTTTGTATGATATGGATAATGTGAAGATGAGAAGATGTGAAGATGAAGAGGTTATTTTGGGGATATTTAAATAGGGAGAAGAGGTGAAAATGTAGTGGGTGCATGACATGACATGGGAGATAACCATACATGTACTAGATTATTTGAGCTACCGACAGACACATTCGAGGTTTTGTTTTGCTGGCAGCTCAAGAGGGACGTCGGTAAGGCTATGTCGACATCAGTAAGATATTGAGTGGAGACTGAGGTGGCAATTTTCCGCGTCCCAAATTGAATTCTTTCCATATATGTTGAATTATTAGTCATTTATTAATGTGTTCATCTTTTTCAAAATATAGCAAATTTGATTTTTTATTCATTATTCATTTTTTCTGACAAAAGTTATTATTTTTACGTTATACCCCCCTCCGTCCCACTTTAAGGGTACGTACTAGGGTAGTATTTCACGCTTTTTAAGAAAATTTTTAAAAAATGAATAAAGAATTGCAAGTGGGTAGAAGATTAGAGGAGCACTACAACAAAAACAGGTTTTTGTGGCACTTTTTTAAGTGCCACAAATCAGAAAAAAGTGCCATAAAAGCTATTTCCGGCACATTTTCCGGCACTTTTATAAGTGCCATAATAAGTCGCGTCGGCAATACTTTCCGGCACTTAAAAGTGCCACAATTTTCCGGCACTTTTAAAAGTGCCACAATTTCCGGCACTTTTAAAAGTGCCACAATTTCCGGCACTTTCAGAAATGCCATAATTTCCGGGACTTTTTTAAATGCCATAATTTCCGGCACTTTTTTAAATGCCATAATTTCCGACACTTTTATTAAGTGCCGAGAATTAACTGACACTTTTTAAAAGTATATGACGACGGATTAGCGACGGATTTTCCGTGTCTATTTAAATGGTCATTTTATTTTTGAACCATTTTAGCAATGTACTGACGGATTATTCTGTCACTATATTTTAAATATATATATATTTAAAATAAAATTATTGTAGAAACGAATAAACAAACAAAGTAATGGAATTGACAACTTTTAATCAATCATATTTAAAATCACATAAATAAATAAATCAATAAGTACTACTATAATACAAATTAATCTAGATTTGAAATGGCTGCCACTTAGTAGAATCAACTTTCTAGTACTCATCACCTTCTTCATCATCTCCATCAGCAGACTCAGCCCTAACCTCCTCGTAATCCTTCTCAAGAGCTGCCAAATCCTCTCTAGCTTGTGAAAACTCTCCTTCCTCCATACCCTCACGGATATATCAGTGCACAAATGCCCTCTTAGCGTACATCAGATCAAACTTGTGATCGATCCTGGAAAACACTTCAGCAACACTAGTCACATATCCCAATTTCATCATATCTTCACTAGTCAAAATTGCTTGAGCAGTCCACTTAGCCAACTTATTGGCATTATTTTTTAACTCAGTAGCCAAAACAGCACCTCTTTGAGTGTCCAACTTCCTCCTCCAGTCAACACCAGAGTACTTTGGATCAAACTCGTTAACTTGCAACTAGATCCCAGATTACATGGCCGATTTGAATAATAAGGGCAAACAATTGGCTCAGTAGACTTAGAATCACTCCTTGGCCCTCCCCTCCCAACTGATGAACGCCTATCCCCATCCCTGTCCCTACCCCTATTATTCCCATTCCATGGCCTACCACGATATCCGCCCTGCGAAATGAAAATAAAATTTGATGTTAGGTACTATAATGATTTAATAGTAAATGACTAATGTGAAGTTTGAAAAAAAAAAAAAAGGAGATGATACTCCCTGAACCAACGGGTGCTACGAATTGAAAACCAGAAAGTCCATCTGACATGGAACAGCAGGTTACCAACTATCGACGACTTCCAGAAGTACAAGCAGCAGGCCCAGCAAAGACCAAACCGAAACAAAGCAGGGGGTTTCCAAATGGAAGCAGACGAATGAAGCAGCAGATGATCACTTAAAGACATGCATATCACCAGCAAGTGGTTTCTGTAATCACTAGAGAGTAAACCACCGACACCAAAGTTGTGCAACCGTGTCACACTCTGATAACAGTTAATGTATAAATCAATAGTAGCTAAAACCAATTTGGGTGAACACGCAACATACCTAAAATTCCCTCCCTTCCAACTAAGCTCCAGTAATCCACTTTAGACGGCCTGCGCAGGCATGTTATTGGAAAGAAACAATACCCCAACCTGGATATCCATTCCCAGGAACTACAGGTGTTTGAGTAGGAGCAGCAACCCAACCTTGATTATTTGGTGGAATTCCTTGCATCTGTGCTCCAACCTGGATACCCCAACCTTGATTATTATCCTCGTTAGGAAGGCGGCGAATAACAGGGTCGTCAGTGGTGGTGACTTTGAAGAAATTGCGGTTCTTGAACCGTTCCAAACGGCGTTCATTCTTAGGGGTGGTCCGGAACTCTGTAACATCAACATTGAGAGCTCCGTCAAATCTGAGAGAGGCAGTCAAAGAAGAAATAACCTGCAACAAAGTAAACACAGAGTTCAGAAAACAAATCAACAAGAGAAAAAAACTAACATATTTTCAGATTCAACCGGCAATTGCTCCGGCAGAGGCGGCATTGCAACCGGCAATTGCTCCGGCGATTGTGATTATGTGGAGGATGAAGAACGCGTCGGGTAAAGAAGGGAAGAGGCGGAGGGAGAGACTAGCTGCCATAGGTTGATTAAGTCGGATATCCTTAAGCTGAGTTGAGAACGAAGAATTGGCGAGAAATTTGCGGCCGGGAAAGCTTAAATTAGAGGCGGAACGACAGAATGATTGTGTTCGATGTGAGAGGATTATGATATTGTTGTTAAGATTAGGGTTTGCCGTGGGAGAGATAGAAATGGTGGTGGCCATATCTGGTGTGCGTGAATTGTGAATTGAGAGAGAGAAAAAGAGAGATGAGGGAGGCGGATGAATGGGAGAGAAAGAGAAGTGGTAGGGTTTTTGTTAAGTTGAAGTGGATATTGTTTGGTTGTGTTGATTGTGAGCCATTGATGTTTATAAAATAAACGGTTAAGATGAAATATAAAGGTTTTTGTGATGTTCCATGTAATTCTTAAGAAACTAATGAATGGTTGACACCTTGCATTGTATATTTTTCCTTGTAGTATATTCTTATTATTAATATTATTATTCACAATATTAATAATATTACTTCAAATAAATAAACAATACATAAATAATTTGTTACAAGAATAATAGCAATAACGAAAATACCTTTTAAATAAATATTAATTAATAAAGAAATAATTAATTACTTTTTTTAAAAACAAAATTACATAAAAAGTTAAGAACTTTTAAAGAAAATAAAGTATATAAAAGAAATTAGAAGGACGGATAATAGCATATACATTTTTTTTATTTTTTCAATTTTTTTTTGTATAAAGAAAATTATTTGAGAGGTTGATTAATAGGAAAATTAGCGGCACTTTTAAGAAAGTGCCGGAAAATTAGCGACACTTTTGTAAAAGTGCCGGGAAATTAGCGGCACTTTTTCAAAAGTGACGGGAATTTAGCGGCACTTTTTCAAAAATGCCGGGAATTTAGCGGCACTTTTAAGAAAGTGCCGGAAAATTAGCGGCACTTTTAAAGAAGTGCCGGAAAATTAGCGGCACTTTTAAAAAAGTGCCGGAAAATTAGCGGCACTTTTGTAAAAGTGCCGGAAATTAGCGGCACTTCTAAAAAAGTGCCGGATATTTGTGGCAGTTTCTGAAAAGTGCCGGAAATTTGTGGCACTTATTAAAAAAGTGCCGGAAATTGGTGGCACAAAATTAAGTGCCGGATTAAAAGTGCCGGGAAAAGCCATTTTTCTTGTAGTGGAGAGAGAATGTAAAAGTTAAACATTTAATATTTCCCCCTTTTTTTATTGATTTTTTTTTTGTAAATATGTTAACATCATAAGGGTATAATGAATGATTTTTTGTAAATATATTTACATTATAAGATAAGGGTATAAGTGTACGAAACATTGTTCAAAATTTGTCATTTATGGAATGGGACTCTTAGTCTGGAACTCTTAGTTTAGTATGCGACGAACCAAAAGGGCAAGTATGACTCTTGAAGTGAGACGGAAGGAGTACTTTATATAATTAAATATTGTAAAACTTGTTATTTGATATAGAATTAAAATAATGTCGATAATAATAATTTTTAAAGGTTTTACTAAAATATGATTTTAAATAATTGCTAGAATAACTATTTTTTCTTAATCTTTTGTCAAAATTAATCAAAATAATCATAAAAAGATGAGGCTATTATTATTATTGGCCGGAACTATGAATCTTCTTTAATAAGAAGGCTGATTAATGTACTACTCCCTTCTAGGCATGTACAAAATCGGTCCGGTTTAAGTTTCGGGTCGAAAACTGCCGGTTCCGGTTCGGGGAGGAGGTGACCCTTAACCGGCCCGGTTTTCTCACGATTTCGGTTATCTGGTTCAGGTTTTCTCCCCGGTTCGGTCCGGTTTCGAGCTTTTCTGGTCCGGTTCTCTTGAAAACCAAGGAATTTTCATCCGGTTTCGGGTCTTTTCTGGTCCGATTGACCAAAATGGTGACCCTTAACCGGCCCATCGTTGACTTCGGTCCGGTTACTCCGGTTTCGATTTCTCCCCGGTTCGGTCCGATTTCGGGCTTTTTCGATCAGGTTCCGATCCGATTTTTCGGTTCCGATCCGGTTTGGCCATCCCTACTCCATCCATCCAGGACCCAGATCAAGGGTCGTGGATTGAATTTTATGTTTCTTAAGAAAATTTTTAAAAAATGAATAAAGAATTGTAAATGGGTAAAAAATTAGAGGAAACAGAATGTAAAAATTAAATGTGTGGTAGGAAATAGTAGTTAATGATTGGTATTTTACTAGTGGTTATAAGATTAGAAAAGAGAAAATGTAAAAGTTAAATGTGGAATAGAGAATAGAGTGCGTCTGCTGAGAAACGCGTTTCTCCATAACTATGGAGAAACGTGTTTTTCATAGCCAGAAGCTTTACATTTGATAACCAGAAAAAAAAAACCCAAGGCCAAGACCAAAAGCTTCTGGATATCCAGAAGCTTTGCATTGATAGCGAAGCTTTGCGGTTGATATCCGGAAGCTTTGTATTTGATAGCCGGAAAAGGATGTGAAATGTATATCCGTAAACTGTTAGGTGCATATCCGTAAAACTGTTAGGTGCATATCCGTAAATGTGTTAGGGCATATCCAGTAAATTGCTATTGAAGGTTTTACGGATATCCAGAAACCTTCAAATGTATATCCAGAAACATTTTGAAGGTTTCTGGATATTCATTTGAAGGTTTCTGGATATCACTTTCATAGATTTCTGGCTATCTAGCTCATTGTCGCGCGACATGTCGGGACCCGTTTCTCCATAACTTATGGAGAAACGCGTTTCTCCCTAGATTTTGTGTAGAGAATAGTAGTTAATGATTGATTTTTTTGTAAATATGTTAACATTATAAGGATATAATGAATGATTTTTTTTATAAATATATTTAAATTATAAGAATATAAATATTCGAAACACTGTTTAAAATTTATCATTTATAAAAATAAAAGGGACTCTTAAAATTAAAATGAGACGATCCAAAAAGAGAAAGTAAGACCGAGTAATATTGTTTGTGATCAACTCAAATAATGTTTTCTAAAGACCCAACATCATTAATTCATTTTACAGATGTCCCTCCAAAATTAAACGTGTCAGCTCCTTCATTATCCAGCGCAACAAATTTCTCTCACATCACTCCCATGTACATTTATACATAAAACCCAAACAGCAACCACCTCTCTTCATCTTTTGTCATCAACAACTTCCATCATTAACAGAAAACATATTTCCATCCGAGACTAATTACTTAGGTTGTTGTTGCTAATCAAGAAAATGAAAGGGATGGGACATACAGGGGATCAGGCTCAGGGCCGCCGGACTAACGAGTTCGGCAACCCCATCCAAGAAACCGGTGGCGGTTTTCCCACTAATACCGGTGCGGCGGTTGGCTATGACGGCGCTGACACTACCGGAACTTTTCTGGCTGATATTGGAGGCACTACTGGGCATGGCCCTGACATGGGAACCGGGTATGCTGGTAGTGGTACTCAGGGGCAGCAACACCACGGTGTTGGAATCACTGAAAAGATCAAGGAGAAGTTAACAGGAGGTCACAAGGACGAGCAAAAAACATCGACTACAACTGCAGGGGCATACGAAGGAGAGCATGAGAAGGATAATGGAGAAGATCAAGGAGAACCTTCCTGGTCGCCATAATTAGCTAATGTATTATGCATATATATACATGTGACAGGCTAAAGTTGCACGCCTCCAAATTAATTACCAAGACAAGACTCGGCTACAAAACTGGAGCTACGATAAGTCCAGGGTCGATTCACTGAAGAACGGTTATTTATTTGCACAATTGTCACATGACAAGATTGGGGGTCTAAAATTGATTTTAATTAATTCCTAAGACGATAATTAAAAATTAAGTTTTAAACAATTAACGGAAAGCACTTTGGATCAATTATTTTTCTCGTCTATCATTAAAATATCATTGATTAACTCTTTTCACTTTTACCCTATTCACTCGATCACGAGATGTTTTTCAATCTCTATCTCTTCCTTTGATAATAGTTAATAGCAATGACACATTCCCTAATAACCCTAATCAATACCTAAACCTAACTGACACAGTCTAGATTCACAATATCGATTGATTCCGATTTAAGAGATTAAGATCGAGAACACGTTCTAATATTATTTCAATTAGACACTTGTCTATTTTCTTCCTATTCACAATTTACAATGACACATGCATAAATTATAAATTTGCTACTTTTGAAACTCTAAATTGACACAATCTTAGAAGATTCTAGCAATGAATTAAAATCCAAGATTAAACAATTGGCCTAATTGAAAAACCCTAGAAATCAAATCAATCAATTAAAACAGAAGAAAATATGAATAGGACAAAATAGATGAAAAGAAATTAACCTCAATTGAATTCAAGACGATTTCAAAAATTGAATCCAAAGCAAGAAATTTAGTTCTCCATAAAAAGTTATCAACTCTCTAGAAAAAAAAAAATCAAACTCTCCCTAAAACAATTGACAAAAGAAGTATATATACTCCTCCGTCCATAATAAACCTAATCTAATAATAAGGAAAAAAAAGGAATAAGAAATTAAATAATACTTAAACTCTTCTCCTCTTAGCCGCACACCCTCGGTCAATGCCCTATTCCTCGGTCAACACGCCTTCTTGATTTCACGTGAAGCTCCTATTTCTTATTTCAACTTTGGTCCTCCAAGTTTCCCAAAATCTTATTTTGGCCACCAAACCTTCATGCTCCGCAATTTGGTCCTTGAACCTTCAGTTGACTTCTTGACTTTTTTTCTTCCTTGGCATTTCAAAACAGATCTTTCTTATATTACAATAAAATACCAATAATAATCTCTCCTATTACAATGTTTTCTCACTAATACAAAATATAGCAATTTAACTAAAATAAATACAAAATGTAACCAAACTGCTATAAAATGTCTAGAAAAATCGAGGAATTATCAAAGATAAAAATAACCTATCAAATTCCCCCACGCTTAGACCTTTACTCGTCCCTGAGTAAATTTCTAATTCCTCGCCAACTCCAGGTCTAAAACAGATGCGCAAGGGGAAAGTGATTTCCCTAACTTCTCTAAACCACACTCTCAATGATATCAACAAAACAAATTCGGAGAATGACTCCACTCCTTATCACTCCAAAAATAACAATGGTACCAATGGCCTTAGCTTGACCCCATTTCCAAATATGCAAAAACGGGACATCCAAACTAAGACCCACACATCAAAAAGCTAGGGGGAACTACATTGTCATAAGCTTCCCCCACGCTATCCTCGCACTACTACTCACTCAAAATAAAGTCAATGCCCAAGCAAGGACTTACCTCGTGCAATACACCGACCCCCCTTATATCACCAAAAGGAAAGACGAGAATTTTCTAACCTAATGCCTCTAACCGAACCTCATACGCCAAAAGTAAACAATCCTACTCGACGCTCCAATCCTCCCTTGTGTCTCCAACTTCGGTGATGTACAGGATGTCACAAATTTCAACTCCTCACCTTTTGCCTAAGAGCCATTTCGGGTTTTCGCTTATCCTCTCATTTTTTTTTTTAATTTTTATTATTATTTTTTTTTATAACTTTTTTTTTTCACAACACACCCTCTCCTTTTGCCTAAGTTCCCTCTCGGGTTTTCACTTAGCCTCTCATTTTTTTCATTTTTTCATTTTTTTTCCTTTTTTTTTATTTATTTTACAACATAAATTAACCTTCTCCCCCACGCTTCAATCTCACAATGCCCTCAGTGTGACGAATAAAATCATAATAAAGATCAAAAGCATAAGGAGGAAGGAAGATATTACCATCAACGCCACAATCCGTTGAACTCAAATCTCAAGAAGAGGATGTTTTCCGCTCATGACTGGATCCAGTACAAATATCTTACCTATCTTTCTCCTACAACTGTTAGTGATGGCAGTGAACTGACCAAAAACTGAACCAGAGCTTGCAGATGCCTTGAAATCTTAATCGACGTCTACAAATCCTTAATTTGCAAGGCCCGAGGCATATATCTTCTTGATAGTTTGTTCAGTGATATTGACTTGTCAATTAGGGGGAGAGCAGTGCACAAAAGTAGATTCTCTTAGTCAGCTTTCAGTCTCAATATTTCCTTCGCGGTCCTTCTCCGAAAGTATGGCATATGCTCCTGATTAAAGCAGAGTCCATTGTCACTGCTATAGAAGTCCATGTACTTGATCATGTACATACCGCAGTCAAACCCGTTTTCCTGCTTAGGCAAGTCCTTTACATATTCCTTCTTCCAGGATCTAACATCAATATTTTCCCACTTTTGTCTTTCACCTCGTCCACGATGTACTGAGCCAATACTTTCATTACATGCCTATCAACTCCTCCCAGAGAGTCGAGGTATTTGAACTTTCCCTCTTTCTTGTTGATTACAGCTAAGCACCAATGTATTTCCTTGTGGACAGGTACAAATATCTTGTCGCACTCATCGAGGCAGTAACCCAATTTCTTTTGGGTAGTCCACCTTCGAACTGATTTGTAGTCATAACCAGACCTGCCACCTATTAACTTCTTGTAGAAAAATGTGTTGAAGAAATGGCATTTCAGATACTTTTTGGGCTCCCTTATTTCCCTATCTTTCAAGTAACTCGAGATACACATTAATAACCTCATCGTTCAACCATGCACGTGGATTTAAACACTGTAACAGTTCTCCAGTAATTTGAATATTAGAGTTCTCATGAGTGACCAAAACCGACCTCCTCTTACAAACCCTCAAACACGCTCTAATAAAGCACAACATCCATGTTCAAGCCCAGTTCGCCTCCACAGCTACCCAAGAATTTTAAAGGCTTCAACAGAGTAGGAATGTCGAAAATTACCTTAATATGCTTTTCCAAATCCCCAAAACTCCACCTTGTTGCTCCAAAGCACAGCTTTCATAGGCTATGCCAAAAGCCCCGAATTCGAAATCCTAGGGCTTCAAATTTTATTTTTTTCAAGGAAGAAATTGAAGGTTGGGGTGGAAGGGAATACTGGCGAAATTGATGGAGGGGCGGTGGGTAAGATCAACTCGGGGTAATGGGTGTAATTTGTGGGTTTAAGGTAGAGAGAGAAAGTGGGTTAATGGGGGCGATTTTAGGAAGGGAGAGGGTAGAGGATGGTGTTTAATGGAGGGAGGAGAGGAAAAGAAAAGGAAGAAGAAGAAGATGAAGAGGAGAGAGAGAGGGGAAGGCCGACGGTTTTGGTGTGGTGGGGTGGCGTTAATGGCGGTGAAGGAAGGGAAATAAAGAAGGAAATATGGAGGAAGAAAGAGTTGGGAAATAGAAGAGTTTTGTTTTCTTTTTTTTTTTAAATGCCCAGTTTCTGAGAATGGGGAGCGGACGCTCCCCCCTTTTGGAGCGGACGCTCCCTAATTCCTGTTTTTTTTTTTTGCTCCGCCTCCACTGATTTTCTGCACATCACCACAACACAAAATACCTCAGTAGCACCAATTCTATATAAATAAATAAGTAAAAATAAATAAAACAAAGATAAAAACACGAAATTCCCGGGTTGTCTCCCGGTAAGCCGCCCTTCTTTACCGTCTTTAGCTAGACCAAATGTCGGGTAAGCCCTCGGCATAGCATACTCCAAATAACTAAGTAATAGGACGGAAGGCCCCACAAACATGAGACTCATCAATGTAAGGGGGATGAAAGTAATCTTTTTGAGTTACCTCTAAAAGATGATTCGGTTCAATGACATGCCTCCCCGTTGGAGACCATTTAAGCTTCCCCTTTTTCGACTTCACTTTCTTTTTTTCCCTTGGTGGCTCTCCTTTCTTATTTTTCTCCGGCTTCACTTTTGGAGACTCAACATCATCATTCTCTACCTTTGTCCCATTTTTGATAATTGGCTCACTCAAATCCATGGCACAAACTTTGCGCACATTCTTGAAAAGGGTCTTTTCATCAAATACATTAAAACTCACCACTTTCCCATTAAACTCCACGGTTAAAGAGCCCTTCATCACATCAAGCTTAGTTTTAGACATAGACATAAATGGCCTCCCCAAGAGAATGGGAGCCTCAGAATCCATCTCCATCTCAAGCACATAAAAATCTGCCGGGAAAATCAAGTCACCAACCCGGACTTCAACATCTCTCACTGCCCCCTTGGGGTATGCGTTGGACTTATCCGCCAACTGTATAACCACTCGAGTATCCTCCAATTTACCCAATTTAAGGTCTTCAAATAATGCATAGGGCATAACATTAATGGAAGCCCCCAAGTCAAGCATGGCTCTATGAAAATTACTTCCCCCAAACGAGATAGGAATTACAAATATACCAGGGTCACTACATTTTTTTGGCATCTTTTTCTGATAAACTGCAGATACATGCTCCAAAATTTTCACCTTTTTCTGACTCCGCTCCTTCTGATTCCTCTTCATAGTGCATAACTCCTTCAAAAACTTCGCATACCTAGGAACCGACTGAAGAAGATCTAGAAATGGAATATTTACCTCGAGCCTCTTGAATGTGTCAAAGATAACCTTGTCAGGCTCCGGGGAGGGACAGGCTCATAAACAGGAAATACGGGTGGAATATACTTCTCTTCAGGGGTTTTCTCTTCCACCTTCTTCTCCACCTCCAACTCTGGCTCAATACTCTTTTCAACCTTCTGTTCAGGCTCTATCGACACCATCTGTCCATCAACTTTCTTCTTCCGCCTCACATATATTGCGCTAACATTCTGCTTCCGAGGTTGCCCAGTCTTTGCTGCCTCTCTAGCCTCTATTTTTACCACAGCCTCTGCAATCTGACTCACTTGCCTCTCCAAATTACTAATGCTTGCATCGGTCTTCTGCTGGAACTGTTGAAAATTCCCATTGATGGTAGACATGCTCTGAGCTAGTGACCGGACCATGTCCTCTGTAGACTGTCCTTGCGGCTGCTGCTGCCCAACAGGTGCTCTATACTGATTAAACTGGTTGCCCTGAAACTGCTGACCCTGCTGATACCCCTGCTGATTATTGAACGGCTGCCTGAAACCTTGTTGACCCTTTGGTGGACCATACCTAAGGTTCGGATGAACATTATTCGCATCGTTGTAATTGAACTGCGGTGGCCTCTGACCCTGCTGATTGAACCCTATAGCATTAACATCTATCACCTCATCCGTCTGAAAAGTGGGACAAGAGTCAGTCGGGTGAGTCACATCACCACATATACCGCAGGGATGAGGTTGTTGACCTAAAACTAATGTCTTCAACAGACTCTTAACATCTGCCAACTCGGTCTCCCACTTGCTTGTAACATCACTCGATCCCGCTGCACTGACTTGTCTAACACTAGACCTCCTTCCATGCGTCCTAGTTGTAACGACCCTAACCCTAGGCACTAATTTAACTTCATATTGTGTGCTTTTAATATTATCGTTAATATTATGTGTTCATTTTATATCTTTAAATTTCTCATACTAGGATAAAATGATAAGAAAATAAATAATGTTCTAAGGGAAAAATAATAATTAAAAATAAATAAAGTAATAGAATGGAGTGGTAATAAAATGGACAAATAAAATGTTGTTGGTTGGGAGAATTATTTTAAATTTTGAAAGAATTGTTATAGGGAATTTTGAGTGGGGGACAAATTCCCCCAAAATCCTCCCTCTTGGCCGCCCCCCCCCCCTTTTTCCCCCCTTTACCATTATTTACTCCCTCTTCCTCCAATCATCCTCCTTCTTCATCTTCTTCCTCCTCCCTTTCTCTCTCAAATTTTCCATGGAAGCCATGGATAAAGCTTCACCCTCCCAAGATCAATCCTTCACCAATGGTAGATCCGAGAGTACTTTTGGAATCGGGAGACCAAGAGGAATTCTTCAACCAAAGAAATCCATGATCCATCTCCCATTTAAGTGAGTTATTATGACCCTTCCCTTCTATGAATGCTCATGAATTTGCTAAGGTTGTTCTTGTGATGATAATGGTTATCTATTGCTTTAGACCACTTTTTGGGACTTGAGAATGTGATAAATGGCATAGAATGATGTTATGGTTATTAGGGGTTGATTTGATTATAAGAAATGGGTGAGATTAGTTTAGAAGATTTAAGTTGGAATGTGTTATAAAAATGGGTCAAGAAGGTAAGCAAATGGGTTAATTAAACTATGGAATTTATACTTGGAAAATGATAGTGAAATGGGTAATGATTCAAAGGGTAAATGATATAAGATTTAATCATTTCTGGGTTACATGGATTAGGATGAGAATTGTTATGACTTCCCTTCTTATGAATGATCATAAATTATAAATGTTGTCCTTGTTATATTATGGGTGTTACATGCTTTAGAACCTTACATGAGTTAGAAAATGGGTAAATGAATTTGGTTGAGGATAATGTTCTTGAAAGATGATTTAGAGGGTATAAAATGGGTAAAATGTGGAATGATAAATAAATTAGAACTTCTCTACTTTGGGTTGCACGATTTAGGAGGAACTTAGTAAAGCTAGGAAATCTTCTTGTGGATTCTTGAATTTAGAGTAGAAGGAAAATGGGAAAGGAAGAGAACAAAAAATGGTAAGTATGGACTTTAGGATATTTGGGAATCCTGGAGCAGGCACTTGGGCGGTCGCCCAAGGGGGCGTGAGCGGCCGCCCATGTGTCCAGAACTTAGGGTGCCTTGTAAAGCCTCTTGGGCGGTCGCCCAAGAGGTATGGGCGGTCGCCCAAGACCCCAGAATCCCTGATTTTAAATTTAAACCAGAAATTGTTTAGCAATCTTGTTTGATCCTTTATAGATTGTGACCCCTACCTAGTAAGTTGAACTTGAACCTTCATAGAGGCTATGTATTAGTGTACAATGACCTTGTAGAATGGGTTGATGATACTTCCTTGCCTTACTTTGAGTTCATATATATTGGTTATATTATGCATAGTGTGTTGATTTATTGTTGCACTATGATATTGGTTGGACATGAGTATATTTACCATGTTGATATATTGTTATCCCTTTTTGTGGATTGTATTCAAGTATCTATTATGTGCTTGATAATGTTGAATACTTGTTATAGTATTTCTGTCGTTATGATATTGTTGTAGGATTCCCTACTTTGGAATTCCTAAACTGTACATGTTGATACAAAGATTTATAGCCGTTGTGCTAATATGTTGAATACTTGATATAGTATTGCTATCTTCATGATATGCTGTTGTGGTATGTGTCCCTACTTTGGATCATACAATGTTTGGTTAAGCAAGTATGTTATTACTGTGCTTAGTTATGTAAATCCAAATTTGGTATTGATTTATTTGTTTGTTGGACAATGTATGGAATTATAATGGCATCGAGCCAAGTTCATTATAATTCATACATTGGTAACCCAATTGTCCCCCTTGTGTGGGATTTGTGGGCTAGCATCTCCTTTTGAGGTAGATGGTCTAGTTTCACGGGATATGACTGTGTGTCAGAATCCCTATGGTACTGTTATTGTTCATGGTTCCGGAACCGCTTTATCAACTGTTGCTGCTGCTCGGATGTGTATATCCTTTTGGAGATAAAACCTTGGCTCAGTATCCTTCTAAGTGTTACTTTATCGTACTTATGTGTTGTGATATATTCATGCTGAGCTGGTCGTTGTTTCCAACCGGTATGGGACGGTTGGCGGCAGGGAGCCTCTCGGATTATGTGGATATGTCTTTTGATGTGTTGCATCTTATATGGCATATTGCTGCATTCATAATAGCTTGCTGAGATTTATTCTCACCCCACTCCCTTTACTGTTTTAGATTCCGAGACAGGTGGACCGACCAAGTAAGGGCGGAAAGGAGTTTAGAAGTGGTATTTTGGGAATTGTCGGGTTATGTTAGATTGGTGTAGAAAGTGTTTGTTAGCATAATTCTTTTAAAGGGTTGTATTCATAAACTTTAATTCCATATTATATTCGATATCTTTTGTAACTAAGACCGTTTATTATTTTCGTGGTTGGTTAACTCTCCCTCCAATGTGGAAGGAGTAGAGTTACTTTGAAATGGTTGTGTTTAAGTTTGGAGATGAAATCAAAGTTTTTTTTTTAAATTTTGGAGAATTGGGTTAGTTTGAGGTCGCTCCAGCTCGGGACACGTGTAGGTTCCGGGTCGGGGTCCTCACAGTTGGTATCAAAGCTCGGTTAGAGTTCTCGGGTAGAGTCTAGCTGAGTGAGAGTGTGCGATAACTTACGTCGAGAGTTTAACGCAGGAACTTGATCAAAGACAGAAAATGATATTGACCATCCAAGGAATCAAGGAAAGGTGAGTTATGGAAAGATAGATTCCTCCACCATCATTTGAGGTATTTTACCTGTCTCAGGAGTTAGGGTTCATACTTTTATAAATCCCTATTCATTCGTTCTCATGTGGCATTACATTTCATCTTTTATTTGCATAATTGGCCTAAAAGTTGCCTTATGTGTTGGAGGTCCTATTCCTACGGGAGAGTACCTTGAATTATTATTGTTTATCATGGTGATTGTGATTTGGGAGGACTGTCGCAAGAAGCGAGTCTCCTTATCTATGTTTGATTTGCCTCCGTGTGTGGTAGAGGCGGATGAGTCATTATTTGCTATTTTATCATATATGCATAAATGTCGAAAGTATGGCCTAAGGAATGTGAAGGTTATTTGGGTTGTGTGTTATCTTTGATTTAAAGGAACCTTGAGTTATCTCATGTTCGGTAGTAAATGAATTTGTGAACTCTTAGTTGAGGTTAGGTATATGGCCTAATTAAGAGTTGTTTATGGTGGTATAATGGCATGATTAGTTATTCATTGGTGTCTCGTGGAAGAGACTAGATATATGAGACTAGTATGGGAAGTGATAGTCTAAGTGGGATTAGATGAGTTATAAAATATCGCGAGTACGAGATCTTATGGAATTAATATATCTTTGCCTTGTGTACTATTAGTTGACTAAGTGGTGTTTTCTGTGTGAGTTTCAAAATAGGTTTTCATCAGGTATCATACCAGGATGTTGAGATTTTGAGTTGCTATAAGGTACTATATTTAGAAAAGATGATACTTGGTGGTTAATCAAAGGGTTATAGAGATCTTAAATAGGTAACTGTGAAGAATAAGTATTCGTTAGCACTTGTTGACGATTTGTATGAATGATTTTAGAAACTAGTAGGATACTCAATGGTTATTAGTTGAATTTTAGGAGTGTTACAATTTCAGTGAAAAATTACTTTAAGGATATACTTAAGACAACATTTATATCTAGTATGACCGTTTTGATTTATGGATTGTGTACTAGCTATGGAGAGGTAAATAGGGTAAATGTGAAGGAGTATAATAGATGTAGTTATTGGTGACTTATAAGGTCAACTTTAAATTGGTAAGATAGGTATATGGTTCGTTTTGAGAATTGATTATCATTAGTTGAGAAAATGAGGATGAATCTTATTGGGAGACAGGATACTTTAGGATGGTTGTATACTATAGTTCGACTTAGTTACGTGAATCATATGAGGGATTTGTGTGATGCTTGAAAGATATTGACGTTGTACGGATTTTGAGTTTGTTGATGGTTATTGAGAGTTAAGTTAGATTATCTTGTAATGTTTAATTGGAATTCGGGAATGATTGATCTATGTGAGTTCCAATTATATTTTCGATTTAGAAATTATGGTATTTGATTGGGAACTAGATGTTTTACAATATGTTGTTACTAAGTACAATACCAATATCAAAGGTGGTGAATAGATGACTCAAATTAAATAAAAGTGTTGAACTTTCAACTTGAGGAATTATTGAATTGAGGATGATTTACCTAGTTATAATCTTAATGATTGTTTTAGTGTTATTTATCGGGGATAGTAATAGTATTGCGAGATTGTGTTTTCTTAGAGAAAAATTAACTAAGTCTAAATAGTATGAGTGGTGGCTACACTATAAATAGAGGTCAACCAAGAATATTTTGTTAAAATTGTTTTAAAGGTGTTTTAAAACTTTGGAATACATATTGGACCTTTGTGTAAGTATTTGTGCCCTTCGGGGATAATTTGATTTAATAAGGCCAATGAACCGTTTTCGTGTGCATTAAAATCTGTGAGTAATTTAATTATCTACTACTGGTATGGGACGGTTGTGGATACTTAAATCACTCGAGTTATTTTGTTAGCTTATCAATCTTTTGAAATTTCTTAAATTGTGAGTGGTTTAGTTAATTAAAACTGGTATGGGCCGGTTTTAAATAAGTAAACCATTCGGGTCTCTTTGGATCTCTTTTTATATTATCATTTGAAATTCTGAAAGATGTTGTAAATTTTCGAAAGACATGTTACTTTAAAGTTATAGTTCGTACAGAAGCAAGTAGAAAAGCAACCTAGTTCCCCTATAATGATTAACTGTATTCAAGTGTTGGTCCAAGAAATGATTTGATAAATGTGGGGTTATTATTGTGTCGGTCACAATAGACTCGGTTTTGTTTTGGAGTTGGATCGGCTCCGTTGTGGGCGGCCAACCATTCAATTTGAATATTGATTTGTCACTAGTCCTGAACATAATTGGAACATTGAATTGTGATAATAGAATGTTGACGTTAGAAGATTTATTAAAATATTTAGAGTTCTAGGTTGAACTTGAGAGTTTTAACACTATAGATTTTGTGAATTAGTTGCATTGGGAGTAATGAAGAGTATGTTATTTTGTTATAGAAAATTGAATTACATTTTCTACTCGTTATATATATAGCTTGATGAAATGTTATTAATAAAGTCCTCTCATATGTTAGGGGATAGTTTGATTGTATAAACCCCATAGTATTAAAAAGATTGGATAGTCATTCATTTGGGAAGATCCTTTTGGAGTGTAGGAAGGCTATTAAAATTAACCTTGTGAAAATTTGAGGAATCATTACTTATTATTGAGAATAGGCTATGGGCATATGCGATGGATGTTAGTAGTCAATAGTACGAATGGTTACCAGTGGTAAGTGCGTATAATAGTAGTTATCATTCTAACATGGAGATAAAACCGTATGAGGCATAGTTTGGGAAGAAAATATCGATCTCTAATTTGTTGGGTTGAGGTTAGAGAAGAAAGGCCTAAGGTAGATTGGCGCCAAAATTTGTTAATCCATTTGAAGTTTTAGAAAGGGGTGGTGATTTGGCTTATAGACTGACTTGGAGCAAATTATAGAGTATTTGAAGTTTTAATGTGATATTGTAATGTATTTGGTGACCTAAGTTGTAATACTTTAATTATTTATATTTTCATTGAGATCGGAAAAATTCGTGTTAGTGATATTTGCATCGTATGCTTGGATCATTAAGTGGTAACCTCATATTATTAATGGAATTAGAAATTTAATTTCTTTGGAAGAAGAATCACAACATTTAAGAGACTATTGGAAATTGAAGTTTGATGTATACTTGTAACCGATGCAGGTTGATCAGTTAAGTAAGTGACAGTCAAATTCGGGGCGAATTTTCTTTAAGGGGGAGTGAGTGTAACGACCCTAACCCTAGGCACTAATTTAACTTCATATTGTGTGCTTTTAATATTATCGTTAATATTATGTGTTCATTTTATATCTTTAAATTTCTCATACTAGGATAAAATGATAAGAAAATAAATAATGTTCTAAGGGAAAAATAATAATTAAAAATAAATAAAGTAATAGAATGGAGTGGTAATAAAATGGACAAATAAAATGTTGTTGGTTGGGAGAATTATTTTAAATTTTGAAAGAATTGTTATAGGGAATTTTGGGGGGGGACAAATTCCCCCAAAATCCTCCCTCTTGGCCGCCCCCTTTTTCCCCCTTTACCATTATTTACTCCTCTTCCTCCAATCATCCTCCTTCTTCATCTTCTTCCTCCTCCCTTTCTCTCTCAAATTTTCCATGGAAGCCATGGATAAAGCTTCACCCTCCCAAGATCAATCCTTCACCAATGGTAGATCCGAGAGTACTTTTGGAATCGGGAGACCAAGAGGAATTCTTCAAGCCAAAGAAATCCATGATCCATCTCCCATTTAAGTGAGTTATTATGACCCTTCCCTTCTATGAATGCTCATGAATTTGCTAAGGTTGTTCTTGTGATGATAATGGTTATCTATTGCTTTAGACCACTTTTTGGGACTTGAGAATGTGATAAATGGCATAGAATGATGTTATGGTTATTAGGGGTTGATTTGATTATAAGAAATGGGTGAGATTAGTTTAGAAGATTTAAGTTGGAATGTGTTATAAAAATGGGTCAAGAAGGTAAGCAAATGGGTTAATTAAACTATGGAATTTATACTTGGAAAATGATAGTGAAATGGGTAATGATTCAAAGGGTAAATGATATAAGATTTAATCATTTCTGGGTTACATGGATTAGGATGAGAATTGTTATGACTTCCCTTCTTATGAATGATCATAAATTATAAATGTTGTCCTTGTTATATTATGGGTGTTACATGCTTTAGAACCTTACATGAGTTAGAAAATGGGTAAATGAATTTGGTTGAGGATAATGTTCTTGAAAGATGATTTAGAGGGTATAAAATGGGTAAAATGTGGAATGATAAATAAATTAGAACTTCTCTACTTTGGGTTGCACGATTTAGGAGGAACTTAGTAAAGCTAGGAAATCTTCTTGTGGATTCTTGAATTTAGAGTAGAAGGAAAATGGGAAAGGAAGAGAACAAAAAATGGTAAGTATGGACTTTAGGATATTTGGGAATCCTGGAGCAGGCACTTGGGCGGTCGCCCAAGGGGGCGTGAGCGGCCGCCCATGTGTCCAGAACTTAGGGTGCCTTGTAAAGCCTCTTGGGCGGTCGCCCAAGAGGTATGGGCGGTCGCCCAAGACCCCAGAATCCCTGATTTTAAATTTAAACCAGAAATTGTTTAGCAATCTTGTTTGATCCTTTATAGATTGTGACCCCTACCTAGTAAGTTGAACTTGAACATTCATAGAGGCTATGTATTAGTGTACAATGACCTTGTAGGATGGGTTGATGATACTTCCTTGCCTTACTTTGAGTTCATATATATTGGTTATATTATGCATAGTGTGTTGATTTATTGTTGCACTATGATATTGGTTGGACATGAGTATATTTACCATGTTGATATATTGTTATCCCTTTTTGTGGATTGTATTCAAGTATCTATTATGTGCTTGATAATGTTGAATACTTGTTATAGTATTTCTGTCGTTATGATATTGTTGTAGGATTCCCTACTTTGGAATTCCTAAACTGTACATGTTGATACAAAGATTTATAGCCGTTGTGCTAATATGTTGAATACTTGATATAGTATTGCTATCTTCATGATATGCTGTTGTGGTATGTGTCCCTACTTTGGATCATACAATGTTTGGTTAAGCAAGTATGTTATTACTGTGCTTAGTTATGTAAATCCAAATTTGGTATTGATTTATTTGTTTGTTGGACAATGTATGGAATTATAATGGCATCGAGCCAAGTTCATTATAATTCATACATTGGTAACCCAATTGTCCCCCTTGTGTGGGATTTGTGGGCTAGCATCTCCTTTTGAGGTAGATGGTCTAGTTTCACCGGGGATATGACGTGTGTCGGAATCCCTATGGCCTGTTATTGTTCATGGTTAGGAACCGCTTTATCAGCTATTCTTCTTTGCTCGGATGTGTATATCCTTTTGGAGATAAAACCTTGGCTCGGTATCCTTCTAAGTGTTACTTTATCGTACTTATGTGTTGTGATATATTCATGCCGAGTAGTCGTTGTTTCCAACCGGTATGGGACGGTTGGCGGCGAAACCTCTCGGATTATGTGGATATGTCTTTCGATGTGTTGCATCTTATATGGCATATTGCTTTGCATTCATAATAGCTTCTTTGAGATTTATTCTCACCCCTCTCCCTTCTTGTTTTAGATTCCGAGGCAGGTGGACCGACCAAGTAAGGGCGGAAAGGAGTTTAGAAGTGGTATTTTGGGAATTGTCGGGTTATGTTAGATTGGTGTAGAAAGTGTTTGTTAGCATAATTCTTTTAAAGGGTTGTATTCATAAACTTTAATTCCATATTATATTCGATATCTTTTGTAACTAAGACCGTTTATTATTTTCGTGGTTGGTTAACTCTCCCTCCAATGTGGAAGGAGTAGAGTTACTTTGAAATGGTTGTGTTTAAGTTTGGAGATGAAATCAAAGTTTTTTTTTAAAATTTTGGAGAATTGGGTTAGTTTGAGGTCGCTCCAGCTCGGGACACGTGTAGGTTCCGGGTCGGGGTCCTCACACTAGTGCTTTTGGATAGTTCTTCTATCAACTGCTCTGCATCCCTGGTAGTTTTGTTCAGAATACTACCTCCACAAGCAGAATCCATCCAACGTTTGTCCTGCACAGTCAATCCCCCATAGAAGTAAACAATAAGCTGCTCATCGTCAAAGCCATGATACGAACAGCTTCTGCAGAGCTTGTAGAACTGGTTGTGATAGTCATATAATGATTCATCGGACCGCTGCTCCATGTTGCTGATATTCCTCTTCATAAAATTGATCTGATCTGGGGGAAAGAACCCATCAAGGAATACCTCCTTCAACTGCTTCCAAGAAGTAATGCTATTGGGTGGCAGGTGATAATATCACGCATTCGCGTTATCCTTAAGAGTAAAGGAAAACGCCCTTAGTAATAACTGCTCAAGAGGCAATGCAGCCGGCTTCATGCTCTTGCAAATCTGCACAAACTGAGCTATGTGCTGATTTGGATTCTCCCCTGGTATCCCATTAAAATGGGGCAACTGGTTCAGCAACCCCGGCTTCAACTCAAAAGTGACCCCAGCCGGCAAATCAGGAAATAGCACTGCTTGTGGTTGCTCATTCCAGTTCGGAGCAATCCTTTGCCTCAATGTCCGAAGTGGGGGATTATTATTATTGCCTCTTCCATTACCCCCATTGTTCACAACCTCCGGATCGTTATCACCCATGCCGTTATTATTATTCATCTCGTTCCGCTGCAAATTTCTCCTACACCTGAAATATCTTTCGATTTCCGGAACAAAGGGACTAGCAAGTTGATTAGCAGAACGGGTATGGACCATAAAAGGTTTCACACCACAAGATGACTGTAATAATAATGCTCACTAAATAGGAAACAAGAAAAAGAAAAGGAAAAAGAAATAGATTAAGAAAAGAATAAGAGTGCAAACAAATAAAACCGTTCCCCGGCAACGGCGCCAAAGTTTGACAGGCTAAAGTCGCACGCCTCCAAATTAATTACCAAGACAAGACTCGGCTACAAAACTGGAGCTATGATAAGTCCAGGGTCGATCCACTGAAGAACGGTTATTTATTTGCACAATTGTCACTTGACAAGATTGGGGGTCTAAGATTGATTTTAATTAATTCCTAAGACGGGAATTAAAAATTATGTTTTAAACAATTAACGGAAAGCACTTTGGATCAATTATTTTTCCCGTCTATCATTCAAATATCATTGATTAACTCTTTTCACTTTTACCATATTCACTCGATCACGAGATGTTTTTCAATCTCTATCTCTTCCTTTGATAATAGTTAATAGCAATGACACATTCACTAATAACCCTAATCAATACCTAAACCTAACTGACACAGTCTAGATTCACAATATCGATTGATTTCGATTTAAGAGATTAAGATCGAGAACACGTTCTAATATTATTTCAATTAGATACTTATCTATTTTCTTCCTATTCACAATTTACAATGACACATGCATAAATCATAAATTTACTACTTTTGAAACCCTAAATTGACACAATCTTAGAAGATTCTAGCAATGAATTAAAATCCAAGATTAAACAATTGGCCTAATTGAAAAACCCTAGAAATCAAATCAATCAATTAAAACAGAAGAAAATATGAATAGGACAAAATAGGTGAAAAGAAATTAACCTCAATTGAATTCAAGACGGTTCCAAAAATTGAATTCAAAGCAAGAAATTTAGTTCTCCATAAAAAGTTATCAACTCTCTAGAAAAAAAAAATCAAAGTCTCCCTAAAAAATTGACAAAAGAAGTATATATACTCCTTCGTCCAAAAAAAAAACTAATCTAATAATAAGGAAAAAGAAAAAGGAATAAGAAATTAAATAATACTTAAACTCTTCTCCTCTCAGCCGCACACCCTCGGTCAACGCCCTATGCCTCGGTCAACACGCCTTCTTGATTTCACGTGAAGCTTGCACAGTTAAATTTAGTTTCCTAATTTCTTATTTCAACTTTGGTCCTCCAAGTTTCCCAAAATCTTATTTTGGCCACCAAACCTTCATGCTCCGCAATTTGGTCCTTGAACCTTCAGTTGACTTCTTGACTTTTTTTCTTCCTTGGCATTCCAAAACAGATCTTCCTTATATTACAATAAAATACCAATAATAATCTCTCCTATTACAATGTTTCCTCACTAATACAAAATATAGCAATTTAACTAAAATAAATACAAAATGTAACCAAATTGCTATAAAATGTCTAGAAAAATCGAGAAATTATCAAAGATAAAAATAACCTATCAACATGCAGATCGTACAATAATTCCCAAGGCAGAATTGGGCCGTTTTGTTTCTACATGTTGTTTGTTTGGTCTAAGGTTGTGTTTGATAATATCAAGCACTTAATGCTTGTTGCTTAATGATTTTCTTTTGTGCAACTACTTCAAACTAAGTATCTTTTCATTAAATGAATGAAGAGATACTTAAATGTCTACAATGATGGCTGAAGGACTAATAACAATAGTGGGTGCAACGAATTACCTCATTAGCGACTAGTCCAAATTGCGTTTGTGGAAGACTTTCTGTTTGTGCTACGAACCCACGAACGATTGTGCCTGCAATCACCACGTTTCTCTCGTCGAGCCGATACCACAAAATCGGGCATCTAGCTATGATTCCACTCATCTTCCAAGGCTCTCGATGGTAGCATGGAGACAGTATTTTTGCTGAGATCTATATGGTTTGTTGTTGTGTACTCCCTCCGTCCCATAGAACATTACACGTTTACTATTGAGAACGGAAAATAAGGAATAATGTTATTAAAGTAGGTGTTGTGAGTGGGAGGAGAGAGAATGAGTGGAGAGAATAGTAAATTATAATGGTATTGTGAGTATTAAAATAATGTAGGAGAGAGAATGAGTGGAGAGAATAGTGATTTAAGGTTTCCTTTTTAGGAAAGTGGGACTTTAAAGAGGGACGCCCAAAATAGCAAAAGGGGTAATGTTCTATGGGACGGAGGGAGTATATTTTAGTCTACAAAAGCCTAAAATATATAGTTAGATGAGCCATAGAGTTACAGTCCCATATGGATTGTAACTCACCATCTAATCCAACTACTTAGTCTTATCCCATATTTGAACGTATCATTATAGGACTAGAATTCTAAGAGTCCAACATCTCCCACTCGGTCAAAATGGGAATATCTCTATTACCATATCATGTTCTCGAAGCCCGTCAAATACGCATCTCTTCATACAGGAAGTGAGGCGTGCGACTGACGAGAAAAGAATAAAAGGGTAGGAGTGCTATATCAAATACCATCTACCAATATAGCACGTCCTCGTTAGTACAAAAACTGGTCTATGACCCAGACATTATAATTACATCAATTCAAACATCCTTAACCCCTCATAAGCGGTGTTTAAACCTCAATAAGTTTAGGTGCTCAAGATCAATCTTTTTGAACCGTATGTTCAATATGATTGCCCGGGCATTGAGTAACTAAACAGAGATGTATATCATAATTATCTTCTTTAGATTCTCATGTCAATTATCCTTAGATTAATAGCTTTCCCAGCAATGCTCTGAGGAGGCTGACTACAAGAGCAAAACCCTTTGGACAACATGCCAAAGTAGCGTCATTAATCTTTAGATCATTAACATAGTTCTAAGTCACATAGGGCATAAGTGTGATCACATATTGATCACTAGAACTTACACAGTGATGAAGCAGGAATTATTCAATCACTTTCAAGTCGCTTTATAGTCACATATAGTATGATATGTATGTTACGGTGGAACTCCCACTCGAATGGGCATGTCATACTCTAACACCGTACGAATCTTGGTCTAGTTGCCCTTCTGGCATCTAACCTGAGTCCTCAAAAGCTGCCACTCTTCTAGTGCCTCTTAAGGGTCTCACATTCGGACTTTCCACATAGGACACTCAAAGTCGTGAACCATAAAACTTTGAATCGACCCACATATAAAGTAGGTCTCATCTTAACCACATGTTAAGGCGATATGATAATGTCATTTGTACACCCCCTTTAACAACAAGTGTCAAATACATTATTATCTCATCTTGCTCGCTCGCATAGCGACAAGGCGAATTACCCGTGTGAGAGGGCCAATTCAAGTCCTTTAGACATCTTTTTAATTAAAATGTATACAACATATTAATCACATTCCATACACATAATAAGGGATGAAATAACATGTATTAGATTCAAACGATAATGAAAATAATAATGTCAACAATGTGTTCTAAAATAATAACTCAAATCCTACATTCCCTTGAATCTTACACAAAGATCAAAAAGTCTCTCCCAATAGAGTCTTAATCATAGGGTATATCGACACATTTTTAGTAGACGTGTCCATTTTATAAACCGAACCGGCCAACCGGGAGGTTGAAAACCGGCCAAAACCGGTCAAAACCGGTCAACGGCGGTTAACCGGAACCGGCTAACCGAAACCGGTAATTGGCCGGTTCGGTTAAGGTTTGAAATTTTGAAAAACCGGCCAACCGCCGGTTAACCGCCGGTTTTGGCTTGCTCGGCCGAGTCATATGAGTTGCTCGGCCGAGCATAACCTTCCAGTAGTGTTAATTTCCAATAACGGTCATGCTCGGCCGAGTCATATGAGTTGCTCGGCCGAGCAGAACGCCGTAACTCATTCCAACGGCTACTTTTCAAACTAGCCAAGTTATGTTCACTCACCACCACCACCACCACCACCACCACCACCACCACCACCACCACTACTACCACTACTACTAGTACTACCACACCTACTAGTCTACACCACCACCATCACAACCACCACCACTACCACCACCACTACTACCACCACCACTACTACCACCACCACCACTACTACTACTACCACTAGGTCCACTACTACTACTATCACCACTACTACTACCGCTACTACTACCACTCCTACCAATACCACTACTACCGGTCTACACCACCACCATCACCACCACCACCACTACTACTACTACCACTACTACTACTACCACCACCACTACTACCGTTACCACTACCACTACCACCTCTACCACTCCTACCAATACCGCTACTACTAGTCTACACCACCACCATCACCACCAACACCACTACTACTACCACTACTACTACTACCACCACCACTACTATCGCTACCTACCACTACCACTACTACCGGTCTACATCACCACCATCACCATTCACCACCACCACAACTACTATTACCACTACTACTACTACCACCACTACCACTACCACTACCGCTACTACCACTACTACTACCACTCCTACCGGCTACCACTACCACTCCTATCAATACCACTAGGTCCACTACTACCAGCCTACCACCACCACTCCTACCAATACCCTCGTTGTAATTGTATTTTAATTAATAAAATTTAAGGGTACCGTCGCTTTTTTCTTTTATATACTTTCGTTTCTTATAAAAAGTTAAGTTTTATTTCTTTCAAAATTCATAACTTTTTTTATAAACCTTTTTTCAAAAAATGTATGTAGTAAACTTAAGTCTAAAATAGTCTTATTTATCCAAAAAAAAAATTGAAAAAAATTAAAAGTTAACTTTTTTCAAAAAACCGTTAAATTTTATTTCTTTAAAAATTCATAACTTTTTTTATAAACCTTTTTGCAAAAAATGTATGTAGTAAACTTAAGTCTAAAATAATCTTATTTATTCAAAAAAAAATTGAAAAAATTAAAAGTTAACTTTTTCAAAAACCGTTAAAAAATTAACTGAAAAATGATATGCTCGGCCGAGCAACACCAAAGACTCGGCCGAGCAACCCTCAACCCCTAAACCCTAAAAGGGTTGCTCGGTCGAGCGACACCAAAGACTCGGCCGAGCAACCCTCAAAACCCTAAACCCTAAAAGGGTTGCTCGGCCGAGCAACACCACGGACTCGGCCGAGCATATCCAAACCGTCAAACCGGAGGTTAACCGGATAACCGTTAAAACCGTGAACCGCCTAAACCGTAACCGGTCTAGCCGGTTAGGCGGTTCGGTTCCGATTGGGGATTTTGGAGGTTTTCAACCGCCGGTTTTCAACCGGCTAACCGGCGGTTTGGTCAACCGGCCACCTCTAATTTTTAGTAGGATCATATTTTAGAACTACATTCACTAACACAATAAATAAACTAGTGAAATGACATCTAATTTAAATGTGATTGATTACGATGCTTGAGATCCTGTTTGAATCTCTAAGTAGTCAAACTCACAATTAATGACTACTTGATCATTCACATTTTGTTTACCATCTAGATGTTACAAGGATCTTTATCAACCATATAATTTTCTAATAATTAGGGAAATACATTCAAATACTTCTTGCTCAATCAAGAAATAACTAATCCACATGAGGAATGTATCTTTTATATTCCTAATCTCTATCAGTGCATCATCTTACATTAAGATCCCCACCTTTGGTAAATAATTCATTAGACTTTTAGTACCACATAAGAAGCCAACAACCTAACCACTAACATATTAGCGGGACCAAGGTCATAATGAAAATGATCTATTGTCCCAATAGCAAAATAAAAGGTCAGGTTGAGTAAGCTCGAATAGCAAACATCATATTACTAACCACACTTGCTTATGGGGTTCTAGTCATCATTCTCTTCTTATATTTATTCTTTATTATGATATTTATTTTAATACACACATGTATTCTATTGGAATAATTATGGGTTCTTAAGACGATCATTCTAAAACATTTAATAACATTCGAAAGATGAGTCTTCAAAGACAAATTAAGAAGTCTCTATGAACAGTTTTAATGATCTTGGCTTCTTGCACACCATGTGCTTCACCCAAGATTTGCATCACAATAGAAGCATAAAGCTACTCTTTAGTAGCGTCAGTCATCCCCATACCGCTCCTAGCTAGTATGTAGTGATATCGTCAACACATGACGAAAGACTAAAATTTATGTTATTGGACTCTTCAACACATATAGTGATTTCCTTAACCATCACAAAGTTGATTAAAGTTATTGTTTGGCCATAACGAACATATCACTATCTAGATTTGAGATCATAAATTGACATATGAAGCAACACACACTACTAGAATAAATCATATTAAGAACGGACAAAATCGTTTCTAAATGCACAAAGTCGCCCCTATTTTTCTATTTGGGGATCAACATTTTGGTTGCCAATTTTTGGTTGCTAAAATTGACCAAAACTGTTCATCCCCATTTGAGAACCACATGTTGGTTGCCATAGGAGTAGGCCGTCCCCATTTAAGGATCAACAAATGGTCACCAATTTTAAATTTGGCACAAACAGTTCATCCCTATTTTTTCGTCCCTAAAATGTTCGTCCCCAACTGTTGGTTTCTATTTTTAAATTTAGGGACCATCCCTTCGTTTCCAAATACGGAAAAAAAAATCAGTAAATATAATTATTTTTAAAATATTTATATTTACTAATTATATGTATTTTAACAATAATGAGAATTATCATAAAATAAAATTAACCGGACAATAAACTAAGCTTTTATAAAAATAAAATACCTTTATCAATTCAAAATAACATCATCCAAAACAACTGAGCATATTAATTACAAAATAAATTTAAAATTGTTTGTTTCTAAATTTCTACTCCATTACCACTACCAGCAGCAGCAGTAGAACCTCCTTCTCCTCTAGTACCACAAACACCTCCACCAACTCCTCCATTACCACTAACAGCTCCAACAAAATCAAAGCTAGGATCCAATAACATATCAAGTATAGGGCTCGTACCAATACCGATACCTGTACCACCCGGCACCACCGATTGAAGCTCGTACTATGACTAATGTGTTCTTTGAAATGACTGTTGTTGTGGCTGTAATTGTTGTTGTTGTTGTTGAGGAATGAACATACCACCAGGAGGGATACAACTCATGAATCCAGGGGAGCTCCAATTCGGATTGAACTTTTGTTCATTTTGATAGGGACTGCCACCACCGCCCATCATTTGTTGAATGTGCCACTTCTTTGATCTTGTTGTTGTTTTTGTCGTTGCTCCTCATTGTTGCTTTGCTCGCGCTGATCCCGCTCCTTCTCCCGCTCCATCATTTGGTGCATCATTTCTTTTAGACTGCTAACTTCTTCCCGTAGTTGTTCCTTTTCTGGGTCGTCAGAAGGATTGGAAGTTTGGCTGAATGACTGACAGAGCGATGAACTGAAGCGGCTTGAAGATGGCAGTTTCAGGAATTTTTTTCCATGAGGCCCAAAGCCAAATATTCTATCACCCCTCTTGACCCTCTTTCCTTTAGATTCATAGAAAGAGCCAACAGCTAATTTCTGCCATGCTTCGCGATGAAAGGGGATGCGAGTATCTAAGGCATCATCTGGACTAATCGAACCATCAGAAATTGCCTTTTCTTGAGCAATCCTTATATATTGATCCTAAAAATAACAAAACAAGTAAATAGCATTATATATATAAGAAATCTTTGTTAAATCAGCCATCAAAAAAGCTCTTGAAGCAGGCATTTAATCTACATGGCCCACATAAGCAGGCTACTAGATACATACTTCTTTCATAGGTCCAAACTGTGATACAAGAACATATTAACATCAAATAATATATGGCCGAGAACATAGATCAAGAACCTTGACCACACAAATCTGAGTAGTTAAGCACATTAGCATGAATCAAATAGAAAAGTAAAATAGAATAGAAACACAAAGATGACTTCAATACCACATAAGCAGGCTACTAGATACATACTTCTTTCATAGGTCCAGACCAGATTTTCAGTCAGCTTTGGGGAAAAATCTGTATTGATCTAGAATGTTCCAGAAGGCGTGGACTCTATTAGTTTATTATGTTATCTTTTGGTTGGACTCTATTTCCTCCGGCCCATAATAAATAATAACTGATGATAAGATTGAATGTGCTATAATAAAAAAAAATAGTACTTCCTTACTTTTTTAATTTATTTATGAATTAATAAAACTATTTGAGATGTTATTTAGTAGGGAAATTTTTTACAAAAAACTTATACAAAAAAAAGTTAATAATTGTTAAAGAAATAAAAGTATATAATAGAAAAAAAGAGGGACGGACAATATCATTTACTTTTTTATTCTTTTTTTTTTGAATAAATAAAACTATTTGAGATGTTATTTAGTAGAGAAATTTTTTACAAAAAGTTATATAAAAAAAGTTAATAATTTTTAAAGAAATGAAAGTATTAATAGAAAAAAAAAGAGGAACGGACAATAACATTTGCTTTTTTATTTTTTTTTTTGAATAAATAAAACTATTTGAGATGTTATTTAGTAGGGAAATTTTTTAGAAAAAGTTATATAAAAAAAGTTAATAATTTTTAAAGAAATAAAAGTATATAATAGAAAAAAAGAGGGACGGACAATAGCATTTACTTTTTTAATTTTTTTTTAATTTTCTTTTGAATAAATAAAATTATTTGAGATGATAGTTAGTAGGGAATTTTTTTTACAAAAAGTTAAATAAAAAAGTTAATAATTATTACAGAAATGAAAGTATATAATAGAAAAAAAGAGGGACGGATAATAGCATTTACTTTTTTAATTTTTTTTTTGAATAAATAAAACTATTTGAGATGGTAGTGGTTGGTCTCCATTTTGTTGTTGGTCTTCATTTTGATATAAAATAATATTGTGCATCATGGGGACATTCTGGCGGTCCCTAATTTTAATATGTTTGTCCCTACTTAGCTACCAACCTTGGCTATTCCCATTTGCCCTAAGTTGTCTGTCCCTAATTCAATTTATTCTAGTAGTGTTGGTCTCTATTTTGTTGTTGGTCTTCATTTTGATAGCAAATAATATTGTGCATAATGGGGACATTCTTGTGGTCCCTAATTTTAATATGTTTGTCCCTATTTAGCTACCAACCTTGGCCATTCCCATTTGCCCCAAGTTGTGTGTCCCTATTTTTATTTATTCTAGTAGTGACACATTGCGCTTTTGTCCCTTGACTTATAGCCCTTTGACTAAGTCATGACAATCTCCTTATCTAGTCCTCCAGTAAGGAACCGTATGTAAACATCTATCTACAATAAATTCATCAATCACTACACTTTTTGCTAAGACAAGGTAAACAGAGACAAACCATTAGGAAGAATGTCTCTTCAAATTCAATTCTTATTTTTTTTTTATATTTCATTACTATGCATACTTAGACATTCACTTTCAGATACACATTTGTTTCTTTTGTAGAGTGACATACTCCCACTGGAATAGAGCACCCACTAGAACAAATATCATTTTGATTCTCGCAGGCGATCATAACTGATTAAGTAGAGACAATTCCCACCTTCGCCTAGAGAAGTCAAAAGTTCATGCAATCCTATTTTAGTCATTAATTACAACAAGTTATTTACCATACATAATATAGCCCTTATGAAAGCACACATGCCTTCTTTAGAGAAATATTTCCAAACATATTTGGAAGTATTGTATAAAACTTGTTATAATTAAGAGGTATAGATACTCCAATTGAGCTTCTGACCTTCCATAACTCTCAAGAGTTACTGACTTGTAAGACATTAAGTTTAGGATGAAGTTGCAATCAATTTCTCAAACAGAATTGATAAAATATTACATTAACATCTACCTAATCTTTTGAAGCATCATATGGGTACTTACCTTTGCAACACCATTTTGTTGCAAAGAAAAATAATCATCAACTATACATATATCACATATTTTCTCACACAATTCTACAACTGATCAAATAAATATGCATAAAAATGGTATGTCATAAGATCACTTAGACTCTTATCCTTTTCATTCTCAATCATTGTTAAAAAAATGCTTAAACAAATCAAGCGTTTAATAACTATGAGTTTAAAGGTAAAAATAAATATCTCATGTATATTTATCGATAAAGTAAGAAAATATGATATACGATAACTTGTCTTAACTTTCAAAGGTTCACATTTATCCGAATGAATTAAGGATTATGTTAATCTAATTGTCTTACGATAAAGACATTTTGACATCTATTTGTCAAATAAGATTATACATTTATAGGTCGATATTTAGAAAAACTTCTAATAAGCTTACTCTAAATATCTCTCCACCTATCCCAATAAAGTATAATTCTAGCAATATCTAAACTCATAAGAATCAACAGTCATATAAGAAAAAATATATAAGAGAAATATATTAAAAACTAATTTTAACATAATTTGGTTGACTAACATTCATAACCCAATAGAACTACTATTTTCAATGAAATTGTCTAAAAAACTACCACTAAGGTCAAATGCCATTATATCTTAAGCACGTTAATTACATAGACAGCAGATCATATCATGTTCTAGGCACATAGAATACATTATATAAAATCAATATGCGTACACTCCGCAACAGAAGTCAACACAAGTCAACTCCTTTGATTTCACGATAATATTGTCTTTCCATGGAAAGTCTCTTCTAGTACCTCTAATAACACAAAAATAATCTACAAATCCTACTTAAACTTTCAACATTTATTCGATTGAGATTAAACCTACTATCCACATTGGAGAGTTTCAACATCAATTCACGAGAACAAACATCATTTGAGAGTTTTAGGATCTTATGAAACTTTCGTCAACTTATGACAAATTCGACTCACTTATGATATCATAAGTGTAAGAATTGTTGCTCAAGCTACTTTCAATTATTCTTGTGGTACTTAATGATCTGTTATCTTTTATGATTTTCTCTTGCATTCCAGCCCTCATGACTTATGCAAACCTCTAAGGGAGATATCATAAAAGTATAAGGTATGCACTCATTGCACAACTTTGTTCATCACGCTCTATCTCAGTTACCTTATTCTGAGAAAACATCTTATAAAAGTTCAATTTGGGTCGTATGAGTCAGAACGATAACTGTCTCAAGGTACTCCATAAGTCTAGTAGTCAACGAATGACCACTTTATACTTATTGCTTATTAGATAAGACATCCCCTAAGGATTTAATTCTTGAATCATTCCCAACATCCATTGAAGTCGTTCATCATTGAATTGTCTTTTATCTTCAATTAAGCATTTGAACTTTATCACACATGGTACTTAACCATTTAGAAGATGTATTGTCTAGCAAACCAGGTTGATCATTATTACACAATTCCTAATTTATTAGGCAAGTCGTGAACTGCGAAATAAATTAGATTGATTTACATGCTTCTCAATAGTCAATACTATTAAGCGTGTACATCAATCACATGACAATTTTATTAGGTAGGGCACTATTACCTAATTATGAATTAAGTCATCGCAATTTTCATTTTTCATCTATCTCTAGCTCATATAACTAGAGAATAATTCTTAGGCTACTCACATTTATAGGTATTGTTTCACTATTTACAAGATGCATATGGTGACATTTAGCATACATAATAATTCACTTTTTGTTCTAAAAACTCAATCCAAAAATATAATCTCATTTAACATGACGAGAAGGAAAATCTGCGAGGCTCGTAATCACGACGCGCGCATGAAAAACGTTAAAATATTTATGAATTAATTTTTGAACAAAAATAAAACTAGATAAAACGAATTTATCATATAGGTTTCACTCTAAAATAATTCCAGCATGTCCGAAAAAATTTCATCGGGTTTCATGTAGTCCCGATATAGTTTTCATGCAAATTTATTTGTGAAAATATCTCATAAAATGACATTTAAAGCACATAAATATTTCAGATAAGCCAAAAAATCTGAAAAAATTCATAACAGTGAAATATCATGCAATTAAACAACAGAAAAAATTTCATAATTTTCTGATTAATATTTTCTACTCTAATAATAAATTTCACATAAAAGCAAATACAAAATACAGAAAATAGATTTATGTTCAACATAAATTCATTGAATAATTTACAACTATATATAACATTATTTTAAACATACAAAAAATATTTCGGATTTTTCTGAATAGTGAAACTATTTTTCCATAATTTATCATGCAGCAAAATACTTAAAAATTTCAGAAAATATATTCTGCTCATAAAAAATTTATGACAAAAATCTTAACATGTTATGGCAGAAAATTAAACACACAGTAAAAATTTCAAAATTTTCTGGAAATTATAATTATTTTTAATGATTTTAATACACGTAAATATAATTACAATAAATTCAGAAAACATATTCCGCGAACCAATATTTGAATGACCATATCTCACTCGTTTTTTAGCCAAATTAAACAAATAAATTGGCTATGAAAAGATCTCACATAGAAGAAAAAAACTCATGTTAACACTTTTTATCAGATCTGACTTTAACATAATCAAAAACAGCCATGAACATTCGAAAAAACTCACAAAATCCGAAAATTTAAATTGCAATTACTCCAAATTGACTCGGCCATATACAACGATTTTCAAATATGTTGTTCTAGATATCAAGAGCTACGCAGGCATATATGGATTTTTTTTTTAAATATAGCTTTTTAAAATTTTATATATCAAAATAACATTTTCAAAAACTTAAGTACCAAAGTAGCACTTTTGACTTGAAATCCGGAATTGGTAATTCCGGATTATGAAATCCGGAATTACCAATTCCGGATTTGATTTTTTTTTTTTTCAAAATTGAATTTTGGAAAATAATAATTCCGTAAATAGGGGGCGATCGCGCCCTAAAATAGAGCGATCGCTCAAGTGTACTCCGGAGGTACCAATTCCGGATTCTATTTTAATTTTTTTTTTTTGTTTTTCAAAATTGAATTTTGGAAAATAATAATTCCGTAAATAGGGGGCGATCGCGCCCTATAATAGAGCGATCGCTCAAGTGTACTCCGGAGGTACCAATTCCGGATTCTATTTTAATTTTTTTTTTTTCCAAAAAAGAAATATATCTGAATTGAATAAGTAATGTTTTTTTGAAAAATTCAAATCCGGAAATGCTAATTCGGATTTGCTTTACAAAACCCATCTTCCTCGGCAAATCTGTAAAGAAATCTGAAAAACAAAAAATCCAGTGAAGAAGAAGGAGAAAAGAAGAAAGAAGAAGAATATATAACTTAAACTGATGCATATCACCGTATTGATCCCGCATCTCAGGCTCATCCTGCAGCTGTTGGTATCCGCCACGCCTACGAACCCGATTCTCCCTCTGTGGCTCGTCTTCAGCAGTATGATCAACCGTTGGGGGGAGCTTGGGCTTGCGGTCGTTCTTTGCTCCCTAATATGTGTCGGTGTGTTAGTGACACATTGTTGAGTGTAATTCACCATGTCTTCCAAGGATGTGGCATTCGTCGTATAAGTACATCCCTTGGAGACTTTGAATGTTCAAAACAATGATGTGCAATTAATTAATACGGAAAAATGATATTGTTTTTTGTAAAATCATTGTATGTAATATATAACTTACCACACCCTCATAATTAAGCGAACGTGGCACGAACCCTAGTCCCTCCACATTAGACGAATTGTGGATGAGCGATCGAGTAATACGCCTATACCATGTCAAATAGGGGTGATGGTAGCTCATATCCACTTCACCAAACTCCCATCAACGACATTAAACTCCCGTTCATTCCACCTTGCTATGTGCGATCATGTTGTTGCATCCGGTTAACGCCGACCAGACCTTGCCGACTAATCCGATGCAAGTCCAAGGCGGGTGTCGCAGTCATCGTGCACACCTTGAACCATCCCAAATTGTCGCATTACGCGATGCGGAAAGTGCCATTCAACCCTCTCAAAGCGAGATGAGGGGCACCTTCGCCCTCCATATAGCTTCGCCCTGGAAGGCGGAAATTCTGGAACTGCACACCGCTGTATGGCCGCCACACAACCTCGATCATTCTCTAAATATGACAAGCGGTCTCGATAGCCTTGCGAGGTTATGGGCGATCACGAAGTATACGACAATGGACCCTTCCACCTACATATGAAACAATTGACATAAAAAATAATGAGTAAAAGATATATTACAAAGCAGATCGTTTACAAAATGAAGTAATTGAAATATACTGTAACCCATTTGGTTGCAATCCGGTAAGTGTTATTTCTTCATGTCTCCTAGGTTGTGTACACAACAACCTCTCCCATGCCCAAAGCTATAAAAAAATTATCATTACGTACAAAACAAAGTTAAGTCCACTAGCATAATGTAATCATATATAATAGACATACTGTACAATGGTTAAGAAGCCACCACACCCTTTCGAATCGTGTTGAGATGCTACACACATCTCCCTAAACAAGAAGGCCAACGCTCCACTACCCCAACCGTACGTAATTCAATATTATTTATATCCCTAAGAAGTGCGAGGTACATCAACTTAACTAGGTTATCGGACGAGACGGGCATAATGTATGACCCCAATAATAAGAAAATGTATGCTCGAGTATATGTCTCAATCATATGCTCGGACGCATTATTGGGAAGTCTGTTCAAAATGAGGGAAGTGTCCTAGAACCCATCTCATTGATATCATTCCACCTCTTTTTGATGTCTGCGGTTGAGGGTGCAACCCCAAATAAATCCTCAACAATCTCAACCCATGCCAAAGCACTCCTACTAGTTTACGAACTAGTCACCGCCATTCCGTCTACAGGAAGACCACACAACATGCCAATATCCTCTAAGGTGATGGTCATCTCCCCTACTGTAAGTGAAAAGTGTGGGTCTGCGGACGCCATCTTTCAATCAAAGCCTCAATCAAATGCCAATCATATTGTATATGACCTAATAAATACACTCCATAAAATCCGGTATTTATAAGCTTCTCTTCTATCCTCCAATCAACTCTAGGTGGAAGTCTTGGACCACGCCTAGGTCTTAAATTGGGTAACTCTTGTCCCTCCCAAATATATTTAGATCTTTGTGTATCCCGAGAAGTCAATACATGAGGATCGATTGGCCCAGATCAATAAATTGTTGTTGTACATGTTCATTCATTCGAAATAAAAAAATTTAATAGTAATTAAATTTAAATGGGACTTAATGTTTAATTCATTGACAATCAAAAATTAAGTACATAAATCATTTTAACAACAAAATATAAAAAATGCACAAATAAAAATTTTTTAAAAAAATTTATATAGCTAAAATTAACAACTGAAAACAAATTAAAATAAGAAATATAACTAACCATTTTTAAGTACCAAGCTAACACTTTCTCTCACAACTCTTTAAACTTCTTCTCTTCTCCTTAATTCTTTCTTTCTCTATCTCACTCTCTGCACTCCCTCCTTCTTCTTCTTCCTTCCTTTCTTCCATTCCATGAACAATCGGCAAGGAAGTAATTCAAAATTTGAATCCGGAAATGGTAGCCCCAGCATTCAAATTAAAGCAAATCCGGAATTGACAAAGGCCGGATTTTGAAGATACGCGTCTAAGGAGCGATCGCCCTTAAGTAGAGCGATCGCCCTCTCCCGTTTTCGAATATATTTTTTATTTGCTTTATTTCTTTTTTGGAAAAAAAAAAAATTAAAATAGAATCCGGAATTGGTACCTCCGGAGTACACTTGAGCGATCGCTCTATTATAGGGCGCGATCGCCCCCTATTTACGGAATTATTATTTTCCAAAATTCAATTTTGAAAAACAAAAAAAAAAAAATTAAAATAGAATCCGGAATTGGTACCTCCGGAGTACACTTGAGCGATCGCTCTATTTTAGGCGCGATCGCCCCCTATTCTGAGATTATTATTTTCCAAAATTCAATTTTGAAAAACAAAAAAAAAAAAAAAAAAAATCAAATCCGGAATTGGTAATTCCGGATTTCATAATCCGGAATTACCAATTCCGGATTTCAAGTCAAAAGTGCTACTTTGGTACTTAAGTTTTTGAAAATGTTATTTTGATATATAAAATTTTAAAAAGCTATATTTTAAAAAAAAAATCGGCATATATGATTCACACAAAACGGATCAAAAATTGGACATCAAATTATCAAACCCACTTAGTTCGTATTTTGACCTAAAAACACAAAAACGAAAATTATGCAATTTAATCCGTTCAACGGTGAGCACAAACAAACCAGGCTCTGATACCAATGAAGGACTAATAACAATAGTGGGTGCAACGAATTACCTCATTAGCGACTAGTCCAAATTGCCATATTTGAACGTATCATTATAGGACTAGAATTCTAAGAGTCCAACAATGGCTTTTACTCGGTAAGTGATAATATTGATACTTGTTCGTTAAGAGGAATATAGGATGATTGTTACAATTCAATTCAAAGGTCCACCCATGGTTTGAAGTAGCTGAACAAAAGGAAACCATTACGCAACAAGCATCAAGTGCTTGATGCGACCAAACACAACCTAAGACTGATTTTTGTTCTGGCTTATAGAATGTACTACTAATAAGCAGTTTCTTTTGCTAGTTTTTGGCAAGCTGGGACATCTGCTATGTATGTCCAGATGCAAACGTAGTAGCATAACAGTCTCGTTATTCAGAAGCTGTGTTAATTTTATGATATTCTCACAATTCTTAAATCCCCCACCATTGACAAAATGAGAAAAGGAATCACTTCAAAATAATGCATTTCGATTATATCATATAACTCCACAAAATATAGTGGGGTGCCTCTTAACCTGAAAATCAAAAGTTTGAAGCCCAAAAACACTATCGATTTACCAATGTAGCACTGTACATATGTACATTATAACCTTGTTGAACTCGAAGACAGTGAAAACTAAAGTACAATACTCCCTTCTTACAAAAAAAAAAGGATATTGAACGGTATAAACCGAAGATACGAACTTGGACTAGTCTGGGCAAGGCCCAAGTTGATTGGGCCCTAAACGTAATCCTAAGTATGATGTACAAGGAGGGGAATGGGCTTCTCTACCTTCCTCGAACCAAGCTTCCTCGTCATTCCCCTAGGTCGACCTAGACTTAGTAGGCGAAATGACTAAGTCTCAAGTACGAGGAAGACCTCCCTTAAGTACGAGGAAGACCTCCCTTAACGACGAGGAAGACCTCCCTTAAGTACGAGGAAGACCTCCCTTAACGACGAGGAAGACCTCCCTTAAGTACGAGGAAGACCTCCCTTAAGTACGAGGAAGACCTCCCTTAAGTACGAGGAAGACCTCCCTTAAGTACGAGGAAGACCTCCCTTAACGACGAGGAAGACCTCCCTTAAGTACGAGGAAGACCTCCCTTAACGACGAGGAAGACCTCCCTTAACGACGAGGAAGACCTCCAAGTACGACGAGGAAGACCTCCCTTAAGTACGAGGAAGACCTCCCTTAAGTACGAGGAAGACCTCCCTTAAGTACGAGGAAGACCTCCCTTAAGTACGAGGAAGACCTCCCTTAACGACGAGGAAGACCTCCCTTAAGTACGAGGAAGACCTCCCTTAACGACGAGGAAGACCTCCAAGTACGACGAGGAAGACCTCCCTTAACGACGAGGAAGACCTCGCACCTCGGCATATCTTCAAGTGACGAGGAGAGAAAAGTTCTTACCTCGGCATATCCTCAAGTGACGAGGAAACAAAATCATTCTCCTCGGCATGTCTCCGTGTCGGCCAATCACCAAATGACGAGGAAGCAGAATCATTCTCCTCGGCCTATTTGCCAAGGCCGAGGAAAAACATTTGTGTTCCTCGGCGTTCCGGCTAGCAGTATACAGTCCTTATCAAACAAGGGCTATACAATCATTATCTAATCAGGATTATGATCACCAACCTCAATTCAAGTCAAACAATGACTCCTTAACAGATATGATCCTATTAGGATTATATCTTATCTCTTTACAAGTTCACTCCAACATGGATTCTATCAATCCATCCCTATAAATACAAGCCCCATGACTCATTATTGGGTACGTTACTTTTTACATTGGAGAAACTCTGTCAATTTGATTTCTCTAATATCAACCGTGAACTTACTCTCACGCCGGAGGGCCTTTAGCCGGATCCGCCCCGGCTTAGTTTACGTGTTTTCTCTTATTTTCAGGCCTTGCAATCGCCGGAGCATTCGACGCTTGGATTTGGGCTGATTTGACGATTTTGGCATCATCAATTGGTTCCATTGCCGGGAAGTCGATTCAAACACCCATTGTTTTGGCCTGGAAATCACCGTTCACGTCTGAAACACTATTCACCGCCGGAATTACTGTTCACAAAATTACTGTTCATCGGAGTTACTATTCACCGAATTACTGTTCACAGAATTACTGTTTATCGGAGTTACTGTTCACCAGAGTTACTGTTCACAGATTACTGTTCACCGGAATTACTGTTCACCGGAGTTACTGTTCATCGGAATTACTGTTCACCGACGGAAATTTTCTAGTTTTGAACGAAATTTCTGATCCGTTTTAGATCTGTTTTTGACTCGGCCGGAATCTGCAAATTTCAGCCGTGAATTTGCCCAGATTTGGTTGAAATCGTTTGGCGTGGAATTTTGTCCCAATTTTGTCCGGAAAATTTGGCGTTGTCAAAGTTGCAAAACTGCAGTTTCTTAGTTTGCATCAAATTCTGCTTTGAATTTGGTTGGAAATCGTGATTTTTGAGAAATTTGCTTAATTGTTAATTTGTTGTTGATTTGCAATGGACGGACAATCTGCAAGTGTAACTGCTGAGAACCAAACCCAAGTAAATGGGGTGAACACAGGAGCCGAGGAGCTGCCTCCTCCTCCTCCTCTACCTCAGCCAGATGCCCTTCCTCCCCTCGCCATGACTCTTCGTTCCAAGGGTCAGGCGAATGCCGAGGGAGAGGGTACTGAGCTTCCTCATCCCACTCGTGCTCGCGGGAAGCAAGTAGGAAGGAAGAAGACAAAGAATGCCGACGCCGGTCAAGCAGGAGGAAGTCAACCCGTTGACCGACGCTCTTTGTTACATAAACAAATGGAGACTTTGCAAAGGATGTATGAAACACAAGTTGCACTTTTGCAAATGGACCCAGATCATTCCATGGCTCCATTCATTGTGCCATCAATGGGCCCACCTTTGAGAAAGGAACAGGAAGAGCAGCGAGCTCCTTCCCTAAAGACAGCTGAACTACCAAGGCAAGCCTCCCGGGATTCTCCTCGTCCTCAGCATGGTAGCAAGAAGGATCAAGTGGTTGACCTAAGAAGCCACTTAACTCCTAGGGAAGAGGAAGTAAACTCCAAGGACCTAAGGACGAGACTCAGTCTGAATAGGCGAATGTCACCACCTCGTTTAGTCACGCACTCCTCGGCCCCGATTCTCCTCGTCCTCGTCGATCTCGCCATGATTCTCCTCGTCCTCGGCATCGTCGTGATTCTCCCCGTCCCGGTGCTCGTGAATTTGCTAGGCCAAGGACCCCACAACCATATAGGATGGTACTTGGTGGCCAAGACCTGGAACCAAGGCGTGATAAGGTCCCCTCCAAACGGGACAGCCACCGACATGACGCGGAGCATAGTAGGGTGAATGATCGCCCCAAGGATAACTCAATCAGAAGCTCCCAACGAAGTACCCGTTCAAGCAGCGACAAGGGAGTGGAGACCAATCAATGGGAGATGTTGAAGCAAAGATTAGATGACATGGAGATGGGAAAGAAATACAATGATGACGACTATGACTGGGCCACCCGTCCATTTTCCTTGAGGATAACTGCTGCACCACCCAATCCTCACCTCAAGATCCCGAATTTTGAGAAATACAACGGAACCACTGACGCCAAGGACCATGTGCAAAGTTTTGAACAGACCATGAATCTCCTCACCACTGCTGATGACTTGCTCTGCAAAGCTTTCGCGAGCACCTTCTCGGAATGGCTCCGACTCCGGTTCCGTGAGCTCAAGAAAGGTTGCATCGATTCTTTGGAGGGGCATGAGGAGAATGTTCTTAGACCACTTTGCTACTGCAGGTAAGAGGAAGATGAGACTGGCTGACTTGGCCAACATTGAGCAAGGAAAGGGAGAGACCACCCTTAGCTATTACAACCGGTTCCGAAAAATGGCCGACCAAGTTGAAGAGAGCCTCACGGACAGGGAGGTCATTGTTTGTTTCAACTCTGGTTTAAAATCTGGTCCCCTCATTTATGAACTCTCGGCTCGGGAACCTAAGTCCAAAGCCGAATTATACAAGGTGGCTTATGCCATTTCCATGGCTGAAGATAAAACAAAGAAAAAGGGAGCTGACAAGACTGAAACTGAAGAGAAAGCAAACCACACATCCTCCAACGGAAATGGTTATAAAGGCAAAAACAGGACGCGAGGAACTGAGATCTTCACTCCTCTTACCAAACCAATTTCTGAAATCATGCAATTGGTGAATCTTCCATACCCCGTCCAATCAGTGACCACACAAAGCATCCGCGTGACCCGTCCAAGCACTGTGATTTCCACAAAGACTATGGTCACAACACTGAGAACTGTTTTGCCCTCAAAAAGACGATTCAGAATTGGGTTGATGAAGGCAAACTAGATCGTTATATCTTGAAGAAGGACGGCAAGCGAAAAGACGGAAGCGGCGAAGACAACGATACGTATGGAGACGACAGGCCTCCTAGTGGCCAAGCTCCACTAATTTCCCTATACATAGTTCTGTCCGTCCTAGATATAGCCCTAGTCTCGTCATACGGCCGTAACTCTGGGGCCGGCCATGACTAGAGATAAGGAGAGTCAAGGGACATAGATGAACTAGTGGAAGTGAGACGGCAGGTCAAGGAAATTTAAATTCAAATTTTAGCAAGGATAGAGTACTTTCATTAAGTCCAGTTTATTCCATTTTTATGTAATAGATTAGTCGGGCTTTTACTTTTCTAGCAAGGTAGGGTTGCATAGCGATGAATCTTTTCAATTTATGAAATTTACTTCTTCAACATGCAAGTCAACTACCAAGCACGTTTTCTCCTCGTCAAGGATGGGAGAGGCCAAAAACATCTACGACCTATGTGCGAGTCATCTTCCTCGTCATAGAGAGATGACAAAGAAGTAAGCCCAACGCCTCTAACGGCTAACGCGGCAAAAACATCTACGACCTATGTGCGAGTCATCTTCCTCGTCATAGAAAGGTGACAAAGAAGTAAGCCCAACGCCTCTAACGGCTAACGCGGCAAAACCATCTACGACCTATGTGCGAGTCATCTTCCTCGTCATAGAGAGATGACAAAGAAGTAAGCCCAACGCCTAAACGGCTAACGCGGCAAAAACATCTAGGACCTATGTACGAGTCATCTTTCCTCGTCATAGAGAGATGAAAAAGAAGTAAGCCCAACGCCTAAACGGCTAACGCGGCAAAAACACTTACGACCTATGTACGAGTCATCTTCCTCGTCATAGAAAGGTGACAAAGAAGTAAGCCCAACGCCTCTAACGGCTAACGCGGCAAAACCATCTAGGACCTATGTACGAGTCATCTTTCCTCGTCATAGAGAGATGAAAAAGAAGAGAGCCCAACGTCTGGACAAGGAGACCCCTCGACTCTAAATGACTAAAGCGGCACATCGGTCAAGACCAAGGAATCCTCCTCGGCCTAATGACTTGAAACAGGCGACCCGACAAAACATCTAAAAATGAGCTAGCCTCCACCTTTCTACAATATCAAAGGTACGAGATGATCTTCCTCGACTTTCCCAAGTTTGTACTGGCATTCAAGCAAAGCGCTTATACTAAAGCAATAATTGAAGACAAGGAAGTCCTCCGTGCCAGATCCGGATGATGACTTCACCGGGTTCGAGCTTGCTCCTCGGCATTAGTCTCCTCGGCCGCACCACGGCATCCGCCTCATCGTCTTCCTTCGTGCCGTGATCCGGTTGATGACTTACCGGGTTTGAGCTTGCTCCTCGGCATTAATCTCCTCGGCTGCACCACGGCATCCACCTCATCGTCTTCCTCCATGCTAGGTACCTCATCCTCAATCAACTCAATAATGGCATTGATATTTTGATGATCAACGGAAGGAGGATCCAAGCAGGATGACCATCTTTTAAATATACCCCGTGGGTATCCAAGACGTCAAACATCGTGCTCCGCAATCCATCATTGCATTATCGCCCGCCGGACAATTGAAGCGACACCTCGCCACGCGACGCCCGTTCGTATTCTCGTAAAGGCGAGGTAGAGAGCTCACTTCCTCCTCGGCATAGCCTTATGTCGAGCTAGGAAGCCTGGGGCCACCGAACGGTATAAACCGAAGATACGAACTTGGACTAGTCCGGGCAAGGCCCAAGTTGATTGGGCCCTAAACGTAATCCTAAGTATGATGTACAAGGAGGGAATGGGCTTCTCTACCTTCCTCGAACCAAGCTTCCTCGTCATTCCCCTAGGTCAATTTCCACAGACTTAGTAGGCGAAATGACTAAGTCTCAAGTACGAGGAAGACCTCCCTTAAGTACGAGGAAGACCTCCCTTAACGACGAGGAAGACCTCCCTTAAGTACGAGGAAGACCTCCCTTAAGTACGAGGAAGACCTCCCTTAAGTACGAGGAAGACCTCCCTTAAGTACGAGGAAGACCTCCCTTAACGACGAGGAAGACCTCCCTTAAGTACGAGGAAGACCTCCCTTAACGACGAGGAAGACCTCCCTTAACGACGAGGAAGACCTCCAAGTACGACGAGGAAGACCTCCCTTAAGTACGAGGAAGACCTCCCTTAACGACGAGGAAGACCTCCCTTAAGTACGAGGAAGACCTCCCTTAAGTACGAGGAAGACCTCCCTTAACGACGAGGAAGACCTCCCTTAAGTACGAGGAAGACCTCCCTTAACGACGAGGAAGACCTCCAAGTACGACGAGGAAGACCTCCCTTAACGACGAGGAAGACCTCGCACCTCGGCATATCTTCAAGTGACGAGGAGAGAAAAGTTCTTACCTCGGCATATCCTCAAGTGACGAGGAAACAAAATCATTCTCCTCGGCATGTCTCCGTGTCGGCCAATCACCAAATGACGAGGAAGCGTAATCATTCTCCTCGGCCTATTTGCCAAGGCCGAGGAAAACATTTGTGTTCCTCGGCGTTCCTGGCTAGCAAGATACGCCCTTATCAAACAAGGGCTATACAATCATTATCTAATCAGGATTATGATCACCAACCTCAATTCAAGTCAAACAATGACTCCTTAACAGATATGATCCTATTAGGATTATATCTTATCTCTTTACAAGTTCACTCCAACATGGATTCTATCAATCCATCCCTATAAATACAAGCCCCATGACTCATTATCAAGGTACGTTACTTTTTACATTGGAGAAACTCTGTCAATTTGATTTCTCTAATATCAACCGTGAACTTACTCTCACGCCGGAGGGCCTTTAGCCGGATCCGCCCCGGCTTAGTTTACGTGTTTTCTCTTATTTTCAGGCCTTGCAATCGCCGGAGCATTCGACGCTTGGATTTGGGCTGATTTGACGATTTTGGCATCATCAGATATTTTTGATGAAACATGCTTTACTTGTTTATTCCTTGTTAAAATAACAATTCAATAATAACTATATTTAGAAGCAGAACTATTTTTTGGGACAAAGTAAAAAAGAAAGCATGAGGATTTTCTTTAAGAAATGGAAGTATAAAGTACTAAAAATGAACTATATAATTGTTAAAAAAAAAAAAAAAATTGGATCATATTGTCAACTTTGATTTTAAATCACAAATTAACCCTTACAACTTAACTCTTTCAAATTTTTGGAATATTTAATCATATAATTCTTCATTTTCTCAAACTTTTAGATATGAGATGAAATTTTGCCAAAATTCAGGGGGGTCAAAATTGCATACATATGGATTTTTTTTAAATGGAAGGGGGCGGAATATCATTGCTTAAAAGTTCAGGAGGGTCAATTGACCCCACCCTTGCCTGTATAGGGCTTCGTCCCTGGTTGTCATCATCTTTTCTGGCAGTACAGTATTCTAATGATTACTACTTCTTCTTTCTGTCCCTAATTTCTGTCCCTAAATGAATGTCCAAATTCAAGAAATTTTGGTCTCAATATGAATGTACTCAGTACTCTTTGCAAAAAAAAAAAAATTGACCCTAAATATTTATTTACCAAAAAAATTTTGCTACTAGTTTACCTATATTGTTTAACTGTAGATTTCTCTAATCAAAATTATACAGTATTGATTTTTTTTACAATCTGAACAAAGAAAGGCTACTAGTTTACCTATATTGTTTAACTGTAGATATTTCTGAATCAAAATTATACAGTATTGATTTTTTTTACGGATCAGTATTTGAAAACCTTGGAACAGAAATCAATACTGAAGACCAAAATTTTCAAAATTAGTGTTTCTAAGCAAAACCACTGGACCGGCTTCTTGGGACTGTTTTACACATGTCGTAAAGTTTTTTCATTTTTCATATTTGTGTTGCACACATCCAGGTGATGAAAAAGGTCAACCTGAGGCTGATGATAACAGATCCAAGGACCTTATCCAAGAGATCAGTAACCATCTTCTGTTTTTGTTTAATACAGGAGTGAGCAAAGTCATTCCCATAGAAATTCAATCAACATAAAAGAAAGACTGCATCGTAAAGTTTTCACAACAATGATGCATCTTTGGATGAGCCAAAAGTCAGCTCAGTAGTGTAGTGGAATAGCCAAATCTCGAAGAGTGCTAAGAAGTCTTAAAAAAGAACATTTTCTTGCTGGAAAATTCCATTCCCATCAATCGGCCAGAAATCAGAAACTGGGGACCATGTATCCCTCATCTGACCAGAATATATTCCTTCATGACAAGTTCGTGTATAGCTTCACAGATATGAGAGAGAGAGAGAGAGAGAGAGAGAGAGAGAGAGAGAGAGAGAGAGAGAGAGAGAGAGATAGAGTGAACGGGCAATATGATTTATACTCGAATCTTACCTCCAATACCTTAATGGTATAAATAGGAAGTCTTCGAACCAAGAAATAGCATCCCATCTAAGAAAAGAAATAAATGCAGTATGTAAAGTTTTCGGAGAAGAGAGGCCTTACATGAAGGGTAAGAGCTTTTGTTTGGTAGCCAAGGATGACTTGCCTGAAGATCCCTGTTCATGGGGCTCTTCCATATAGATTAAAAAGAGCCCTTTGTTTAGTTTTGATCAGGCAAGCAACTTGGCTAACCTCACATGCTCTTCTCTCTCATGCTAGTCCTTCTCTTCTTCCCCTTAACCTACCGACAGCTTATCAAACATATTGCCTTTCACTTCGATGTCTATAATTATCATTTATTTCATAGTTTCGCAAGTTAAGTGCTCCTACATTTATTTTTATGTGCTTATTGATTACTACTTACAAAAATGTCTGCACTACTCAAACTGCTAACATGTAATTCATCATAATCACGTTGAGGTACACCAAAAACTGACTTGAATGAAAGACTACTTATGCATTACACCTCTATTATGCACGTCCGTGAGAAATAATGAGGTTGCTTCATTTTGCCTTGAAACCATTTTGAACTACAGATAAAAGTCTCATTTTTCTTCAGGAATTTATACTCACTCTGCAATGGTGGGACCTTGTGCAATTGGATATCTTCCTCTTTCTCCATTCATACCTAGATCATGGGGTTAGAGATTGGATTTAGTTTCAGGATATTGGAATTAATCATAATGTTAGTTTGAAATTAGAGACCTTTGACGCAATGAGGGAGACCAGTCTCAGGGACATGAGAAGAAAGGGATGATGAAGAAAATAAAGAAGTAGCTTCTGAGCTAGCACAATTAGTATACCTAGATCTTGGGGTTAGAGATTGGATTTAGTTTCAGGACATTGGGTTATTTCCAATCTATATATTCTCATTGGGGCAGCATAGTTTTAAGATTTACAATATAACATATTATAATAAGCAGTTGGTTTTGCTGTTTTTCCGCAAACAAGATGCATGCATGTCTTATCCATGTTCTTAATGGTCTTTGACTTTTTATAGTGCCTTCTTATTTGGTTTGTGTGTTTAATTGTATATCTTTCAGCTCTGTTAATCCTCTGTTAGTTTCATTCGATCTAAAGCACTGTCTACACTCGTCAACCTTTTGAGCTCTGATCCTAAGTTGACTGTCAAGCTTGGTTCGAAGCATTTGTGTGTTTTGAGGTCTAGTTCAATTGCCTGTCATGGGTGAGGCTCTTAAGCATAACTCTTTGTTCTAATTAGCTCCTTTAATCTTATTCCGCTTGTTTTTTTGGGTTCACTCAAGGATGATTCAGCCGAGATATTTTATCTGGGCTCTATGGATAATAATCTTGATTTAATCCCAACTTTAGCTTAACTCCATTTGATCTTTATGCAACTAAATTTGAGTTATACTAAAGATTCGAGCTTAACAAGCAGGCTAACATAATGGAGTAAACTGAAATAGTTCAATTCTAAATGAAGTAAGGTTAATCTATGCTTAGATAGAGCATCGTCCTGGGATACAGTAGCATAACAACATTCAAGGGACTGGACGGTCACCTGTGGCTAATGAGAACACCACCAGAGACCTAATCCGAGAAATCTGTAGCCATCGAAAGATTCATCTTAACATCCAGGAGCAGGACGATTTTAGTAAACACTAGTAGTTGCATGGATCATGCATTTCTGTTTTTGCTGATTTGTTAGCTAAAACTTAAAATGAAACTGCATAGACCGATTTTCACCGGTACCAAACCAGATACTCCCTCCGTCCTTAATAAATGTCACACTTTCTATTTTGGTTCGTCCCAAAACAAATGTCATGTTTCTAAATAAGGAAAGTGATGTAGTGCAATTTTATCATTGTACAAGTAACGTAAAAACTAGTAAAGCATATTCCTTAAAAATGTTGACAAGTCAACTGCGACATTTATTCTGGGACAGAGGAAGTATAATTTATTTTTGTATATGATCTAGTTTCATATGGTTTAAACCACTACTTGGTGATTATTTATTTTTAGGGGGAAAAGAAGTGGAGGGCCTAGTACTTGATGTAACACCCTCTTGTTTTACATCTTGACGTGTTGTGGCATGGTCAAGAAGGTTTTGAGTTTAAGTGTAAACAAAAGAATGATGACTGGCAAGGAGGATTAAGTTAACTTCACTAAAAAAACATTCATTTAGGGACACTATTTTTTAAAAAAAAAATGGACAATCATTTAGGGACTGGGGAAGTACAATATACATTGAAGTTAGAATTGGGGATTCAGATCTTATTTTATCTATATATGTTCAACGGTTACTTGGGATATGGTGTCGGAAAGGGCTTAATGTAGGACGTCCCTAATAACCTATGTTACTCGGACTCTTCAAATATGTTAAAGTACCGGTGTTCAACACGACACGACAGCGGCATGGATATGAAATCCGTACCCGACACCCGATTTTTCAGTGGGACAGGTGTTCGACACGACACGACAGCGGCATGGATATGAAATCCGTACCCGACACCCGATTTTTCAGTGGGACACGGCAAGAAAAATTGAAAGAAAAAAAGGAATAACTTGACTTCGTTTATAAAGATTTTACAAATTTTAATGTTAGTGTTTTACTTAATTATACATTATATAGTAGCAAAATTTAATTGAAATTATAATTTTATTTAGAAATAAAATTATACTCCCTCCTTCCCAGATCAAGAGTCCTACTTTCCTTTTTGGGACGTCCCAGACTAAAAGTCCTACCTTGCTTTATTCCAAAAATGTCAAATAATGAATACTATTTTGGACATTTATATCTTCTTACTTTTATAGAATTACAAGAAACCGCGTCCCCATGTCCAATTTTTTGGAACAGTGTCCCCATGTCCAAATTTAGAACTGTGTCCAAATTTAGAACAGTGTCCCCATGTCCAATTTTTTGGGATAAGTGATTCCGACCCTCGTATCAGTACCCGCGTTGAATACCCGTACCCGAGTCCAGATAAAATAGCTAATAAAAACATTCAGCAGAAGAAAAAGGCACTCAGAGGCTGATAACAACTGTTCCTAGGAGTCCTCACAGTGATATGTACCATCTTCTGCTCAAGTTAAATGGATTTAAGAGAAAGCCTCTCTTGAAGATAATGATAAATGCCAGGATAAATGCACACAAAATAAAGTACTGGAAAAAACAGTCTCCTGGCAGGATGCAACTCTAGTTGCTGTTCTTATGAATCTTATGATGTATTAAAGCTGATAAAGAAAGAACCATATCATTGCAAGCGCAAGTATGAATAATAAACTTAGTAATTTGCCGGACCGGGAAGAATGTAAATACAAATAGCTTGAATTGGTTTACAATCAAACCAACAAGAAAAAGGCTAACCTGCGACTTTTTTTGCGGTAGTCATCATTTGAAGGAGCCAAAGGTCAGCTCGATCAGTGTATGCTAGTTGGATTGCCAAGTATTGAAAAGAGAACCAAATCTTCAAAGCATCCTTTCCAACGTTGGCTGAAATTCCATTTCCATTAACCAGACAAGTGGACAAATTGGCGACCATAGGTCTATCTTCTGACCAGAATATATTCCTTACCGATACATTTGAGCACACATGTCATGCAAATGACATAGAGGGGAAAAATCAATTTGAATAAGGCAATTTGACTAGTGAAGATGCTACATTAATTCATATACGAATTATGTCTGCGAATACCTCCCTTAATGGCTATAAATAGAAAGTCTTTGAAAAAAGAAATGGCGTCAATTGCATTTGAAGAAGGAGAAGTAATAAGTACAAGAGAAGAGAAGAGAAGAGAGGTCTTACATGAAGGGGAGAGTTATTTTGTTTGGTAGCCAAGGATGACTTGCCTGCACCTCTATCATTTCATGGGTTATCTTTCTGTCTCTAGAGACTAGAGAGATCCCTTTAATATGGTTTGTTGGCAGGTCATCCGTGGCTAACTTGACATGCTCTTCTGTCTCATGCTGGACCTTCTCTTCTTTCCCCCATGCACCCAGTACTTGACATATATTGATCTTTAACTCCTGCATTTCACGTTTCTTCTCTGTTTCTTGATTTCATTTTCTTACTTGATTACACGTGATTATCGATTGCTAGGGCTTTTGTAAGAGAAGATCTTTTTATCAATCAATTTCTTTGCTAGTTTGCAAAACCCTATACCTTGTGTGTTTATCTAAGCCATTAATTTGGTTTGCAGAATAATCTTTTAGGAGATTATTTTTTAAGGAATTGTGATTCCTTGCAGAAGAATTGGTTTAGGCCATTCTTGATTATCTGTTCCGCTACGTGCTTTACATCAATTGGTATCAGAGCAGGACGATCCTTGGAAGATGGCCAACGATGAAGAAATCAGCATGAAGACCCTTCTCGAGGCTCTTTTAACAACTATGCGCGAGGCTCAAACGGAGGCGGCTAACCGTCACACAGAGATCTTGAGGGCAATCGGTCGACAAGAGGTGGGTTTGAATGTTGATCGTGGCGAACAACCAAAAAATCGAGGCGCTCGTGGGGACAATCTCCACCACAGAGACCCGATTGGCCGGGATGTTCATAACGAAAGAGAAGAAGAGGCCAGCGTAGCGCCTCCTCCCGAGCAACGACCCAAGATTAGGGCGGATATACCGTTCTTCACCGGGGATTTGACTGCGGAAGAAGTTGTTGTTGCAGTTGGATCCGTGGATTAGGACCAAGAAATTCAGAATCAAGGTTTCAAAGGAGAGGAGGTTAGTAAAAAATTTCTTTCCGTGGTTGGAGATTCAGCACCAAAAAAAAAACAATTTTAGAGCCAAATAATAAAAATCTGGCTTTAGAGGCGGAGAAAATTACTTGTGAAATAGAGAAAGAATTGAGCGTTGTTGAAAAGAAGAAGGATGGTGAAGATGGAACGGACCTATATAAGATGGTTATAAAAAAATCAGATCTAGCATATGGAGGATTTCTTGACAACATTGTCGAAGCCATTCCAAATTCAATTCAAACATCGCAAGAAGGGATGATTCTTTATATGGAAGAAACCGTTCTATGTCCAATTTTTCTTAAAGGTCGGATTTACTCAAAATATTTATTCCAATGGGACGAAGTCGTTCAATTTATCCCAAATTCTAGCATGCCAATTCGAAGTATCTTTTCATTTGGCATGGCCGTTTTCAAACCTCGGACGAGGATTCGGGGACGAATCCTTTTAAAGTGGGGGAGCATGATGTAGCACATGGATCGGCGGCAATGAAGTTTCTGCTGGCGAGGTGCCAGCCTCGGACCTCGGTGGGAGCCAGGCGGCCACCTCAAGAGGCCCGCACGGACATTGTTTCCAAATCCTAAAAGCGCCGTGAAGTTTCAAAGTTTCAAGAAGGTCTTGATTTTTGCGTTATTATTATTTATTATTATTATTAGGTTGTTTTATTTTGTATTCGTCTCGTATTATCGTTATTATTTATTTTAATATTTTTAAGCGAGGGGTATTTTAGTCTATGTGGTTTTAAATTAGTCATTAGGATTATTTTCCCTTATTGATTAGGTTTTCTTTATTTCTTTTCCTTTATTTATTAGGATTTGCGAGTATAAATAGATTGCTAGGGCTTTTGTAAGAGAAGATCTTTTTATCAATTAATTTATTTGCTAGTTTGCAAAACCCTACACCTTGTGTATTTATCTAGGTCATTAATTTGGCTTGCAAAATAATCTTTTAGGAGATTATTGTTTTAAGGAATTGCGATTCCTTGCAGAAGAATTGGTTTAGGCCATTTTTGATTATCTATTCCGCTGCGTTTTACATCAGAATGTGTCCAATATATGACGCACGAGTCTCAGAGGAATTGAGTTGTGCTGCGTTTCTACAAACAATTTGCTTTAACTTATATTTTTAATATTTGATTTAGTAGACAGAGTTAAAGCAGTTTGTTTAACACAGCAAGCTGCATATATTATCTATGCTTATACTACTCCGTGGACTATGATCATTTGAAGCACAGCTTTTTCTCTGCATCATTTGGACTTTGGAGGAGCCAAAGGTCAGCTCAAGTTGGATGGCCAAATATGGAAAAAGTACCAAGTTTTGAAAGCTCTTTTTCCCACATGCATTAGATTCCCTGTCCATTAACCAGACAGAAAAGCATTGATGGGGGACTCCAGATCTCTCTTCTGACCAGAATATATTCCTTTTACAACATATTTGTGCACACCTTCAACAATATAAACTGATGCAAACCTACAAGAATAAAGTTTATGATGGCATGTTTTACCTTAAGATTGTGGCAGATTAAGTCCGGGAAGAAGAAATGTTGAGTTTGAACAGATAACTGCTTCTCCAGTACTGTAATTCCTCGCTTCGGTCACTGAAAACCTGCAGATTAGGGTCAAAACAATTACATACATCTACATTACGGATATATATGGCTATGAATGTAGACTCCACGAGAACATTACATTTGAGCCAAAACATAGACTCCTTAGCTACATGCAAGTCAATCTGCATAATTGCCAGGCAAGGCATTCCACGAAAATCCCCAACCATGATGTTGAGAACTTGAGGCTTTAATGGTGGCCTTCAAGTCAGAAGAGAGACCTAAAAGATTCCAGAAAATTAAACAGATCCCTTAGGAAGTGTAAGTAATCCTGATAGGAGAACATAAGAAGATGTTTGGTGGCAAATAGTAACTGATGGTACTTCTGTAATTTAGAGTTCATGCTAGGATAGAGCTTGACTAAAATTCTTGTAGTGTAACAATATCCAGCTAGAGAGTTAAACTTATCAAAGAAAGATGTATCGGAAACAAATGGCACATAAATTTGAAGAATTGGACAGCTGAAAAAAGTCACATGCTGAGAGGCAGCTCTGGTTGCACTGTTACAAATATTTTGATAATATTAAAAACATAAAACTAAATGCAAGTCTCAAAGATTTATTGGACAAACTTGAGTATATTATGAGCAGCTCGAAGGGAAGCCAGATTTTTTTTAAGAAGGGAGCCAAGATTGGGGGGGGGGGGAGTTATGCTTATCATTTGGAAATTTGGAATAAAAGGGGAGTCAAAATGATATTATAATACAAGTTTTACCAAAATTAAAGGGGGTCTGAATAGACAAAAATGATACTTTTAAGTCTCTCTTACCAAAATCTAGAGGTACTAAATGACTTTTCCCACAAGTCAAGAGGGTCGAGTGACCCCCATCCCTTCTATGTAGCTTCACCACTGAGCTAGGCCTGATCTACAATCCAAGCAACATAAAAGGGAATTTTCATAGCACTAATGCATCACTTAGAGTAGCCAAATGTTGACCATTAGCAGTTGGATAGTAAACTATGAAAAAAGAACTGATAAGTTTAATGGATGTGGATCTATCTTCTTCTTTTTTTCTTTTTTTGGTGAAATATGGATCTATATTCTGAACAGAATATTTTGCTCCGTGACACATCCATATTGGCTTCACACAAATTGGGGGGGGGGCGTTAGATCGAATCTGGCCATTCGAACACTGTAAATGCAACTTTAGACCCAAAATAAGAATCGCACAAATACCCTTAATGGCTATAAATAGGAAGTCTCTAAACCAAGGAATAATATTGCACTGGAGAAATGAAATATATGAAGGACAAGTATTGGAGAAGAGTGGTCTTACATGAAGGGCAAGAGTCATTTTGTTTAGTAGCCAAGGATGATTTGCCTGCTACACATTCATGGGTTTTCTCTCTCTCTCTCTCTCTACTCAATAGAGTTACGAGAGAGCCCTTGGTTTTGTTTCAGTCAGGCAATCAACTTTGGCTAACTTGACATTCTCTTCTCTCTCATGCTAGTCCTCCTCTTCTTCTTACGAAAGCCCGTCACAGATTTTCAAACATAGATTGCATTACTACTTATATTTCCTGTTTCTCGTCTCCTTCCTGATATCTCAAGTTCAGTACCTAACATCTATTCCACTTTTTCGTAGGTGCTTACTGATTACCGTGTGTGTGTGTGTGTATATATATATATATATATATATATATATATATATATATATAATAAAAATAAAAAACCGCACTACTAGCTAATAGAAAATGCATTATTATCAAAGATTATATAACAAAGAGTATTCCTTTTATCGTTGTCAAGAAAGAGTAAAACTCTCCACTGGCAGGCCAAAGATCGGTACACAGCATTTCTTTCAGTAAATAATTCCGTTGATATTATGAGACTCATATTTTTAACAACCCCTCCACCTTTGAAAAAAAAGAAGCCCTGACAGTAAATCCCTATGAGGAGGTCAGAATACAAAAGGTGTGTGCATGCAGCAAATGGGTAGGACTGAGGAGTATGATAAAATTACTAATGGTGAGGTTGCTCCATTATTACCTTAAAATCATGATTTAGCACTATAAAAGTCTCTCAATATGCTGGAATAATTTTGTGGATGTTAGACCTTTCTGAGACTCCCATTAATGTGCTAGTCCTCTAGGTTTACAACATAGTACTGAATACTTACCTATACTGAGCAATGTTGTAAACTAATTCTCATAGTTTGTGAAGAGCAATGTGCTACTAAACATCCTAAATCATCACAGTTTGTGCAAGACAAAGTAAGCAACATGCAATAAGAGCATCAGTCACCAAAAATATCCACCAAAGTCACCAAAAACTAGAGTTATATGGTCCTGGTTTTGGCCATATGTGTTAGGTTGATTTCTTAAAAGCCATTTTTTTCAAAAATTAACACATGTAACCGTATAAAACCAGCAATTTTAGTTTTTCCTGTATCTGGCTTGAACCGGTGTCATTCAGCTTAGATCCCATTTTGCTTGGTTAATAAGTAAAACAATACCCAAAAAAACAAATAAAAAAAAGGCCTAAGTTTGTTTTTGTCCACTGTACTTTGAGGGTACTTTCACTTTAACCATTGTAATTTTTTTATTAATATAAAAACCACTGTACTTTGAAAAAAACCTATCATTTTGAACCCAAATTCGCGGATTAGGTTACGGAGCAAGAATTATGGAACGAATTCTGTATGGGGATGATAGGTTTTCTAAAGTACAATGGTTTTTATGTTAATAAAAAAGTACAATAGTTAAAGTCAAAAGAAAAGGAAGCAGAAGAACGGAAGTCAAAGAGGACCGAACAATGGCATTCATACCAAATAGCCAAAACAACATTGGTCACCAATTGAAGCAAAAAGCATGCGCATTAAAGAAATATAATAAATAATATTATCTTTATAATAGACATACATTTAATGAAGGATGCAAATATTATTTTAGCTAAATATAATTTGTGATATATTTTTATCTGAATCACATAGATTTCTTTTTCAGTAAGTATTTGGAGATCTTATAACAGAAACCAAAACTAAAAGACAGTTTTCTTCAAAATGAATAAACTGTTTCCAAACCAAAACCATGGGACCAGTTTATTGGATGACTTCGAAAAAGGTTGTTCAAGTTTTAATTCAATGTTAACCACACATCCAAAAAAAAGGTCACCTCTAGGCTGATGATAATGTTGTGAATATGGCCCTCCACACCCAAGCAAACCTACAAGAATAATAATCGCACACTAACCAAGCACAAGAAATCAAAGAAAAACAGAAAAGAACACAAGAAATTGTTAACCCAGCCACCAAATTGATTTGGCTACGCCCTGGGGCACTACCAAGCCAGGATCTTGCACTATGTAATTAGAATTTGTGTTACAACTTGGTTGGGGGGCGGAATACAACTTATATATATAAGGGAGTCAAACCTAACCCTAGATGGACAAGGGTTACCTAAATTACGTCTACTCGGCCCAGCCAACCCACATATGCGGTCACCGCAAGGCCCAAAGCCCGCCCACCTAACCCACACACGCGGTCACCGCACATGCGGTCACCGCATGCCCAAAACCGCAAAACCCTATTGCTCCGATGTCTAGCCCGGTTGATCCTCTATCCCAACAATCTCCCACCTAGAGATCAACCACACATATAAGCCCCGTATCCGTCTTCAACTCATCCTTGGTGTCCTCCTAGTGCCACCTCGATCATGGTAGTGCCATCCTCCTCTCTCACTCTTCAAGCCCAATTGAAGCTTTGCACGCCTTCAATTTCTCAAGGTTCACAACCTTTGTCACAACATGTCGCCCGGATTTTCCGATCCCAATATCTTCTCAAGCCACAAAGTCTTCTCCTCCAAGAGATGCCCGATGTAGTGAAACCTCGCTCAATGTGCTTTGTCCTCGAATGAAACGCCGGATTCTTTGCCAAGCGAATTGCACTCGACCGTCACCGTAGAGAATATTACCACTTCGCGTCTTCCCAAGTTCACCCAAGAAGTTCTGCGCCAAACCATCTCTTTACTTCGCTTCACATCGCCACATATTCTCGCTTCCATAGCCGACTTAGCCACGATCTTTTGTAACTTAGAAGCCTGTGAGATTGCCGTACCACCTAATGTAAACACATAACCCGTAGTACTTCTCCTCTTATCAAGATCACTTGATGCCAAGTCCGCATCAACATAACCCGCTAACACCACTTCCTTGCTTGAAAAACACGTGAGCCTTACCAGATAGCATTCTTCAAGTAACGTAGGATCCACTTAATCGCTTTCCCAATGTTGCTTTCCGGATTGCCCATGAACCGGCCGACTACTCCCACCGCATGTGCAATGTCCGGCCAGACACACCATCGCATACATGAGACTCCCCACACCGAAGCATATGGAGTTCTCTCCATCTTGTCACGCTCTTCCTTGTTCCTAGGCGAGTCCCTCTCGGATAGCTTGAAATGCAAACCCAATGGCGTCCCCGTTGGCTTCGCCTCTTCCATACAAAACCTTGCCAAGACTTTCTCAACATATTCTCGTCTGGAAGAACCAACTTGCCCGACTCCCTATTCCTGGTCAATCCGCATGCCCAAGATTTTCCTTGCCTCTCCCAAATCCTTCATTTCGAACCGTTCGACAACCGAGTCTTCAACCTCGTTTACCTCTCTACCGCTAGAGCCCGCTATCAACATGTCGTCCACATATAACAGCAAGATAATATACCCATTGTCCGTGTTCTTGAAGTAGCAACAATGATCCGCCTCACATCTCGATAAAATCAATGTCGTGTATGAATCCGTCAAATTTCTGTACCATCGCCAGAGCTTGTTAAAGGCCATACAAGCTCTTAGTCAACCCGCAAACTAGCTTGCTACCCTTAGACAAGAAACCCTCTCGTCAGTACCATGTAAATTTCTTCCTCCAAGTCCCCATGAAGAAAGGCCAGTCTTCACATCCATCTCGTTCTAGCAAAGAAGTCATCCGCCACTACTATCCCCGTAACCATTCTCGATAGTGGTCATCTTCACAACCGAGTGAATACTTCAGTAGTCAATACCATACTTGCGAAACCCTTTAACAACCAGCCTTGCCTTGTAACGCTTTGCTACCGTCTCAGCTTCCTCCTTGATCCCGTAAACCCACTTATTATGAAGTGCCTTCTTCCCCTTAGGTAGTTTAGTCAACTCCCAAGTTTTGTTGGCCTTCAATGAGTCCATCTCATCATCCATCGCAGCTTTTCCACTTGTTGCAAAGTGCACTACGAATGCCTCCGCATAACATTCCGGTTCCCCATTATCTCGTCAACAAAGAAATAATAATTGGATGGAGTATACTGCTGGGCGATCCACGCAACCCGCCGGATCTACGCAGCCGGAATTTCCGGTTCCTGGAGTACGTGGTTCATCTTCAGTGACCTCCCGACCATGGTCAACATGAACCTGCCCCGCTCCCACCCGAGTCCGGAATATCCACCTCTACAACCTCCTGCTCCGAACTAGTATCATCGATGCCCCCTTTCTATCCTTGTACAAAACCTCGTTCATTGAATACCACATCTCGACTACGAATAACCTTATGGTTTTGATCATCCCAAAATTTATACCCGAAGTCATCCCCGCCATACCCAATAAATGTACACTTAATGATTTAGCATCTAATTTAGTTCTCTCACAGTAATCAACATGAACATAAGAAATGCAGCCAAATACGCGAAGAAAGGACAGATTTACCTCGCTTGCCACTCCAAGCTTCCTCTCGGGAATTCCATTCCCCAATGGAACCGATGGTCCCCGATTGATCAAGAAAGCCGCCGTGTCAACCGCATATGCCCGTAACGTCTTCTAAGTCCGCACTTCAATCTCATACTTCTAGCCCGCTCGTTCAATGTTCTCGTTCATCCTTTCGCTACCCCGTTGAGTTGTGGTGTCCGCTTTGGAGTCTTCTCCATACGAATCCCATTCGCAAAGACAAGTATTCCCTAAACTCACCAAGCTCATACTCCCCACCATTATCTGATCTCAAGCACTTAAGCTTAAGTCCCGTCTGATTCTCCACCAAGGCCCTCCACTTCTTGAACACCTCGAAGGCCTCATCTTTCCCCTTCAAGAAATAGACCCAAACCTTCCTTGTAGAATCATCAATAAAAGTCATGTAATATGACGCACCACCCAGAGATGTAACCGGAGATGGCCCCCACAAGTCCGTGTGAACCAATTCCAACTTTGCTTCCCTCAATCCCCTACCTGTCCTCGAGAAATTATTCCTCCCTTGTTTGCCAAACATACAATCTTCGCAGATCCCCACGTTGATTGTCTTCAAACCCGGTAGTAGACCCTGGAACAAAGTACCTTCATCCCCGTCTCACTCATGCGACCCAATCGACAAGCTGCCACAAATCGCATCACCCTTGCCGCCGCCACCGCAATACTATCCTCGTGTTGTTCGCCAAATACAAAGTACCCTCCTTATTACCCCGAGCGATCTCACAATCCTCCTTGGTAATAACCTCAGCCTCGCAAACTCGAAAGTCACCTTGTAACCCTCTTCGTCCAACCGCCCAACCGAAAGTAGGTTCTTTTTCAAACCCGAATGTGTCCGACCCCGTTCAGATGTAAGACCTTCCCGTCTCGATGCTCCTATTCTCGACATCCCCTTCCCCTTGATTTCCAAAGGCTCGCCATCTCGCAAGATAGACCTTCCCGAAATCACCGAAGTGTAGTTTTCCATCTCTTCCTTATGCCCGCAAGAGTGGAATGATGCCCCCGAATCCAAAGACCCATGATTCTAGTGCACTACTAACACTCGTAACCGCACATCGTCACCTTCGACCGCCACATTCGCCCGATTGCCCTTACGATTTGGACAATCCCTCTTGAAGTGTCCCAATTCCTTACAATAGTAGCACCGAATGTATCCCTTCGCAACCTTCTGGCTTGTCCTCGTATCATCGCCTTGCCCTTTCCACTCACTCCGTTCTCCCTAGATTCGGTTCTCCCTTGTTTGCTAGTACCCGGCTTCCCCTACTAGTAGTAGCTAAAGCCGCTCCCGAAGTACTTGATGTCCCCAACTTCTTCATGCGATTTTCCTCACCTAAAAGAAAGTCTTTAACATCATCATATTTCAATTTTTCTTACTCGCCGAAGCGTTGATTGCAGCCACTGCTCCGCTCCAACTTGCCTGCAAAGAAGCTAGCAACAAGCATGCATGAACCTCATCATCGAACTTGATCTCCACCGCTGTCCAATGAATCTATGACATCCATAAACTCATCGATGTGCTTAGCCAAGGATCCTCCTCTCGCATCTTGAGACTACCCATCTTACGTATCAAATCAACCTTATTTGCAGCAGACGGAGTTTCAAATCTCTCGCAAGATAATCCAATAGCTCCTCGGTGGTTGTCGCCTTCCCGGTAGTCTTCGCAATCCACTTCGACAAAGTAGATCCGACTCACCCCTGTGGCTTTCCGATCCATGAGTTCCCATTCCTCCCGACTTACATCTTCCGGTTTGACACCCTTCGTAGGCTTGTAGAGATCCTTGTTGTACAAGAGATCCTCAATCCGCATCCTCCAATATCCGTAGTCGACCCATCGAATTTCTCAACCGCCTGTTTGTCTTTGCCCATTCTTGATTGCTTGGAACAACTCCCTTGATCTTGAAACCAAAAGCTCTGATACCAGTTGTTGTGAATATGGCCCTCCACACCCAAGCAAACCTACAAGAATAATAATCGCACACAAACCAAGCACAAGAAATCAAAGAAAAACAGAAAAGAACACAAGAAATTGTTAACCCAGTTCACCAAATTGATTTGGCTACGTCTGGGGGCACTACCAAGCCAGGATCTTGCACTATGTAATTAGAATTTGTGTTACAACTTGGTTGGGGGGCGGAATACAACTTATATATATAAGGGAGTCAAACCTAACCCTAGATGGACAAGGGTTACCTAAATTACGTCTACTCGGCCCAGCCAACCCACATATGCGGTCAGCCGCAAGGCCCAAAGCCCGGCCCAGCCAACCCACACATGCGGTCAGCCGCACATGCGGTCAGCCGCACAGCCAAAACCGCAAAACCCTTTTGCTCCGATGTCTAGTCCGGTTGGTCCTCTATCCCAACAGATAACAGCTCCAAGAACCTTATCCAAGAGATCTGTAACCATATTCTGCTTTTCCTGAATTTCCTGCAAAAGTCTCCTATAAAAATAAGATATGCTCAAATATGTGCATGTGAATCGAAGAATTGGACAACTGAACAAAGTCAGCTCCCATTTGCAGCCGACCAACATAAAACAAAAAGGCTAAATTGTGACTTTTAACAGCAGTATGCATCATTTCAGGAGCCAAACGTCAAGCAGAAACGCAATCTGACCACCAAATCTAGGCAAAGTACCAATAAGTCTTAAAAGCATTTCTTCTTACTGGATGAGATTCCATCTCCATTAACCAGATAGAAGATCACAAATTGGGGACCATAGATATCTCTTCTGACAAGAATATATTCCTTAATGATGTGTTTATTATTAACCTCACACAAGTGAGAGAGAGAGAGAGAGAGAGAGAGAGAGAGAGAGAGAGAGTGTGTGTGTGTGTGTGAGAGAGAGAGAGAGAGGGAGAGATTGGAGTAGGCAAATAGAACATTGAGATTGATAAATTTATACTTGAATATGATTTTCCCCAGTACCCTAAATGGCTATAAATAAGAAGTCTAAGAACCAAGAAATAGCAAATCATCAGAAGACGAATAGATACAGTATAGATAATGTTTGGAGAAGAGAGCCCTTTGTTTGGTTTTGCCAGGCAAGCAACTTGGCTAATTTGACATGCTCTTCTCTTTCATGCTAGCCCTAATTCTCTTCTTCCCGCCAGTCACAGCTTCTCCAACATTTATTGCCTTTTCACTTCAACATTTCTCTCTCTATATATCTCTTCCCCAGTTTTTGACTTTTTTCACATACATTGCTAGTACTTGTTTCATTTTTTCATATGCGCTTACTGATTACTTTGCAACACACACCCCCCGAGCATAGAATCCATTATAAGCACATTATACTTTCAAGAGTTCCCTTTTCATGCTTATCAAAAAAGTGTAGCACAGTCAACATGATAACCATAGATAGTAGCATAGTCCTCTCATTTTGAGCAACACATTTATGACATTCTCACAATAGCTTGTCGCCCCCTCCTGCAAAAAGGAAAAATAAAAAGAAGATAAACCATAATTTCTCCCTCATCATGCAATTCAATGCATGCAAAGACTGTGCTTCAGCTAATGATTTTTATGATAGAACTACTAATGCATTTGTGGTTATGTCAAACAGATAAAGAAGAAATGGCAATAGAACAAACTATTGAAATAGTAGATCTCTCGGTTTTCACAAGAATGGTATGGTCACTTTAAGTGATAAATTCAAGACGGCAAACTATTGAAATGGTATTCTCGTGTTCCGGAACCTCAAGCTTTCTTCAAAGTGGATGATGCTGCTTGGATCGTGATATCCTTTTGAGGATTAAACCTTGGCTCAGTATCCTTCTCAGTGTTACCATATTGCACTTATGTGTTTATGTATATATCTTTCTCTGTGGTGATATATATATGATGATTTGTTGTTATATGCTTTCATATTATGATTGCATATCATATTGCTGCATACATAATAACTTGCTGAGATTTTTCTCACCCCGTCCTTTTATTACTTTCTTAGATAGAGGAGAGCCTGGGGCTAGGCCACATTGATCACGTGAGGACGCCGAGTTGGGATATTTTGTTCAAGGTATGGTATGATGGTTACATTATGTAAATGTAAACCAAGGGGTAGTTCCTAGACTTGAAATGTTGTATTGTATTTTGGAAAACTCTTTTGAGATTGTATATACTCCCTCCGTCCCAATAGTAGCTGCCCAATTTTTGGGTGGCACGCAAATTAATAAAATGAGGGGGAAGTAAAAATGTTGTGAGTGTAATTTGAAAATAGGAGAGAGAATGAGTGGAGGGAATAGTAAATTATAATAGTGTTGTGAGTATTAAAATAATGTAGGAGAGAGAATGAGTGGAGGGAATAGTAAAGATTCCTTTGCCAAAAAAGGAAAGTGGAAGCTATTAACGGGACACCCAAAATGGCAAAATGGGAAGCTACTATTGGGACGGAGGGAGTATGGTATATATGGGACTATGTTCCTTGGTTTGTAAAAGAGTGTATTTTGGTTTGTAAAACCTTAAGTAGACTTTTCAAGTTAAATGTTTTAATTTTTTAGTATGTAATGGGAGTTCTTTAAAGTTAAACAGGTTTAAGTAGTAAATGTTTTGAAAGGACATTTTGAATTTTTTTTTTTTAAAAAGGCATCTTCCGAGAGTGTTCCAAACGTGAGGCCAAATAGGTCTTCGGTTCGTGGCGCTTCATCTCCCACGTAAGGTTCAATGTGATAAATATTATGGTTTATCCCATACTTAACATGTAAGGGAGTTTGAAATTCTAAGGAAGAGGAGGTGCTGGCTTCAGCGACATCAGAGATGGAAATTTCATTTGAAGCTTGATGCTCGGAAGAAGTTTCAGCAGCCACTGTATCAGACACGTCGTAGCTTGACGAAGAGCTTGAGGAAGACATGTCACCCAGTTCACTGGAAGAAGTGAGAACCTGTTTATAGAAGCGACGACTACGTAAATCAAGTGCAGCGGGAAAGTCAGTATCTGAGAATTCAGAATCAAAAAGAGGGCGATAGAACTTGCAGATATTAGAACAAAGCTCCAAGTTGTAAAGAAGGTTTACATTGGGACAGACTTGTGCAGGAAAGGTGGACCTCTAATCTCTAAGGCATCTAAAACGACGACATATGCGCCATGCCTGATGAGCATAGTGTTGAGGTCATCGCGAGGAATCCTAGCCCAAACCCCTCTATCAACCCTATTTTGGCCAAACCTTGCTATTCTAGCACATGAATTAGTTTTAGCCATCAAGTTATATACCAAATTGAACTGAAAACTGGAAAATTTGAAGGTTTGAAGAAGTTGTTACCTGGAAATATGCAGAAAACAATGGAAACTCGAGGGTTTGGCCGGAATTTGGCCGAAAACTTCAAAAAAGTGATAAAACCTTCATAAACGCACCAAACAAACCTGGGAATGGCAACCTAGTGAATGGGAGACTGGGGAAGCTTGAAGACGGCAAGAATTGAACAGAGCACAGGCAGAACAACGGAAACACACGCCTGAGAAGAAAGTTAGTTCACCGGAGAAAGAAAGAGAAATCAAAGCTTGAGAGTGTAAAAAGTAAAAAGGGAAGAAGTGAATTCGTTTTTAACTAAGGAAGATGAAAGGGTTTTGGGAATTTTCAAAATGCATTTAATGATGTCCAAAAATTGAATTTCCCCCATTATTGAAAGTAAATCATTAAGGCGCGGATTTCGAGATGACAGCACGTTAAGTCTGACAAACCGCCCCTTATCACCAAACCCGGAAGTGACACGTGGCCGTAAGTATGTGATCCGAAGTTATGATCTCATCGCTATATTCAAGATGCGGGAATCAAAGGCGACAATCAAAGTTTCTCGATCCGGATCATAAATAATTCAGGTCTCGAACTTGGGGGCTACTGATATGATCATGGAAAATATAGTTGGGCTTGCACCGACAGTATTGGTCCCAATATATCAAGAATGGATTAAGGACCAAGAAATTAGGCCCAAGATAGGTTTAAAGGAACATAGCGATTTCACCAATATATTGGCGGGAAATAGTCTGGCGAGAAGCCCATTAGGGCCCATCTCTAAATAAAAACATTTTAATCACGAAGTAAGATCTTGCATGAATGATGATCAGGCCAGCGACAACAATAATGGTTGCCGCCCTATCAATGTTGTCGCCCATGAGCGGCATATGGATCAATAGCAATATTCCGTATGCCCAAAGACGTTATACTTGGGCTCACAAAATCAGTTACAAATGATGAACTACCTGTCAGATAAAGGGTGGCGTCTCCACTAACTTTGAGTGCTCATACACATCCAATAGAAAGATGACACGTGGCCAAAGGTATGTGACTTGCACATGACAATAGGAAGTATATAAACAACACCAGAAATAAGAATGGATAAGTCTCAAGTAAATTTCTACAGTTTCCATTGTACTCTTTTATTTCTTTCTCACTTGAACAATTACTTACTCTCACGCCGTAGGAGCTTTGCCGGAGACGCCCCCGACCTAGTTTACGTGCTTTCTATGTGTAGGAGCTCACGGAGAAGAAGGCGGAGAATTCATAGCTGGACTACTCATTTTGGGCCTGAGAAACCATTTTGTGTGGCAGCTTCAAGACTATATATCCAAATCCAATACGGAGGAAGTAAATTGATACCTCCGCGTAATGTCTTGAAACTCTCCAATGAATCCTGGCTAGGTTAGGTACCTGATCAACAACAACGATCTGAGTTATACAACATAACGAGCTATAACACTCATGGCTTTGCATGTTATAAATGAATCTTAGGATATGTAGTAGTATTAAAAACTGGATCTTTTGCAAGTTGTGAAACAGAGTAATTTACCAAACAAGAACGAAAGTGAGAAAGTAAAATTGACTAGTTCACAATCGAATGGATAGCAGTGGAGGATGGAGGGTCCGTGATGAAATAAAAGTGGGTGCACAAGTTAAAAACACTAGTGGAAATCGAACCTAGGTTAGACACAACAATTTTGAGTAATGGGTGCACATCCACCCAATACATAACACAGACATCCACTGCTGCTGGTTAGGATGCATTTCATTTATACAGCTTGTTTCATCGACCGTGATCAATTAATGTGCTCCATTTAATAGTGATCAACTGAATGACTATGTGCTCTCCAGTCCAATATCCTAATGCACACGTCAAGTAACCAATAAATATGGCGAGATCGAGGCTGGAAAATGTGTGGAGAATTGCCACCCTAAACAGTTTACAATGTCCCTCCTTATATTGACACCTTTCCCTCCAAAACTAAATGTGTCAGCTCCTTTGTTATCCAGCACACGTACGTTCGTCAGTTCGTCAGCACCATCTACTGTTATAAATAAACCCCAACTAGCAACCATGTTTCTTCATCTCGCGTCATCAACAACTTCCACCATTAATGTAAAACATAGTAACAAATGAGAATAAATACTTAGGTTGTTGCCGCTAATTGAGAAAAATAAAGGGGATGGGAAATACAGGGATCAGTTCGTGGCCGCCTGACTGACGAGTACGGCAACCACTGATGCTGGTGCAGTGGCTGCCTATGGCGGCACTGACACCACCAGAGCTTTTCCGGCGGATATTGGAGCCACTACTGGGCATGGTGTAAGTGCTCCAATTTGAGCTTGTTAGAATTTTCGTTAGAAAATTAACGAAAGTTATAACATTTCTAACAATTCCTAACTATCCTAACATTTCTAACAAAGTGAGGGTAAAATGGGCATTGTTATTTAAGGTTAAACCTTAAAAAGAATCTCAAAAGGCAAAACAAAAGAAGAAAACCATAAATAGAAATGGCCGGAAACACAAAACCGGCCGTTAATTTGAATTTTGAAAAAGATTATTCTTCTTGTCCAAAGTCAAGCCGCATTTAATGAACAGGCACGCCGCCCGGACTTGTCCGCGCGGATGGGATTGTCATCTCAGAGGGCTATAAATTGAGCCCTCCACTACAAAAATAAAAAAGGAAGAACACAATTGCACCGAACCTCTCGGCGAAATATAGAGAGAAAACAAAGGAGAATTCTTCAAGAATTGTCACCTTTTTCTCTCCAATCTTTCCCAACTCATATTCATCCACTCACTCGCATATTAAATCCCTAAACACTCATATACTCAAGCCAAACACTCAAGAACACAAGGAAGATTGGTAAACCCTCCTCTTCCTAACCCTAAATCTCATCCATGCATGCATCTTCAAACTACAAAATGTAGTTCTTTCATCTTCTTTCTTTAGATCTAAGAAGATCACCATGGAAGACCATCTCCATGGATGATCTTCTACAAAGATCAACATTATTTTCAAAGCTTTTCTTGCTTACTTGCAAAAATGCACTTTCAAAACCCTAAAAACCATTTTCAAGCACTAAATCTTGATTTCAAAGGGTAAAATCCCCTCCCCAAGCAAAATGAAATGCTTAGTCCTAATGTACTTAAGGATGGTTTGGTATAGTTGATTCACCACTAAAATGTCTAGTGATCACTAACCAAAACCTAGGGAAATGGGGACAAGCATGGATGCAAAACCCCCCTTAAAATCATATTTTCTTCCTTGAGAAGTTGCTGTCCAGTAGCAATTTTCTCAGACCTCAGTCCATGGTCTTAATTTTTGGACATAGATGAACTTGGAATTTGGTGTTGACTACAAAATACTTTTTGTAGCCAACATCCAGAGCTTTCCAGACATATTTTTATCTTATTTTTTGGGTGAGTAAAACTCCTCTTTTCAAATTTTCTTTCAGAGGCTAGTTCATCAGCTTCTGGGAATCCAGATCTCATATCTGAGGTTTCCAGAAGGTTTTGACCCTCAAATCTTCTCCAAAATGGAAAATTCCTTCGCACAAACTTTATTTAAGGTGTCTAGAACAACTTTCATTCTCTGAGTTTATCCAGATTATGAAGTTTTAAGACCCTTGAATCCCTTTTAAAATCAAAGGTCCACTGCCTTTTTCATTCTGGCAGAAATGGCTCTCAACTTCAAAAGGTCTTTTGAGTACCAAATCTCAATCCAAAATCTTCCAAAAATCATGGGATCAGTTTAAAGTCTTAAAAAGATATCCCAATTTTTACTTTTCTGAGTTTCAACTTATTTTGGCCAAAACACACACACACACACACAAATGATTTTCAGCTTGGAAGACTCGTTTACGAGGCGCGTCGGGTGCACACTAACGTCCTTCCCGACGCGTAACATGACCTCCGAACCTAAATCTCTGATCTCGGGCTTTTTCAAAGTTTTGGCCCTTCAAAATTAAAATGGCGTGGCGACTCCGTTTTTCCGGTTTTATTTGGTTTTTCAAAGAAACGCAAAATCGAATTTTTCCCGCGAAAAGGCAACATTCATCACAAAGGGCGACTACTGGGACTAAGCTTTTTAATAAAAAATGGTATTCGGTATATTGGTGGAAACCACTAAATTTCCTGCTATCGCCTCCTAACACGAGTCGGGATAAATTGTGGTCTAACAATCCCACGTACCGGTATCACCGTTTTCAAAAAAAGCTGAGGGTCAAGCTTCCGTCCCGCTTTGAAAATCATTTTTGTGTGTGTGTTGATTTTTGCACGCTTTTCATGTTGTTTTGGCCGCCTGAGAAAGTCAAAATTTTGACCGTCGGAATAATGTCCCTAACTGCCGGAATTTTCGTGCTTATGTGCTCATTAAAATTTTCAAAAAAATTCAAAAAAAAAAGATTTTCAAAAAAAAAGAAAATTTCCAAAAAAAATCATGCATCATATTTTTAAGACACAAAAAAAAAATCTCTATTTTACTCGTAAAAGGAATATAGATCGCTTGCACACTACGCGCACGTGACCGTACACCGCACACTACGTCCTAACCCGGGAAATCCTTGTCGCGGTCCGTTTGGTCTTATTACGCCTTGGATGAGCACAGTGACTACCCAAACATCCCATGGAGCCTCGTGTCGACCATGCACTTGTCCGTGACACACTTTGTCCGAGACCCGGTTGGTTTTTAGTCCGGTCCGTGTCATGCCCCGTCCGTGTATAGACCTTTCCTTTCAAGCCTTTGTCGGCATACCGACTCAATATCTTTCGGGTCCCTAATCGCCGAAGTTCTCGCCGGTTTTCCGCCGCAGACTTTGACCAAGATATTGACCGGCGCCGACTTCGGCTCGACCGGCACAAATTATACACCGACTCCCAAAGATTGACACCGAGTCATCAAGGATTAATGACTATTCCATGCCTAATTACGGCTTAACCGACGACAAGTCAAGATCAATCGTGGACGCTTATCGCTCCAAATCATGCCGACTTTTTGTCGAGCCCTGACATGATCTTGACTTTCGACGTCGCCTTGTCCGTAATTTACATCGAATGCTCGTTAAGACTCGATTACCCGCCGACTTTTAGGATCGTTTTCTTTCGGTCGGTGGGACCCGCTTGCCCTATAGGACCTCGCCCGGGCCGTCCCACCCCGGGAGGTCGAAATACAGTGGAATACGAGGGGCTTATAGACGTAGTGACGGGGCCCACCGATCCAGAATCGTAGTAGTTTGCGAAAAGAAGAGCAATCTTTTCCAACCGATTAGGATAATAAAACATGTTTTAAGTAAACGTGAACAAATAATCGCATGTTGCATGAGCCTAAAGCCCAAACACCTACCCTCCTTCCATTCCTGCACATCTCGAACCTTCATGTCCTTTCCCCAGCCTCCGCACAAAGCTTGGTTTCTGCACCGGTCACCGTTTGATCGCTTGGGAAGAGTCAAGCGCATCATCGCCTTCGCCATTTGTTCCGACTCCGGGTTTCGTAATGTCTCGCATCGCCCGGTAATGATGGGGATAACGTCACTCCGCCTCCCGGACCCCTCAGTACAGAGCAACAAAGGGAATCCGCTAGCGTAACGTATGAGGTTACGACAGAAGCACAGCCTAAACAAACTTATGGAGGCTATTAAGAGTCACTGGCCGCCGCGCCTCAATCCCGATGGCACCTTCACCGTGGAAGAAGACGAGGATGCCAACCCCACTCTCGCCGCCCGATTACACCAGATGCCGCCACCCACCTCCTATGGTGCCACTACCGTAACCCATGCTCCTCGATTTTCGGGTCACCAGCCTCCCCAACCACGCACCACCGGATCCATGCAGCCTCGACGGCACAAATCGCTGGGGCAAAATCGCACGGAATGTCTTCTCATGGTTGGGGCTATCTCGGAATGCCACAGCCTAATCGGGATCCCTCCTCGCCCGGAACCGATCAATCCGACCTCACAAAGAATACCACAGCTCGGAATGCCGCCACAACTTGGTTCTCGGGCCACGCCAGAGCCCCTCCTCGTAATGACTAGTTCACCGCTCCTCACACAAATCCATTCCTCACTCAGACTTCTATGGGTTACCAAGCCTCCATCCCGGTGTCATCCGAATCACCAGACCGCAAGCACTTCCCTGGTTACACACCTTCACCACAAGCCGCCACGCAATTCAACAATCCGGACAGCAGCCTCGCACTCAAGCCTACTTACGGGCCCCACTGGAAATCCAAGTTATCCGGCCACATCGGGGCTGCCCCCACCTACTTTGCCGCTTGAAAATCAACAAAGAAGCCGCAAGGTTCTATCCTTTTGCTCAGCTCCTACTCATGCTCCCTGTGGTAACTCACCCCCAGTGACAAGTTTTCACCTACGTCCCCGGACCGGCCGTTCCTCCACCCGCCCGCTCCAGCTGGTAGCTCCTCTCTAGCTCACCCACTAGCTTGAATGCCATGGTTCCGCCACAAGACCCTCATCCGGCCCGGTTCATGGAACAACACAAGGAAATGAAAGCGCGTATCGCCGAACCGATCGCCAAGAAGTTCCGCCTTCCGGCCTACTGCACTGACTCCATTGTTCCTCTCGCCCCACAAATTCGTGATGCCAAATCTGGATCTCTTTGATGGGACCGCATGTCCCAAAACCCATTTGGACACATATACCTTGGCGATGAAAGCCAAAGGATGTACCAATCGCCAGCTGGCCGACTATTTCGCCTATCCTTGAAGTCCAAAGGCCTTAAAGTGGTTCTTCCGTTTGAAACCCGGCTGTGGCCACATGGGACCAAATTACCAATGCCTTCACGTAAAAATATAAGGCCAACTTGGAATGGGAAACAAATAGGGTTGACCTACAAACAACAAAGGCAGCCCCGATGAGAATGTTTGGGGACTTTTACAAGCGGTGGAATCAAACTCGCTGAAATGGCCATCCCTCCTTCCGAAGAGGAACAACCGGACATCTTCCGCCATGCTTGAAACCACATTCGAGAGCCTCCTCGCTCACTTCCCATACTCGCACTTACGGGCCACGGTTAACTCGCAGCCTAAGTTTGAAAAGGCCTACACCGCAACCTGGCCGCCGCACTCGCCTACGTATATCGGGCTCCTCCCGCAAACACCGCCTCGCTCCCGCTAAAGGCAAAGAGATGATTAACTATGCGGGACAGAATGTAATAACACGACTCCTTTTGCTCCCAGAAACCGGCTGAGCCTGCACCGCGGGTCATAAATCTCGAAAACTTTGGAATGCCCCCGAATGACATCTTTAGGGACTCGGTGAAAGAAGGCTTGCTGCGGCCTTTGGAGAATTTCCAACCCGTAAATCCGAATGCTCCCGTGGATACTACAAAGTATTGTGCCTTTCATCAAGCTCACTGACATCCGATCGATACCGCTTCACTCAAAAAGGCAATCCAGTGGGCTAATAGAGCAAGGAAAGTTGGAAGGCCCCGAGGGCCTAACACAGCCAAAAATCCGCCGCCAAGGAACCATAATCGTGTGAATATGATTGAATGCGGAGAATCTTCGCACGCCCATGAAGATGCCGATGAAGGTCCCCAAATACCCGTGGCCAACCTCGTCGAGGATCCCGACTGATTCCCCTCGCCTCGAGGATATCGAACGAATCAACCCATCTTGGTCTCATGTCGTAGACTCCTTGCAAGAATACGAGGCCCGCTATTTTTCGGGTGAAGGGAAGGCCGATACCGAAGAACCGGGCCGTTCCGCTCGTAACATGAAAGAACCATTTATACAAGATGGTTAGAACAAGCCAAGAAAGATTGAGCAAGAAAGTTTCCGGCGAGCACTCAGACCGGGCTTATCAAAGAAAGAGGCCGAAGAGCATCTCGGAGCTAGTACACTTCGCAAATTGGCTTTGGGAGAGCCCGAATATGATCCCGAGAACAATGAAGAATCTAAGAGGAGGATTCCTTCTATATCCTACCCGGTGTCAAATACGTGCCACCTCTCTCACTCTTCCCCCGCAATTTCGGGAGGAGAAGTCAATCGCAGCTTACCATCACTTCCGGAATGGGAACATATGACAACTTGCGGCCGCACGCACCCATATTCCCCAACGGGTTTGACTGCCGCTCCTCTCACCCGAAATCCCGTAGTATGGGAAGAAGATTCCGATGACGAATGATGATGATGATGACGAGAGTGAAGAGTCAACCGAGGCCCCGATCCGAAACAATCTGGAACAATCATGCCGAAATGAGCCCACGGGAGCTGTGCACAATGGCTGGTTATCAAGAAGCGACGACGAAGAAACTTCGGAAGACGAATATGAGACCGAGGACATGAAGGCCATGAAGTTTCATGGATCTCGAGCACGTGGATGTCTTAGAATTCAACACCGCCTACCATGCTTGGGAAAGGGTTTTCAGTGTGTCCGATCCAGCCGATAGTCGAAGATCCGATCGAAAGAGGAAAATTAACTCCCATCCGCCCAAATGAGAAAATAACCATGGTTAGATCAAATCCACCCGTAACAAAGTAACACTCCTTGTCGTGGTTACCCAAGAAGAGGTCACCTTTCCCGAATGTATGTCGCCTTTCAGAGAAGTCCTAGAAACCGGCATGATACCGGATGCGCTCCCACGCAAAACGCTATAATCATCTCCAACTCGAGTATTGCGTAAAGGAATCGTAATGGCCGCACTATACCGGGATGAGATCGAAAAGCCGCCGAGTCCCGACAATAGCGACTCTTGTTGCATGATAACTATGAGCAAGGCCGCCACGAGAGTGAATCGGAGGACGCCCTAGCTCGTGGGCCATCCAAGGGGCAACAACACAACCCCAAACCCAAAAGCCTCAGACTTGGGAAGCAGCTTATAAGGTGGCCGCCCAGAAGGAGCCAAGCCGCCTCACCGTCACTAGACTCCGTCGTAACCAATGGCCAATAGCCAAAAGGGCTCCCCATCGACCCTAGCAAAGATTGAAGAAATCCACCAAGAGACGATCGATGAGGAAGTTAATCGTTGACCCGATCCGGCGCATCTTCCAAGGAAATCCCAAGGCGTATAAGAAGGCCACGTATCAAGCACCAAAAGAAGATCGCCGCCCTATGCTAAGACAACAAACCTGCACTCGAAAAGAGGATCCCGTGCTCACCCAAATGAAGCAAACACAAAGCCAACATTTCCTCTCGGTCTCTACTCACTTCGTCCTTATCCCCATAAGCCGAAGCCGGAAGAAAGCCCGGCTCGCACTCTCGTGCCTATTGATGCTACTCCCGATGATGTGGTACACTGATTGGAAACATCCACTACGGGAACATAATCACTTTCACGTATCTCGACCTCCCTCAATTTGGGGCCGATCATAATGAGCCTCTCTTCATCACACCCACTGGATGAACGACGCTCCTCGGGTCCCGGTTGATAATGGGTCCGAATGAACATTCTTCCAAAGAAAGATCATGAGCTTGCTTGATATCAAGACTACGTACTTGAAGCCTTCTTCTCTCACTGCCAAAGCTTACGACTCAACATCCCGAGCACCCCTGAGTTGCTACTTTAGACCTCTCGGTTTGGACGTAAATTGATACCGTGGAATTCCAGTTATCGACATCCCGATTACTTTCAATGCCCCGCTGGGAAGACCTTGGCCGCACCAAGTCAAAGGGGTCGCCTCAAGCCTCCACCAAAGGTGTGAAATTGCCTCGAATGGGGATCCGACGACCATTTACGGAGATTTAGTCACTTTAGAGGGCACAGATACGGGCGGAATACCTATTCTCGAAATCAAACATGACGAGGAAGGTCACATGCTAACGGGCTTCACGGCCGAGCCTCCCAAGGCCCAAGTGTGCAACATAGATCCGACGGCCACTGGGATAAAATCCCACCGGTCTTGAAAATGATGAGAAAAATGAGCTATCTACTCCGGCCTCTGTCCTGGGAAGCGCCAACAAGGAACTTTCAAACTCATCGAAGTGAAAGGACAGAATACTCGCCACGGCCCGGGATATGAGGCCTCCCAAATGACACCGCAAAAGGGAAAGAGATTTGAAGCCGCCACAGAAAGGTCCCGGCCGACAACCCTAAATCTCTCCCCTTCACCCTAATTTGGCCGACTACTTTGTAAAGGGTCCCACACAACCAGAAACATCACAGAGCCCACTCCTACGGCAGATGGCTAAAGCTACAGGATAGCCTCAACAAGTTCAGAGGAACCAAGGCTAACCCGGTCCGTAGAATGTTCCCGGACCTACCCAAGATACTCCGGGGCTACCACTACCATGAAGAGTGAGTATACCTTCAGAGGCGTGCCTCGACTCCGGTGGAACAGCCGAGAAGCTCACAACCACTATTCCTACGCCCAGAAGATCCGAAACCCGAGTTCGAACCGACAAAGGCCAAAAGCTAAGGCCACGGAATTTCCTCGATGATTGGGATGGTCTCGGTTATGCAAAGAATTGTTCAAAGAAGAAGTCCAGTGCCAGACCCGATTGATCTCGGCTCGGTCCAAGAGATGATAGCAGCAATTGAGAAAGGAAAACAAAACAAAGACAGCTTCCCGAGTCATGAGGCCACCAATAGCGATGCCGCTAAAGAATTGGGAAACTCTCTCGTGCCCGTCCGCGACCAAGGAGGAAATGATCACCAAGCTTGGATTGGTCCCCCGTCCCTTTGTGTCAATCTAGGACAAGTCCTCCCGCCTCTCTCTCGTTAAGATCGAGTCTCTAGGGTCGTCCGACGGCCTTACGCCCGAAGACTACGAGTCCGTAGCAAGCGCCGTATTCCCTTTCGTTTTCAATGAAATGACGAACCTTTCGAGTATCCCTTGATTGCCACTTTAACTAATGATGAATTAATTAATAAAAAATTTTAATAATAATTCATTAGATAAAGAAGCGTACACATTAAACAAAAAAAAAAAATCAAACAACAAAAAAAATCTTTAAGGTGTTGTCCTAGAAAGAGGAAAATCGAGCCCAAGCCGCCGAAGAGATTTTGACGAGTGTGAATTTGGGAACCGCGGAAGAGCCTAAAGAGACGCAGATTGGTGATTTCTTTGAAGGAATCGGAAAAGGATGCTCGCAAAGTCCTACAAAATCCTCAATTCAAAGAAAGTTGCCCTCTTCATCAAAGAAAACATCATGTGCGTATACGGGTTGCCCGCCGAAATCATCTCGTATAATGGATCCCACTTCAAGGGGAATGTGAAAACCGCCGGCGGAATTCCGAATAACCCGTCACAAGTCATCTCCCTACAGCCCCAAACCAACGGAGCCGTCGAAGCAAAGAAACAAGACTCGGAAAATATCATCCGGAAAATGGCCGTCCCAAGGCGTAGATTGGCCCGAGAAGTTACACTGGCACTCGGGGCTACGTAACACGGGCCGAACGGCAACCGGGGAAACACCGTTTGCTCCTCACATACGGAATGGAAGCCGTACTCCCAATCGAGCCGGAAATCCCTCGCTCCGTATACCGCCGGAAAGCCGATCAACGAGGTCGAATGGCTCCGCAGTCGCCATGATGAATTGGCCCTACTAGACGAACGCCGACCGAAGGCCATGGAACACATCCGGCCTACCAAGGAAGAATGGCCAGAGCCTTCGACAAGAAAGTAAAGCATCGGAGATCCGAGAAGGTGATCTCGTTCTAAAAGAAAAGCCCCCACCCGTATCAACCCTCTCGGCAAATGGGAGCCTCGTATGGGTCGGGCCATATGCCGTCCGTAAGATCTTCTCCTGAGGAGCCATGCAACTCGCACCTCGACGGAATCCCTTTGTACACCCAAAGGAATGGTGACAAGCCGCGCAGATACTACGCGTAAAAAAAAAACAAAAACAAAAAACAAAAAAAAACAAAAAACAAAAAAAACAAAAAAAAAAAAAAAAAAAAAAAGAGTGCTAAAAGAGTAATACCCAACTAGGTTAGAAACCCGAAAAGGGCGGCCTAGGTAAAAACAGGTTGCACCAAAAAAACAACAAAAAAAAAAAAAAAAAAAAAAGAGTGCTAAAAGAGTAATACCCAACTAGGTTAGAAACCCGAAAAGGGCGGCCTAGGTAAAAACAGGTTGCACCAAAAAAAAAAACAACAAAAAAAAAAAAAAAAAAAAAAAAAGAGTTCACCAGTTGAACTACGAAGACCCGAGCTCCTCAAAATGAGGGGAACGTAGGCAAATGGAAACGGTTCGGTCTAAAGCACAAATAAAAGCCATACTTTGGCATCAATACAATTGATCGTACCATGAAAGCGTCTCGAAAAACTCTAAAGCAATTCAAATATTCATTACAAGTTAAAAGCTCTTTGATGAGTCTAAGCCCGATTCATTCCTACAACCGGCAACCTCGCTAAAAGAAAACTAAGATACATAATCAAACTAATGTGTCTCGTCATGGCAAGAAAGGGATACTTGGAAACCTCGTAGTCACTCCAAGCCACTCGCATCGGCCTCTCCCTTCTTCTTCCCCTCCGAGTCTTTCTCTTCGAACCGGAAAATGTCTGTATTCCTCCTACCAAGCTCGGTATAGGAACAGGTCTATCAAACCGCCTCCGTCGTGGCCTTAGTAGCCCTAGCGTCATCCCTCATCTCCTCGTAACCTAGCCGGTAACATAGGAGCCCTCCTCTCCCGTCTCGACGTAAGCCTCATAATCGCCGCGCCGTCTCCGCTCCCGTCATGAGGATTGGCCTCGCCTCGGCCCTCCTCCTCTCGTAAATGCCAGTCCTCCGCACCCACAATGGCCTCACGCCGCCTCAAAATAGCCACCCGAGTCTCTCCTGCATGCCTCTCATACCAATCCAGTACCAAGTGGTCGTGAACACCGGTCTCTGACGCTCGAGAATGACCCGAGGAGGAAAGGCATCATACCTCCATGCTCGGGAAAGAAATGGAAACACCGAGGGATCATCCATGGAAACAGGAGCCACCACCCCGGTGGCTATATCATCAAAACCCTCCAAAGGAACCTCGCTTCCAAGCCAAACCGCCTAAGGACCAGAGCCGGAATGTAGAAACCGGACCGAGAAAGCCCCGAAGCATAACCACACGGGACCCGTCCCCGAAGCACTCGCGAGTCTCCACCCGCCAATGAGGCACCAACCATCCGATATCTTCGCCCGGCGACCCGCCATCCAACGCTCCCACGAGCCCCGATCATCAAAATCTACATCAACACCTCTCCCGGCAAAAGTCCAAGGCCTCGATCATATCGTAGGTTTCCGAAGAACCCCCAAACGCTCCATCGCCCACAGTGGTCAAGAGAAACGGGCCGCCCCGCGCATATACCGCCGTCCGGTAGCTAACTGTCGAGAGCATGAAAAGTCTCCCCAAGAATCAAAGGAACGACATCTCTCGCCTGTGCGACAATGAACGACAACATCCAAGAAAGACCGATGGCAAATCCCAAAGGAATATACCATGAACAGGTGCCAAACATACAAAGTGCAAAGGCATCCCAATAGGCATCATCCACCAAACCTAGGCCCCTAAATCTGTCTGGGAAGACCGAAATATCGAGATGATCGGGACCGCGGATCATACCTTGCGCTTCCTCCGGGAAAGATGAAGGAGGACGCACACCGTCAAAAGAAGCCCCTCCGGCAAAGGGACCGCTATCTCTTCCACCTCCGACCTCCAAGCAAGGCCCGAAATTCTTCGACAATGGAACAATCTCGTTGAAGGAAAGGCAAAAGACATGCCTTCTAGTATCCCAAAACGAAGAAGAAGCTCTTAAGAGGTCATAATCCGGAACCAATTCTTTCGAGAGACCACAAGCATCGTACCTTGTACCTTTCTTCAAAGAATGATCTTCTCTCGTGCATGATCTCCCTACACCACTCCTTGAACTTTTCAAAGAACAACATTTGCCTTTCTTTGGACAATTTTGGAGAATTTTTGGCCATTTCCATGGTTTTTCTCTCTTTCTCCCGAAAATGGTCCGTTTGACCGGAGGTTGAAGAGGATATTTGAATTTGAAATAAAGCAAGACCAGTCCGAACCAAAATTAAAGGACAATGTCGAAGCCGACCCTATCCGCGCGGATACAAGTGTCATTACCAAAAAAATTTTTGCAATACCAAGCCGCTACACCAAAAGAGGAATATTCCGTCCCGTTGCTCGAAACTTGTGCAAAAACCTCCCCAAACCACCCATATACCAAACACCCTTGCAAAAAAAAAAAAAAACCAAGGCTCATGCAACACCGCATTCATATTGCATTGCATTCATAAAATAAAATCCTAAATTATTACATTCAAAAAAAAAAGAGTGTGCATAAAAAAAAACAAACAAACAAACATAAATAAAATCCTAAATTATTACATCCAAAAAAAAATGTGCATAATCTGTACAAATCTAAATCTCAAAAAAAAAAAATCAATCTGAGTCTCCAAAGACCCGATGTCTCCCCGCCCCTCTTGCGACTCGGCCCGCTCCTCAGAGCCCCGAAAATCTCAGCTCGAACCGTCCTCGTCTCCAGAGAGAGGCTCATCAGACCAACCGGCACGCTCCGATAGGGCAAGCCGAGATCTCGCGAAAAGTCGTACCCGAAGGTGAAGGCGCGACTCCCGCACGTACGAAGACGACCCGCCATGCCGCCAAACGTGTCCCCGCCCGTGTGGATCCCCTAGAATGACGTGATCCGGGCGCATCGCGCGATGATCAAGAAGAGGAGACAAAGGAGTCTCCGAGGAAGTCTCCGAGCGAATAGGGAAGCCTCCCGTCCGATGTGCGCCGGCCGTGGTCGCTCGCTCTAGCTCGAGGAGCCCCGCAAGCGACCATCCTCCCGATGAACCTCTTGGCTCCGATCACTTGCTTCGCGTCTCGACGACCACCTCCGAAAACCGCACAAAAGCAAAAGCAAAAAAAAAAAAAAAGAAGTGATGCTAGAGATGATGAAACAAAAGAAAAGGTGAAGCCATACCTTCATACCCTGACGAGGCCGGAAAGCTCGTGGAAGCCGCTTCGGCCGAGGGATTCGCACCTCAATCGGACCCCATCCCGGGATGTAGGAAAATCCGTCCGAGGGTACCGCGGATCCCAAGCCCCTCCCTCTCCAAAACCCGAGGCATCCTCGCCTCCTCAAGACGAACGTCGCATATGGCTCGATCGCCACGAAGTCCGAGAAGTGCCGGCTCGCTCTGTAATCATCCCAGTCACCGACCGATCGCTCGGGTGCATCATATCGGCGGGAGGCTCCACCGGTGTCCTCAAAGGCGAGTTCACGCCATGCCGGCGCGTCACCCTCTCTCCTGCATAATAGGCATCGCAGTCGACCCCTCAAAATCCTCCGCCGCACCAGCTCCGCATCTCGCCGCCCTTCACCGCGCTACCTCAAAGCGATCCTGTGGGAAGAATATCATCCCCTCATCCGTCTCGCCTCCGTCAAAGGAAGGCAATCCGCGTACCCGAGGGTCGTACGCCCCGGAGCTTATCTTCTCCCGGGCATGCTTGGACCAAGATCCGCATGGCCGGATACGCCCGACGTACTCCGCCGGCCGCCGCCACACCGTGACGTGGAAGAACTCCAACGCCCATACCGCGAAAGGTAAAAATCCAATCAATCCAATGCAAATAAAAGTGTGTGCTCAAAAGAAAGAGGGAAAGCAAAAAGAGAGCTTATACCTCCGTGGCAAACTCAAAGCAAGACAAGGAGCTCACAGCCTTCCGGCCGTATCTATCAAGAGCGAAGTACACAAACTCGGCCTCCCCTCAGAAATATCTCCAACCGTCTCCATGTCCTCCAAGGACCTCAAAGAAGGCAAACACCGCCGTCCCTCAAAGATGTCCAAAGAGCGTGCTCGAGAAAGCAAACCACAAGAAGGCCCCGGCAATCTGATCGGCGCCTATCCTCTCCTCCCCACCTCATAGCTCGCTATGGTCTCCACGATCTTGCCGTAGACCACGGCATACTCCATCCCCATCCCCTTTTGGGAATAGGGAGAATCCTGTAAGAGCTCGCAGACGCATCGCCGTAGCCATCCCGCCACTCAATGCCGCGTCCCATTAAAGGACAGCCCGTGATCGCAGCCGTAATCGGAGGGCGTAACCGTAGCCTCGCCCCGTAAGAAGTGGAAGGTGCGGGTCGCGTCCCCACCGTTGCCGCGCTGCAGCAAACATCAAGCCTCCTGCTTCTTAGGGAACTTGACTCAGCCCCCTCAAGCACTCGACGAACTCCCGTGAGCCCCGTCTCGACAACAACTGCCTCGGACTCGGCAAAGCTCCTCGGCCCGCATCCGGAAGCCGGTCCCACAAGTCAATCACAGACTCCACCGATCCTCGAGTCTTCATCTTGTTCAGCTGCTCCGTCACAAAACGGTTTCCGCCCTGTAAAAAAAAAAAAAAGAGAAAAAGTCAAAAAGATTGCATTTGCATTTACATTGAAAAATAAAAAAAAAAAATTCGACAAAGATAACAAAGATACAATGAGCATAGCCCCATTTTTTCTCGCATAAAAGAAAACAATTTTCAGCAAGTCCCAATGCATTCATCAAAAAAAAAAAGAGAGATGCATTCCTACGGAAGTAAAAACTCCGTCCCATTTTCAAAAAAAAAAAATGCATACATGCATATCATCCATCTTACATGCAACGGGAGGAAAAATCCGTCCCACTTTTCAAAAAATATATATACATCCCATATTGGCAAAATGCCCATTCTTTCCAAACAAAATGCATGCATTGCATCATCATTCATCAATATCAAAATTCAATTTCAAAAAAAAAATCATCATCATTCATCAATATCAAAATTCAAATTCAAAAAAAAAAAAGAAATCATCATCATCATCAACATGCAATATTCAATTTCAAAAAAAAAAAAATCACAATTCTTCGAATTTTCACATGTAATTTTCGAATTGAAAAAAAAAATGTGGCAAAAATGCCAATTCTTTTTCCCAAGCAAAATGCACATTTTGGGTTACTCATATACTCATTACAACATGCAAAGCATCAAAATCAAAATTCAAAGCTAAGAACATCAATCATTCGAATTTTCAAAAAAAAAATTTCAAAAATCACCCAAAATTTTCAAACAAGAAATCAATTGAGGGATCAAAGGGTTTCAAAGTATACCGTTCGGAGATGCGGATCCGAAGCCCAATGTTGCCAAGCATCGGGGTAATGCTCCTCCGCAACCGATTGCGAAAGATTGTAATGCCTCCTCATCCGGACGAGCTCCAATCGTCTCTCCGCCACCGGGCCACGTCCTTGACCTTGAAAAGCGCCTTCCCCGTGTTCCATTGCTCGAAAATCGAAGAAAATCGGAAGATTTCGAAGCTTAAATGGCCAAAAATGGCGGATTTTGCAGTTTTTCTCTCTCTGCTCTCGACAATTTCAAAAAATTGCACTGAGGAAGAAGAAGCGCGTTGGACCTAATTAATACCCCTGACTTTCCATCCCTATCCGCGCGGATAGGATTGCAAGGGTCAAAATGACCCTTTTGCCCCTTAAAATTTCTCAGGACTCGCAATTCGGTCCCAACTTGACAAAGTTAACCAAAGTTAACCAAAGTCAGCCCCTTGTCAAGAAAATTACCCCCGGCAGTCAAACGTAAGACCGAGTGCCCCGAGAAAGATAACGAGATCCCGTATCTTTCATCAAAATTACCCCCGGCAGTCAAACGTAAGACCGAGTGCCCCGAGAAAGATAACGAGATCCCGTATCTTTCATCAAAATTGCCCCCGGCAGTCAAACGTAAGACCGAGTGACCCGAGAAAGATAACGAGATCCCGTATCTTTCATCAAAATTACCCCGGCAGTCAAACGTAAGACCGAGTGCCCCGAGAAAGATAACGAGATCCCGTATCTTTCATCAAAATCATTCCCGGCAGCAAAACGTAAGACCGAGCGACCCGAGAAAGATAACGAGATCCCGTATCTTTCATCAAAATTACCCCCGGCAGTAAAACGTAAGACCGAGTGCCCGAGAAAGATAACGAGATCCCGTATCTTTCATCAAAATTACCCCTGCATCAAACGTAAGACCGAGGTGCCCCGAGAAAGATAACGAGATCCCGTATCTTTCATCAAAATCACCCCCGGCAGTCAAACGTAAGACCGAGTGCCCCGAGAAAGATAACGAGATCCCATATCTTTCATCAAAATTACCCCGGCGATCAAACGTAAGACCGAGGGCCCGAGAAAGATAACGAGATCCCGTATCTTTCATCAAAATTACCCCTGCTAGCCAAACGTAAGACCGAGTGCCCCGAGAAAGATAACGAGATCCCGTATCTTTCATCAAAATCTTCCCGACAGTCAAACGTAAGACCGAGTGCCCCGAGAAAGATAACGAGATCCCGTATCTTTCATCAAAATCACCCCTGAGCAAACGTAAGACCGAGGGCCCCGAGAAAGATAACGAGATCCCGTATCTTTCATCAAAATTACCCCGGCTAGCCAAACGTAAGACCGAGTGACCCGAGAAAGATAACGAGATCCCGTATCTTTCATCAAAATTTTCCCGAGCCAAACGTAAGACCGATTTCCTGCACGAATACGTCCGATTTTCCCTCAAAGAAAGGCTAACGAAATCCCCAAAGAAAGTTAACGGAATCCCAAAAGCCAACGAAATCTCGAGTAGTACTCGAACTACGAAAGGGCTTCGATTCCCACTAGGGATACGTAGGTAGCCTATCATTAGGTCCAGCCCCTCGACCAAAACGGTCACCCTATCCTTCGGCAGCAGACAAAGTCCACCGAAAGGCCATTTCAAATCAAGGTCCGAGGCACCTAAAAAGCCATCATCATCAAGGTTCGAGGCACCTAAAACGCCATCTTCAAGGTTCGAGGCACCTAAAACGCCATCTTCAAGGTTCGAGGCACCTAAGACGCTATCACTAGAAAGCGATAAATCGCAAACATCCCTAGCAGAGACCGAAAATGGTCATTCCTATCCCCACAGCGGATAGCCATCGCACCGAAAATGGTCATTCCTATCCCGCAGAGCGGATAGCCATCAGACCGAAAATGGTCATCTCTTATCCCCAGCAGAGTTTCTTTCCAGCAAACGACTGTAGAACTCGCTCATCAGGTTCGAGGCACCTAAAACGCCATCATCTCCAGGGTCAAAGACCCGAACTACGACTGGCTTGATTCCCATTCGAGATACGTAGGTAGCCTATCGCTAGGTTCAGCCACCCGATCACTGATCATCCCGCCAAATATGGAGCCTTACTCTTATCGACGACCCCGCTTCCTTCGAAAGCGCCGTCGCCGAGGGCTACCGTAAGTGCTCCAATTTGAGCTTGTTAGAATTTTCGTTAGAAAATTAACGAAAGTTATAACATTTCTAACAATTCCTAACTATCCTAACATTTCTAACAAAGTGAGGGTAAAATGGGCATTGTTATTTAAGGTTAAACCTTAAAAAGAATCTCAAAAGGCAAAACAAAAGAAGAAAACCATAAATAGAAATGGTCGGAAACACAAAAGCTGGGTCATTAATTTGAATTTTGAAAAAGATTATTCTTCTTGTCCAAAGTCAAGCCGCATTTAATGAACAAAGGCACGCCGCCCGGACTTGTCCGCGCGGATGGGATTGTCATCTCAGAGGGCTATAAATTGAGCCCTCCAAGTACAAAAATAAAAAGGAAGAACACAATTGCACCGAACCTCAAGGCGAAATATAGAGAGAAACGGTGAGAATTCACAAGAATTGTCACCTTTTTCTCTCCAATCTTTCCCAACTCATATTCATCCACTCACTCTCATATTAAATCCCTAAACACTCATATACTCAAGCCAAACACTCAAGAACACAAGGAAGATTGGTAAATCCTCCTCTTCCTAACCCTAAATCTCATCCATGCATGCATCTTCAAACTACAAAATGTAGTTCTTTCATCTTCTTTCTTTAGATCTAAGAAGATCACCATGGAAGACCATCTCCATGGATGATCTTCTACAAAGATCAACATTATTTTCAAAGCTTTTCTTGCTTACTTGCAAAAATGCACTTTCAAAACCCTAAAAAACCATTTTCAAGCACTAAATCTTGATTTCAAAGGGTAAAATCCCCCTCCCCAAGCAAATGAAATGTTTAGTCCTAATGTACCCCAAGGATGGTTTGGTATAGTTGATTCACCACTAAAATGTCTAGTGATCACTAACCAAAACCTAGGGAAATGGGGACAAGCATGGATGCAAAACCCCCCTTTAAATCATATTTTCTTTCTTGAGAAGTTGCTGTCCAGTAGCAATTTTCTCAGACCTCAGTCCATGGTCTTAATTTTTGGACTCAGATGAACTTGGAATTTGGTGTTGACTACAAAATAATTTTTGTAGCCAACATCCAGAGCTTTCCAGACATATTTTTACCTTATTTTTTGGGTGAGTAAAACTCCTCTTTTCAAATTTTCTTTCAGAGGCTAGTTCATCAGCTTCTGGGAATCCAGATCTCATATCTGAGGTTTCCAGAAGGTTTTGACCCCTCAAATCTTCTCCAAAATGGAAAATTCCTTCGCACAAACTTTATTTAAGGTGTCTAGAACAACTTTCATTCTCTGAGTTTATCCAGATTATGAAGTTTTAAGACCCTTGAATCCCTTTTAAAATCAAAGGTCCACTGCCTTTATCATTCTGGCAGAAATGGCTCTCAACTTCAAAAGGTCTTTTGAGTACCAAATCTCAATCCAAAAATCTTCCAAAAAATCATGGGATCAGTTTAAAGTCTTAAAAAGATATCCCAATTTTTACTTTTCTGAGTTTCAACTTATTTTGGCCAAAACACACACACACACACACACAATTGATTTTCAGCTTGGAAGACTCGTTTTTACGAGGCGCGTCGGGTGCACACTAATGTCCTTCCCGACGCGTAACATGACCTCCGAACCTAAATCTCTGATCTCGGGCTTTTTTCAAAGTTTTGGCCCTCAAAATTAAAATGGCGTGGCGACTCCGTTTTTTCCGGTTTTATTTGGTTTTTCAAAGAAACGCAAAAATCGAATTTTTCCCGCGAAAAAGGCAACATCATCACAGTATGTCACACGGGTGCTCTCCCTGGACTTCACCGGCTTCTGCCCCGCCTTCTGCTAAGTCAGCATGGCAAGAAATAAGAGAGTGTATGCCTCCCTGGTAGTCCACTGATGTGGGTGGAACACCTCAAAGCACCACACCTGTCAAACACCAGGAAAGTTATATCAGCTACAAAGTAGATACATACAAGTACAAGCGAGACAAGGAAGAGAAAAAGAAATAAACTCACATCTAACGTGAACTGGAAGCAGGAGAATGAGTTGTCCTCTCCACGAGAACACCTGTCCAAGGCATAGAAGAGCTCGCCCAGATCGGCTTCTCCCCAGGCAAAACCCCTCACAGCCTCCAGGTTGGTCAGGGAACCAAGCAAAGCAAACTGTCACGTCGTGTCAGCATTGGCAAAAAGGGTTGCTGACAAAGGAAACCACAAAAACCCCCTAGCCAGGCACTCTGCTGTCATCCTATCGGAGCCAGCCAGATACTCCTCAATGCCCCTCCTCAAGTGTGCCTCCATCGCCCTGTACCGAATACCAAGGCACCTAGCATTTGTAATGTTAAATCCAAGCAGTCCCGACAACTGCTCCCGGGTGAAACCATCAAACCACTCAATAGGGTTGCCCCGAAATGACAACACAATAATCGCAGCAAAATCTGTAGGAGTCACGGTTGCCTCCCCCCACCGGAAATGAAATGTGTGGGTCTGTGAGTACGCCAATCCAATTCGTAACCCTTTTAAAGTGCTTTTTAACGTAATAAAATAGCACTAGGGGCATTTTGGTAAATTCCCGATCAATTCCAAGTCTTCCGGAAACTTATCTTAAAGTTCTTATGAAGGAAGTACTTGTGAGTAATTTTTCCATATAAAAGGACCTACCAGGAATTATCAGCTTTGGACCTGTTGGGAATTATCATAGAAGGTTCCAGAATCAGTTATTTATGCCAAAAACGGTTATATGGATGGATAGGTCGTGCGGCACAATTGACCATGGAAAAACGAAACGAATGGTCGTGCAACACAAGTGTCCTCATCCATGCAGCCTATAAATTGGACCCTCCCCCTCTCATATCAGGATCCTTTTCCAATACCCTAAAGTTACTCTGCCCAATTGACAACAGAAAACCCCCTCTCTCCTCAAACCACACCAAAAACCCTCCAATTCCATCCTCTCTTCACCCAAACCATAAACCCATCTTCACATAATCCACCTTCCTTTGAAGATCCGAAGAAGAGCAGCCAATTGGTGTTCATTTGCACTCTCTATTAGCTGAATTGAAGGCTTCCACACCTAATTTGGTGTAGAAGTAGTGGACAACAAGGGTAACGAGTTTCTTCACCTTCCTTTCTCATTTTACTTGTTCATTTTTAAATTGTTCTTCTCTCCACTTGATAATCAAGATCCATTTGCCCTAGATTATCAAGTGGCAACTGCCATATCTCTGTTTAATTGGTATTACTTGGTTTAATTGCATATTTGTATTGTGGTTGTATCTCCCTTGGTGGCTTGGTGCTCAAGGGAGTGTGGATCTCCCATATCCATGCTCCCTTGGGTGATTTGTTGTTAATTCATGTTAATCTAAGTTGGTTTGGTGTGCTCAATAGATCTGATTTGATCCCTATTAGTTTCTGGTTTTGTAATTGTAAGATTCTTGCTGGTGGTAAACCTGTGTCATGTGACACAAGTGACTTTTTCAATCCTGTGTCACGCGACACAAGTGGCCCATATGCAGAGAATCACCTTCCAGGTGTAACGTTGTTCCTCCTTTTTCCCTTTTTCGTTTGTCATTCAAATCAGGGTGTGGATTTTCCATATTCACATTCATTTTGAAGTGACTAGATAGATCTATTTCTCTTTTGTTCAAATATGTAAAACCTCTGCAAAGTGACCTGTAGTGCCACGCAACACAAGTGACCTCTCAGGTTCTGTGTCACGCGACACAACAGGCCTCTGCAGTATGTTCATTTCAGTTGTATGTTTTGTTAATCCTTTTTGTAATATGGGATGTGGCCTCCCATTGTCAATGGTCTACAATTTGTTTCTTCTTCCTTCTGAGCAATAAAACAAAGTACTCCTTTGCATTTCATATATATATCTTGTCTCACACACTAGCACATGCACTTGAATGTATTGAATGTTGAATGTTAGAAAGACTCGTCTACGGACGAGGCGTGTTGGGTGAACTCTCGGTTCTTCCCAACATGTAACCTGACCCCTGAACCCATTTTCTCTTTACAAAAGGTTTTCAATGTTTCCTCTTAAAAACGGCGTGGTGACTCCTTTATTTTTTCTAATTTTTCGGCGAGCGTACATTCAGTGGCAACTCCGCTGGGGACTTGAAACCTGTTTTCAAAAGTGGGTCAAACTTTCGTGAATATTCAACATTCAATTCATTCATTCATATGTGCTTTGCTTGAGACATTATATGTATTGTTTGCATTTTATGTACTTTGTTTGATTGTCCTTGCTTCCTGCCTTGTTGTTCTCTTGCTTGGGGCTGAGTTGTGCTATTTAAGCTTCGAGGTTGGGGCTGTTCTTGGTGTGATTTTTTTAGAATTCTGGAAATTGGACCCTTCTGTCACGCGACAGAATTTGCATCATCTGTCCTGTGTCACGCGACGTAAAATGGCCAGCTATGTGATCTTGGTTTTCCTTGGGGCAGTTGGTGATTATGGGCAGTCCCCGTGATCAATTTATTGGTTTTTTCGCTTATTGTATTATGTGGGCTGTGTGTGTGTAGTTTCCCTTTCTTCTTTTTTTTCAAAAATAAAAAAATAATAAAAAAAATTTATTAAAAAAATTATTTTCATAAATAAAGGAAGATAGCCATCCCGCACACTACATCACGTAGATCTAGAACCCTCGGGTGCGATTGACGGCATCGCGGACGGCCATGAAATTCGCCTACGCTTGAGCGCCTGAAATCAAACCTATCCCCCTAGTGCGTTATAGGTGGCGCCACACATTTAAACCTTACCCAAAACGGTTGGTTTTGACACGACATTTTCAAATACATTAAAAATAAATTGTTCCAAAATTCCTAATAAGCCTTCATACCTACCCCAAAACCTAGCACGTGTGGGCATGTTGCCATCGCAACATGGTTTCACGATCGGACATGTCGTTCTCACGACATGTTCTAATGAGAGATCATGTCGCTTTGTCAACGTGCACCGACGAGAGGTCATGCCGGATTTTTTTCCTTGAATTTCTTCAGGAATACCCGTTATGCTGCCCAAATTTCTCCAGAAATTAGGGTTACTCGTTCGTCCCATAAATGCTTCGGTTTTGACTAGGTACTATTGCCTATTATTAATTTTGGACCAATATGTTTGGTGTATTTGTGAATGGTGTGTCCCTAAGTTTCCCCAAGGTTTTGTGTGCATAAATAAAGGGTTATCCTTTCCCAACCGTTCTTAGGATTTAAACCACCGATTTATACTTGAAGATGAATAAGATTGTCTGCGCAAGTCTGTCCTTCATTTCCTTCCCTCTCCCAGAATTCTTCCTTTTCCTTCTTTACCCTACAAACCCGCATATACCCCTGCAGCTACGGCAAGTTGGAGTCGATCATCTGTCCCAGGAGCTCGTTTGGTCCGGGTTGTCAAAGAAGCTCAGGCAATTTCCGAAGTTTTAGTCAGTACAGAATCAAGCATGTCAGGAAATGGAGATGTGTTTTTTGCTCCGTCTGCTGGAGGGTCGGGTTCGTTGAGTCAGCCAAGCTTGAATGATCTGTCTACAGATGAGTTGAGGATGAATTTGGAAGCCACTGGACCAGGGAGCGTGAGGCCCGCCTGTTAGCTCAGAATGCCAAAATCTGAGAAGAAGAAGTTCATAACCGCTTTGTTGAGGCCATGAGAGCCCGAGGGATCGCAGTGCTCCGCAGAGAAGATGGTTCCTATGAGGAAGTTACTGAAGAGGGCAATAATGAAATTGGATCCGCTTCTCCTGTCCAGCTTGCACCACCCAGTTACAATGCTATGCCTCCTCCCATAAGCTATGTCCCGCGCCCAAGCAAATGCTGTCTCCAGGAGTGATCACGAGTGGCCAAGGAAAATTTTCTCCCCCTTCTTCCCAAGCATATAACCATGTGACTCAGCAAGGTCCTAGTAAGATTGGTGGTCATCCAGTGAACTTCCTTGATCTCACTTCCTCTCTGACTCCCAGTGCCACGATGCCACATGTTCAGTATGGGTCTCAGTTCCAAGCCAGTTACTCCCAACCTCAGTTCAGTGTGTATCCAGACGGCTATCGTGGTGGCCGCACAATGTGCACCGAATGGTCGCACTGCCTCTCTCGTAGAATCAGATTTGCCAAGATAGTATTCCGAGGTATCGCCAGCTGCACTCCAAGGCAGTTTTTCTCAACCCACAGTGTGTTCTCCCCTTACTCAGCATCTTTATGGTTCTACCCCCTATTCAGCTTCGTGTGTCAGTACATGATTCTCTTCTCTTGGTAAAATCAGAGGTCAACCAGCCCAGTACAGTTTCCAAAACCCCAACATGCAGTTCAATGGCTATGATATGTACGGGAACAGAATTCCCAGCTCTGTTAGTTTGTTGGACAGTAATCTTGGTATCCCCAGTACCCTCGGTCTCCCACAAGCCACTTTGCCCATTGGACCTAAATCAGATTTCCCCATACCGTCTTCGACAATAGCTCCCGCTATCCCCCAGATTCCAGGTTTAACCCCAGAAGTAACGACCTTATTGAAGCAGATGCAACAGCAAATAGACAGACTGACTGTGGGTTCTAGTGGTCTCAGAGTGGTGGATCCAGCCCAGGTAACGCCTTTGCCTCACAAATTCAAGATGCCGAAAATGAACTTTGATGGTACTGCTTGTCCAAAAACGCATGTGGATACTTATGTAATGACTATGGGAGCGATGGGCTGCACGCTCGAGTTTATGGCATCCCACTTTCATTTGACTTTGAAAGGACCAGCTCTCACATGGTTTTTGGCCCTGAAACAAGAATGCCGCTCTACTTGGAGCCAAATTACGGAGACCTTTTTGGAAAAGTACAGAGGCAACTTAGAATGGCGTACTACTTGAGATGATTTAGTAGGGACTATCCAGAAGGCTGATGAATCAATTACAGAATTTTATAAGCATTGGAATGCTAAGCTTAACGAGCTGTCAGAGCCTATTCCCCTTCAGGACCAAAAGGACATCTTCTTGTCATGTGTGAAGCCAGTACTTAGGGAAGCCATCGGGAAAGGTTGGTATCCGGATTTGCGAGAAATGGTCGGAATGGGAGCTAGGAGTGAGAATAGATTGTTCAACCAAACCCCGAACGCGAATGCTAGTGGAAACAGTGGTAATGGAGGTTTCGTATACGGACAAAGAAACCTGGGCCCCGCCGTGGCGCCAAAAGGAAGAGAAATAGTTAGGGATAACATTGTCAACAACCTGCAAGGAGGGGGAAATAATGGTTCCAATGGTGGAAGATTTCAGCCAAGGCCACAGAGAAAGTTTGATGATTTGGGTATGACTACAGAGGAGGTCTACAATGGATTACTCAGGACTAGGATGATAAAGCCTTTGGAAAACTACAGACCTGCCAATCCTAATCCCAACCTGGATACAAGTAAATATTGTCGGTTCCATCAGTTTCCTGGGCACACCACCAATAATTGCTTCTCGCTCAAAAAGATTATCCAAGGGTTGGTAGATGAAAAGAAGATTGAAACGTCGCCCCGTCCTAATGTCGTCAGCAACCCCCTGCCTAACAACACTGTGAATCTCATGGACTTTGGCCAATATTATTTTGTTAATGTAATAGAATTTTGGAAACCCATGGATGGAAAGTTTAGTGATGATTGTAGTAGGGATGTGACTAATGTAAACTCTTGTTCGGATGAAATGAAAGATAATTTCTGCTATGTTTTGTATCTTGACGATTTGTATGATTTGAATAATATTGTTGATTATGATGATTACGAAGAGAGTTTGATTGCCAACACCATAACTTCCATGGTTCCTAGGTATTCCCCAATCTCTCTAGAGGAACTCAGGATAGCGGCTAATGTGGATGCCCCATTGTCTATAATTGAGATAAGGCAGGCGGTGTGGCCATACAGAAATTGTCCTGTCCCGATTTCGCTAGCAGAACTCAAGGAGGCCAGTAAAGATTTTGTGGTTGAGAAAGATCAGGAAGTTAATTTGCTGACTAGATCTGGAAGAATGTTGGGAACCAGTGAGACAGATCCCTCCGGGAAAGGTAAAGCAGTTGCAGTGGTGCGTCCCCAATCCTCTCAGAATCCATACAAACCGGCAGGAGATGAAGAAGTCCATGAAGATCCAATTTTGACGCAGCTGAAGAGAACACAAGCCGATATCTCCTTATGGTCTCTACTTACATCCTCCTACCCTCATAAGCTGAAGTTACAAAAGGCCCTGGCCAAAACGAAAGTGTCTGTCAATGCCACCCCAGACGAAGCCTGTCAGTTAATCGGGACTGCACAGTATGGAAACATTATTACTTTCACGGATCTTGACCTACCTGCTTATGGTGCGAAGCATAACGAATCTCTACACATCACAGTACCCCTGGAAGGACGGAGGATTCCCCACGTGTTGGTAGATAATGGGTCAGCTATGAATGTGCTCCCTGCTAAAATGATGAGTATGTTGGACATTAATGCACAAAAACTTAAACCATCCAATCAAACCATAAAGGCTTAAGATTCCACATCCCGGGCAGTATTGGGAATAGTCTCTCTGAATTTGATGTTTGGGGGAAAAGAAATGGTGGTGGACTTTCAAGTTATCGATATTCCGGTAACATTCTCAGCGTTATTGGGCAGACCGTGGATTCATGAGATTGGAGCGGTGGCCTCCACTCTTCAACAGTGTTTAAAATTTGTGCAAGATGGAGTGCTGACAACCATCTATGGTGATAGCGTTACGATCGGGGAAACCAGTACCAACACCGTACCAGTGATGGAAATCAAGCTCGATCAGGAAAATCCTATGCTCAGTGGATTCACAATTGAGAAACCTAAAGGATAGGTCTGCACCATAGATTTGACGACATCTTCAGACAAGATTCCCCCTGTGTTGAAAATACTGAGAGGTATGAGCTACATCCCTGGTCTGGGGCTGGGAAAATGCCAACAGGGACCGTGTCAGCTTGTGATACCAGAAGCCAAGAGGAATAGGCGAGGCCTAGGGTATGTAATGACAAAGGGAGATAAATCATATGATAGGACTGAAGCGTTTAAAGAAAAGATGGCCTCAGCTGTTGGAAAGAGGTACATAAGGCCTGAGATACGCCCGTACAGTTGGTCCTTGAACCAACACTTTGTCAAGGATGATGGAGAAATGTTTGTTTGCCCAGAGCCAAAGCTGAGCCAAATGGAAGAAAGAATGAGAACGATTCTGAAGTTTGCCAATAGCCAAAATCCGGTGAAGGAAATGTTCGATAACTTGCCTAAAAGGCCAGGTGTGACCTCTACTTACGAGAATAGTTACCATCTCTGGGACCTGATTATGTGAACCAGCTTGAGAAGCTTGCTTTGGATGAATCTGTTGTGCACAAAATTTGTGGGATGGACCCTTTAGATATTGACAGTGAGTTGACAGAATTGTTTGAGAATCAGGGGCTGACTGAACTCGAAGGTGGCGTACCTACAGAGAAGTTGCCTGCAGAAGGGTTTGTTCTTGTTGAAGATCTCGGAAATTTGGTTGACTTTTCCTCTGATAGTGAGGTGATAGCTGTGCTGGAGTTTGAGAAAGGACCAGTTGCAGATCTGAATAGTTTGAAAACCATCGCAGAGGAGCCGCTACAGAACTGGACTTCATTCCGGGGGCCGGTTGCGAACAGGGAGACTATGATTGGAAAGCTCGGGCTCAAACCTCGTCCTTGTCCGTCCAAGTCTAAATTTGTTCCCCGTGTCCTGAGTCAGTCCCCAAAGTCCCTTCTGATTGAATTTGAGTCCTCCGATCGGTCTGATGTCCTCACGACAGAAGACCATCTTCGAGTTGTAAACACTGTTTTTCCCTATGCCTTGAATAAAATGGTCGACCTTTCTGAGTATCCTGTGATTGCCAATCTAACAATTGAACGCTTAACTAAAATTAATCATCAAGATTTGAAAATAATTAAGCCAGATTCAATTAAAGATAATGCAGACTTAATAAATGAACAATTTTTAGAATATAATTCAAAGCAGGTTCGCGAGCAAAAGGAAAGTCGGGCCCAAGCTGCCGATGAGGTATTGACGACAGTGAACCTGGGAACAGCCGAAGAACCCAAAGAAACACAGATTGGTAATTTCTTCTCCGGAGATGAACGGGTTGCCCTGGTTGAATTGCTTAAAGAATATGTGGACGTCTTTGCTTGGTCTTACAAGGATATGCCCGGTCTGTATTCATCTATCGTAGAGCATCGGATTCCCCTAAATCCAGAAATTAAGCCGATCAAGCAGAAGTTGAGACGAATCAAGCCCGAATGGTCCTTGCAGGTGAAAGAAGAGATTGAGAAACTCTTACGGGTAGGCTTCATCAAAGTAATTGAATATCCGACCTGGTTGGCGAACATAGTCACGGTTACAAAAGCGAATGGAAAAGTCTGGATTTGCATAGACTTCAGGGATCTTAATAAGGCTAGCCCCAAAGATGACTTCCCTTTGCCTAACATTGATATGCTGGTAGATGCAACTGCGAACTACGAGGTCAAATCTTTCGTTGATGGCTTTGTGGGTTATAACCAGATTAAAATGGCTGAGGAAGATCAAGACAAGACAGCATTTACAACTCCATGGGGTACGTATTGTTACACTGTGATGCCATTCGGGTTGAAGAATGCTGGGGCTACCTACTAGAGGGCCGTCACCACCCTATTTCACGACATGATCCACAAGGAGATTGAAGTGTATGTGGACGATATGATTATTCACTCAAAAGGGTCAGACGGGCAGCACTTCAAAGATTTAAGGAAGTTCTTCAACAGACTCCAGGAACATTCTATGAGGCTAAATCCAGCCAAGTGTACTTTTGGGGTTATCCGGGGTAATGTCTTGGGTTACATGGTCACAGAGAGAGGCATCAAAGTAGACCCCAGAAAAGTCAAGGCTATTGTCGAGATGAAGCCACCTAGAACTATCTCCGAAGTGAAAGGTTTCATGGGTCGTCTGCAGTACATCAGCAGATTCATCAACCAGCTGACCTCTATATGTGAGACAATCTTTAAGTTATTGAAGAAGAATCAGGAAGTGGTTTGGGATGAGGAATGCCAACTGGCTTTCGAAAGGATCAAAGCTTACCTCGTCAATCCTCCTATCCTTTGCCCACCTCACAAGAGCAAGCCTTTACTGCTATATCTGACGGTCACAGACACAGCTATTGGAGCCATGCAAGCGCAAGAGAAGAAAGATTCCAAGGTCGAGAATGCCATATATTTTGTCAGTCGTAAATTCCAAGGTAGCGAGTTGAATTACTCTGCCCTTGAGAAGACGTGCGCAGCTCTGGTTTGGGTAGTTGGGAAGCTGAAGCACTATATGCTATCCCATACAGTGCACTTGGTCTCCAAGATGGACCCAATCAGATACCTGTTCCAAGGCGACAGAGGCAACATTTCCACCAGATTGGCTAAGTGGACCTTCTTTTTGGCTGAGTTTGATATCAAGTACGTGATTCGGAAGTCAATCAAGGGACAAGCTCTGGCAGACCAATTGGCTGATTTCCCTAGTACAGAATCCTAAGGGCCGGATCTCCAGTTTCCAGATGAAGAGATTCTCGTTATAGAAAACGGAAACCGATGGCAGTTATTCTTTGATGGAGCGGCGAACAAAAGAGGAAATGGTATCGGGATGGTGCTGGTAGACCCGAATGATATGCATACCCCTATTGCTATCAAGTTGAATTTCTCGGTTACCAACAATGCGGCCGAGTACGAAGCTTGTATAGCCGGTCTAGAAGCTGCCCTTGAGCGACATGTGGAAGAATTGGAAGTGTTCGGTGATTCCCAATTGATAATCAATCAGGCCGCTAACAGATGGAAAACCTCAGATCCATGCCTTCAGAAGTATCACACTTACATTGCAGAGCTCGTTGGCCAGTTCAAGGAAGTGTCGTTCCAATTCCTGCCACGAGACACGAATAGATTTGCCAATGCCCTAGCTACTCTGGCCTCCTTTGTAGAGATCCCAGAAGGAAAGTCAATTAAACCATTCAGGGTAGGTAGACGAGAAAATCCTGCGTACTGCTGTGTAATAGAGGTCGAAACCATCAATGAGCCGTGGTACAATCAGATTTTCCAATACCTCAAGCATGGTGAAGCATCTCTCCCCACCGATAAAGAAGGAGACCCAAAAGGGATTCATGCCAAGAGTGTGCAGGCTTTGAAAAGGCTATCGGCTCAGTACGTCATATTCGGCAATGAACTATGGAAGAAAAGGGAAGGTTGCCCCTCCTGCTCTGCATTAGAAAAGAAAAGGCTCAAAAAGTAATGGAAGATGTGCACAGTGGAGCCTGCGGACCTCATATGAACGCTCGATCTCTCAAACATAGCATTATCAGACTAGGTTACTTCTGGATTACTATGGAAACTGATTGTATTCAATTTGTGCAAACCTGTGACAAATGCCAGCGACTCTCCAATCTGAACCATGTCTCTCCACATGATCTCTACTGTATGACAACTCCCTGGCCCTTCGCAACATGGGGAATTGATGTCATTGGGAAGATAACTCCATCAGGGACTAATGGGCACTCATTCGTATTAGTTGTTGTGGATTACTTCACAAAATGGGTAGAAGCTGCATCTTACAAAGTGCTCACGGCTAAGAAAGTGGCTCGCTTCATAAAGGAACAGATTTTCTGCCGCTACGGAGTCCCTAATGAGATTATTTCTGACAATGGAACCCATTTTGAGGGATAATCTGATCGCCTGCTTACGGAATACGGGGTCAAACGTCACAAGTCTTCGCCATACAGACCGCAGACAAACGGTGCTGTCGAGGCCGCCAATAAGAATTTGGAGAGGATCATAAAGAAGATGGCCGAGCGAGGAAGGGATTGGCCAGAAAAGCTGCATTTAGCATTGTGGGGCTACCACACTTCAATTCGGACTGCTACCGGTGCAACCCCTTACGCTTTAACATATGGAATGGAGGCTATTATGCCCATTGAGCTAGAGATTCCATCCCTCCGGGTGTTGCCTGAGAATGAGATAAATGAGGTTGACTGGCTCCAAAGTCAATACAACGAGTTGGCAATGTTAGATGAACGCAGACTAAAAGCCATGGAGCACAATTGGGCATATCAGAAAAGAATGGCCCGTGCCTTTGACAAGAAAGTGAAACCCAGAGACATCAAGGTTGGTGATTTAGTTCTCAAGATGAAGCCTGCAAATCAGAGTAGTGCATTGGGTAAGTGGGCACCTGTTTGGGTTGGACCATTCCTAGTCAAGAAGATATTCTCCAGAGGAGCAATGCAGCTGGCGGATCTGGATGGTAACCCATTTTTGCACCCCGTCAACGGAGACAAGTTGCGGCGGTATTATGTGTAATTGAGTCTTTCTCCCTTCTGTAAATAAAACTAAAAATTAAAAAAAAAAAAGAAAAGAAAAGAAATAAAAATAAAGGCGCAACAAAATTGTCCCAGGTGAGACTGAAAACCTCTCAAAAGGTAGTCCATGCAAAAACAAGGGACGCGCCAGGTGCTAAAAGAATATACCCAGCTAGATTGAAAACCCTAAAAAGGGCGGTCTAGGTAAAAAAAAGGGTTGCACCATGTCCCCCTTCTGTCTTCCCCTTTCTTAAACACAGAAGTTGATTGAGTCGAACTACGGAGACCTGAGCCCCTTAGTTCTCTTACAAAAGGGGAACGTAGGCAACCACTTGTGGTTCTGTCTAAAAATGCTGCAAAATCTTATGCCTTGCTAAAATGTGTTTTGATTACAATTCCAAGGTTTTTTTTCAAAGGTTCATCTGGAGTTAATACTCTATTTGATGAGTTCAAGCACGGCCTACTTTTGACTCAAATAACTTGCTGCGAATAAAAGGAATAAAATTTCAAACATCCATTTTGTCTGCATTAAGGTAATCAAAGGATACTCAAATTCTGTTCAAATAAATCTCTTTCCCAAAAGTACAAACAAAAGAAAAATAAAGAGTCTTCTATCTCTCAGAAAGGTGTCTAGATGTTTGTCCCCACTCCCGAACTCGTACCTCTGTCTTTCCTCTTCCTTGGTCCCCGGGAGGTCTTTGGTTTAGGAATGTCAAATAAGTCGGTTTGAGCCCGTCCCAACTCAGGAATAACGCGCGCCGGCAATTCAATCAGACCAGTCTCCCTCAAGGCAACCCTAGCATTTCTCTCCTGTCTCAATGCGTCTCTGCGAGCCATCACCTCCGGATCATCCCTCAGAGCAGCCCTCCGGATCTCTCGTTTCTTATAGTCCTCAGCAGCATCACTGGTAACATTATCTGGGTTGCCCCGTGCCTCTGTATCCATGAAGAATCGACTGGATGGATAATCTGCTCCCAAACATTCCCGGCGGCGAGCCTCTGTAGCCAACTGTGCAAGACCCTGATGCTCCTCATACCAAATCAGATACTCTGTGGTCAGAAATGTAAACCCCCTAGACTGTCGAAGAAGTACCCGAGTGGGAAGAAAACCCTCCAGGAAAGATCTGCTGAAGAACTGCATAGACTGGGGCTCGGTCATAGACATCGGAACAGCATCGGTCATCAGCCTCTCCCTCAAAGCCCGGACAATCTGCTGAGGGTACCTATACTATCTGCTCACCAGTGATGGGATACAGAAAGAAGATACATGCAAGCCTGGCAACCTGACCACCACTGATCCATCCTGAATGTCTCTCATGGTCTGCAAGTTCCAGGCAGGAATCCAAAAGCTCAGATCAGTAGTCCCGTATTGCGACAATCTCACCTGCCAACTGTCAACGGCCATATCCCTCAGCAGTTTGCGTGGCCGGGTTACCTAAGGCATTGCTATCCGACCCTCTGGTAATGGCCCAATCAAGCGCAACCTCTCAGAAAACCACAAAGATAACAAACTGGGGTTGCCCGCTCCCATGAAATTTGATCCCCACCTTCTTTGTCAATGCCATGGTTGGTCTCAGCCAGTAACAGTGGTACGATGTCCATCTCCCCTTGGCCGGATTGAATTTGATGAAGATCTACACCCCGGTCACCCCTCAGTTGCCTGACAGTCCCCAACAGCGCGCTTGAACAGATTCCGACATACCCACAGAAATAATAAGCCAACAGGGTGAATAACATGAATATATCCAAAGAGGTAGAAAGGTCAAACCACTCAGGACGGGACAGACGTAATCAAGCCATATGAGTCAAGTCTATAGACCCATCATCCAGAATCATGAATAGCACTTGGTCCGATGGCAAAAGCAAGAAATCCGACAATTGTTCCACAACCGATCGGCCGTCTCGGGGGAATGCTACAGTTGTCGCCTCACCCAAGCCTGTTAGTGCCCTAAAGTCTTCCATGGTTGGGGTCAAATCATTGTACGACAAAGAAAAGACATGTCGCTCTGAATCCCAGAAGCAAGATGCAGCCCGAAGCAAATCCCAGTCAACCTTCCAATCTTTCAAGGACCAAATGCATGGCATATTGTACCGCTTGTCAATGACCCTCCTATGTTGCCTCAAATGAAATCCCCAAATTTCAACAAAATCCTGACGAAATTGACGTTCCCGAGAAGTAATTTCTTCATTATAGTGTTCCATTGCAGCTAAAAGTTCCAATCTTGGCTAGAGAAGCCAATCAATTTTCAAACTGGGTTGTGGAAGAGACAGTTTTTTCTGCAAAGTGAACTCGAAGCTGGCTTAAAAGGGGATCTGTTACGAACTTCCTCAAGCCGTGCGACATAAGTCGCCATACTTATCTGGGATGTCGGGCGACACTTCTGGACCTCACCAAGCACCAGCCATAAGATTCCCAACTCGCCGTCGCTGCCATACACCTACCCATACATATTCAATCCTAAGATACAAAATATCTGGGGGAGGGCCCATTTCACCACATGTACACACTTTAGCTGATACAATGTCATTACCTCATGAACAAACCCGGTGTAGCTTATCATTCAATACAATCATTTAACCATCTAACCATCGTCCCATTCCTTGAGCAGACAAAACTTGTGCAAATAATCTAACAAAGTTTGATCTTCGCTAACCAAGAAATATCATAACCAATGTTTACTGCTCAGAAGTGTTGCGTTCCCACAGAGTACAATTAAGCACATTCGAATCTTGGGGACTGTACCTCAATCAAAAGTTGAAACAAAAGAAGTGCAAATCCAGCGGTCTTTCAAGAAAATGTTCATCAAAATTATCAACCCCGTTGCCAAAGTGCCAGCAAAGTCTGTTGTTCCCTGATAATTCAACAAGCAGGATGCTTACCCTACCAAGCAAAGGTCGATGATTCCAAAGTCAGCCAAGAGTCAATAAAGGCCATACCAAGACAAAACAACAAATCGTCAACAACAGCATTGCGAATCCTTGGCAGTTATATCTATCCCCAGCAAAACCAATAGTAGCCTCAGTCCCTCCGGCGGCTACAACTTCCCAACAATTGTCAGCAACAGTAGCTTTAGTCCCTCCGGCAGCTACAGGTAAGCACAGCACAGGTATGAAAACATGTCTCGCCCAAACTGTCAAATCGTTATGTATAAAGGTCACTTCCTTTAGTTCATTTCACTATTCGGGTTAAGATGCCTCCTAACAGTCTTTTATCGGGTCAGACACCTCCTAATGGTCTATTCGGGTTAAGATGCCTCCTAACAGTCTTTTATCGGGTCAGACACCTCCTAATGGTCTATTCGGGTTAAGACGCCTCCTAACAGTCTTTTATCGGGTCAGACACCTCCTAATGGTCTATTCGGGTTAAGACGCCTCCTAACAGTCTTTTATCGGGTCAGACACCTCCTAATGGTCTATTCGGATTAAGATACCTTTTATCGGGTCAGATGCCTCCTAATAGTCTATTCAGGTTAAGACGCCTCCTAACAGTCTTTTATCGGGTCAGACACCTCCTAATGGTCTATTCGGGTTAAGACGCCTCCTAACAATCTTCTATCGGGTTGAACACCTCCTAATGGTCTATTCCACATATTCCGAACAACGATTTGGCTTGATTCCCTCCCCAAGATACGTAGGAATCCTTTCTTAAAAAGGTCCAGCCATCCGATCCACCAAGTCATTGTCCAGTCCTCCGCCTTATCCCCAGTCGCTCATTGGGATTGGGTCCTGTTTGTCGACAACCTCACTTCTTCCGTAAGTGACGTTGCCGAGGGGCTCAGTGAGTACGCCAATCCAATTCGCGACCCTTTTAAAGTGCTTTTTAACGTAATAAAATAGCACTAGGGGCGTTTTGGTAAATTCCCGGTCAATTCCAAGTCTTCCGGAAACTTATCTTAAAGTTCTTATGAAGGAAGTACTTTTAAAGTGATTTTTCCATATAAAAGGACCTACCAGGAATTATCAGTTTTGGACCTGTTGGGAATTATCATAGAAGGTTCCAAAATCAGTTATTTATGCCAAAAACGGTTATATGGCTTGATAGGTCGTGCGGCACAATTGACCATGGAAAAACGAAATGAATGGCCGTGCGACACAAGTATCCTCATCCATGCAGCCTATAAATTGGACCCTCCCCCTCTCATATCAGGATCCATTTCCAATACCCTAAAGTTACTCTGCCCAATTGATGACAGAAAACCCCCTCTCTCCTCAAACCACACCAAAAACCCTCCAATTCCATCCTCTCTTCACCCAAACCATAAACCCATCTTCACATAATCCACCTTCCTTTGAAGATCCAAAGAAGAGCAGCCAATTGGTGTTCATTTGCACTCTCCAGTAGCTAAATTGAAGGCTTTCACACCTAATTTGGTGTAGAAGTAGTGGACAACAAGGGTAACGAGTTTCTTCACCTTCCTTTCTCATTTTACTTGTTCATTTTTAAATTGTTCTTCTCTCCACTTGATAATCAAGATCCATTTGCCCTAGATTATCAAGTGGCAATTGCCATATCTCTGTTTAATTGGTATTACTTGGTTTAATTGCATATTTGTATTGTGGTTGTATCTCCCTTGGTGGCTTGGTGCTCAAGGGAGTGTGGATCTCCCATATCCATGCTCCCTTGGGTGATTTGTTGTTAATTCATGTTAATCTAAGTTGGTTTGGTGTGCTCAATAGATCTGATTTGATCCCTGTTAGTTTCTAGTTTTGTAATTGTAAGATTCCTGCTGGTGGTAAACCTGTGTCATGCGACACAAGTGACTTATTCAGTCCTGTGTCACGCGACACAAGTGGCCCATATGTAGAGAATCACCTTCCAGTTGTAAAGTTGTTCCTCCTTTTTCCCTTTTTCGTTTGTCATTCAAATCAGGGTGTGGATTTTCCATATTCACATTCATTTTGAAGTGACTAGATAGATCTATTTCTCTTTTGTTCAAATATGTAAAACCTCTGCAAAGTGACCTGTAGTGCCACGCGACACAAGTGACCTCTCAGGTTCTATGTAACGCGACACAACAGGCCTCTGCAGTAGGTTCATTTCAGTTGTATGTTTTGTTAATCCTTTTTGTAATATGGGATGTGGCCTCCCATTGTCAATGGTCTACAATTTGTTTCTTCTTCCTTCTGAGCAATAAAACAAAGTACTCGTTTGCATTTCATATATATATCTTGTCTCACACACTAGCACATGCACTTGAATGTATTGAATGTTGAATGTTAGAAAGACTCGTCTACGGACGAGGCGTGTTGGGTGAACTCTCGATTCTTCCCAACACGTAACCTGACCCCCGAACCCATTTTCTCTATACAAAAGGTTTTCAATGTTTCCTCTTAAAAAAGGCATGGCGACTCCTTTATTTTTTCTAATTTTTCGGCGAGCACACATTCAGGGTCGTATCCCACCAGTACTCCCTCAGGGCAACGCGAAGTACCTTCACCCACTACATCAAAGCCACCGCGGCCACCGCACTAATAAAGCCACCTAGGCTAGAGTCAATCACGAACTTTTGTGGACTCCTCCCCCCATCATGAGCCTCTTCCGAGAACCTTTCCCAAAGCTCACGGACTGCCACAACGTCTCCCCTACTCTTCACGGTGGACACGTCAACCGGCCCTCGTCCCTGCAGGTGAACACGGCAAAAGTATGTTACTACAAGATAACGTACACAAAATACACATGCACATATCAGAATCACATAATGAATATCAACACAAAGATATAGTTCATTTTCCTAAAAATATTTCCATCCCAGTTGGAGTATTAACGGTTCAGTTTCAAAAAACCCGTTCATTAACGGTCCATGTTCCTAAAAATATTTCCATCCCTATTGGAGTATTAACGGTTCAGTTTCAAAAAACCCGTTCATTAATGGTCCATTTTCCTAAAAATATTTCCATCCCATTTGGAGTATTAACGGTTCAGTTTCATAAAAACCGTTCATTAATGGTCCATGTTCCTAAAAATATTTCCATCCAAGTTGGAGTAACGGTTCAGTTTCAAAAAAAAAAACCGTTCATTAACGGTCCATTATCCTAAAAATATTTCCATCCCAGTTGGAGTATTAACGGTTCAATCTTGACTCCGGCATTGACTTTGATTTTGACCCGCATGGGATACGTAAGAGTCAAGCCCGAGTATGTGCCTAAAAAACCAAAGATCTTTCGCGTAAGAGGAGCTCTGCCGAAATTCCGACAAGGAAAAATTGGCAAGATCTTGACCCGGCATTGACTTTGACTTTGACTCACACGACGTATGCAACGAAGTTCAATGTGACACTGTGTCATCTGGCTTTTACCGTCTGACCCATGCCTATTATCTTCTTAGACAATGCCAAAAAGTCAAAACGTCAGTCGCGCGAGCGAAACACTGCCAAAATTCCGTTAAGGCTGAAAGACGAGACTTTCCCGGCATTGCCTTGACTATAATCCGCATCGCTCGGGCGTTAAAAGTTCCTATGACCCACTGGACCCGTTAGGAGCGTTCTTCTCTCTTGGTCGGTGGGATCCACGTGCCCTATAGGACCCTTTCCCGGGGCTGTCCACCCTGGGAGGTGAATGAACGCTCGCCGAAAATTAATTAGGTAAAAGATAAATATGAATTTATCGTTTGGGAGTCGCCACGCCGTTTTTAAGGAAAACATTGAAAAACCTTTAAAGAGAATTTGTGTCTGGGGGTCAGGTTACGTGTTGGGAAGAACTTGAGAGTTCACCCAACACGCCTCGTCCGTAGACGAGTCTTTCTATATTCAACATTCAAATCATTCAAAAGTGTGTGCAATTGTGTGAGACAATATATGTAATAAAATGTGTTTTAATGCTTTGCTTTATTAATCAAAATGAAGGATTACAACTTGTGAGCCTTTTACCGTGGGAGGCCACATCCCACTTACAATTAATGATAATTGAATTACAATGCAATGGGTTGAGGCAGTCTGTCCAGGGCCACGGGCGTCATGCGACACAGGACTGCTCAGAGCCTTGGGTGTCACACGACACAGGATTTCCCAGGAGCGTGGGTATCATATGACACAGGGGATGCCACTGGTCGAGGCTTGTCTCTACAAAAGGGGTGGATATGCCACCAATACAATTCTAAGGCTAAGAAGCTAACTGGAATAGCGAAGATAATGAGATAAAGAGTATTATGGGAAGGTCATGGGGTTTCAGTGACCCAATGTGAATGACCACATTTCTTGGGTCACAATTAAAGAACCCTCGCTTCCTAACTCAAGCAACGATAGCAACAAATGAGTATTGTGGGAGGATCATATGGCATTGATGGCCAAATATGAATGACCACACATTTTGGGTCATAATGAAGGCCATCACCTCCTAACTCAAACGAAGATGATCAAAATGACATCAACAATTATCAACAACAGATTCAGCCACAAGATAACTGAGATCGATACAATTACTTCAAACGAGTGTGGATATTGAGAATCCACACTCTACTTGAAGCATTCAATACATGAACAACCAAAAGCACAATATCATGAAAATGGATATATAATTTAGAGACTAAACAAGATAAGTTCAACCAATCTGAAGTCAAACAACTCCCAGCATACAATATAGATATATACGTTGAAAATAGAGGAAGAGGATTAGAGCGTTACCCTCGTAGATCCACACCTCCCTATACCCCGTCGGTATAGGGAGTCTTCAATCAGCTCCGGGACAATGAAATGGAGGAACAAACAGCTTCTTAACTTGGTGTTGTTGAAGATGGTTGAACCAGCGACTTAGGGTCTGGACGGAGGAGACGGCATCGGCGGATAACGGCTTAGAATAGGGGAGCGCTGGAATGGACGCCGTTTGGGTAAATGGTGATGGCGTTGTCTTTGGGTCGCCGGTGAGAATAGGAACGGCGGAGGAGCGATTTACGTATAGAGAGAGACTCTCCCTCTCTCTAAAACCGTTTAGTGAGAGAGAGGGCTGTAGAGAGAGAGGGATTTGGGTGAAGGGCCTCGGTTTTGGAGGCGCTGAAAGGGGATGAGGAAGGCCTCCGCCGGCGAACTAGTTTTGGAAGCGAGAGAGCTCGGTGTTGACGGCGAGGGAGAAGACCGGTGAGGAGCTTGGTGGTCGACGACGGTTGTTGGGGGGTGGAAAGATTGGGTTGCTGGAGATGGAGGGACTAGGCTGGGCTAGGTCGCCATTAGAGGGCGATTTGGTGAGGAAGAACGATTGGGGAGCTTCGTGGAGAAGAAGATGATTTGGAGAGGGGGGCTCCCTCTGTAAATTGCGTATAGAGAGAGAGAGTCAAGTGAGAGAGAGAGAGAATAACTTAGTGAGAAAGAAATTCAGTCCCCCCTATTTTCGTGTTTGTGCTCCCTTTACAAATGAGGATAATCCTCTATTTAATACTGACTGGGAATAATTTTGGGTGTCGTATGACACCGGTTCGCTTTTAGGCAAAATGGGCCGAAGCTAAGCAGGCCCAAAACTAATGAATAATAAACAATAAAAATGGGCCCAAAATGAAATGGGCAGACCCAAAACATGAGTTCGGTCGGGGTACTCACAGAGCCCCTCGGCGACGTCACTTCCACGGGAAGTGGGGTCGTCGATAAAAATGAGAATCCCGAGCCGGACACGAACGGCGGGGAAAAAGATGACCAAGATGGTCAAGTGGCTGGACCTCTTATGAAAAGGATTCCTACGTATCCCGTGGGGGAATCAAGCCAAATTGTAGTTCAAACAAAGATGGACGTTTGCGTCCCGGGGAAAATCGACCATGATGATCATGCCGCTGTACCTTTTATGAAAAGGATTCCTACGTATCCCGTGGGGGAATCAAGCCGAATCGTAGTTCATTAAAGATGGGGTGCCAAATGAAAGGCCACGGGATTTGTACCCGAAAGTGACTGTTCTAAGGGGAGTTACCCCGAAGATGGGCGTTTGTACCCGAGATCGACTGTTCCAAAGGGAGTCACCCCGAAGATGGGTGTTTGCACCTGAGATTGACTGTGAATGAGGGGAGTCACCCCAAAGATGGGTGTTTGCACCCGAGATTGACTGTTAAGGGGAGTCACCCCGAAGATGGGTGTTTATACCCAAGATTGACTGTTGAATGGGGAGTCACCCCGAAGATGGGTGATTGCACCCGAGATTGACTGTTGAATGGGGAGTCACCCCGAAGATGGGCGTTTGTACCCAGGATTGACTGTTGAATGGGGAGTCACCCCGAAGATGGGTGTTTGCACCCGAGATTGACTGTTCCAAGGGGAGTCACCCCAAAGATGGGTGTTTGCACCCGAGATTGACTGTGTATGAGGGGAGTCACCCCGAAGATGGGTGTTTGCACCTGAATGCGCGCTCGCCGAAAATATATATATATATATAAGGAGTCGCCACGCCGTTTTAAGAGGAAACATTGAAAACCTTTGTTTTAGAGAGAAAACATGAGTTCGGGGGTCAGGTTACGTGTTGGGAAGAACCGAGAGTTCACCCAACACGCCTCGTCCATAGACGAGTCTTTCAATCAAACACATCCAAGTAAATCCAAAGTGTGTGCAAATATCGATAATAAACGAAATGTTATAAAATGCATCTTATTAATTATGAAACGAGAAATTACATATTGTGAGCCCATTATTTAGGGAGGCCACATCCCTGATACAAACAAACTAGAACAGATTACAAAGGAAAAGAGTCACTGTAGATGGGTCATGTGTGTCGCATGACACATCGTACCAGTGACCACATGTGTCGCGTGACACAGGATCACTTGGGGACGAAGGTGTCGCGTGACACATATGAGCCTTCTGCGAAACCTCACAATATGAACTCGAAATTAACGAAGCTATACAGATCTAATTAACAAGCTGAATTATGAACGAAAAAACATAAACAACGTCAAATCGACCCAGGGAGTGTGGATATGGGTAGATCCACACCCCCTTGGGGGCTCAAACACCAAATTCAACAAAATCAATCAATATGAGCTCAATTACACAATCTATGCAAGTTAAACAGAGAGATTGCGATTGGGATTCAGTAATTCAGATAGTTAGGATCGATGCGAGATCCAAACAAAATAGAACTATAAAATTGCAAGGAATTAAATGAGAGAGAGAGAGAGAGGGTTAGGGAATTGTCACCCTTGTTGATTCCACGAATTCTATATCTAGTCAGATATAGAATCCTTCAATTCTTCGTTGTAGATCTCACAGCTCTGATCCAAGGGTTCCAATTGGTGTAGGTAGAGAATTGGGTTTGGATGAGAGGGATTAGTGGGTTGGAAGGTAGGAGAGAGAGAGAGGTTTTGTGCTTGGGACGCTCGTTACACTGCTATTTTGGCAGAGTAACAGTAGGCTAGAATTGGGATCCATTTCAATGAGGGGGAGGGTCTTATTTATAGGCTGCAGTTGGCTGCCTTAGTATATCGCACGACCTTACGCGTCCACTTTCCATGCCTCAAGCTGTCGCGTGACACAAGGTGGCTCAACCGCTTTTGGCGCCAAAAACCAGTTTCTGGAACATTCCGGGAAAATACCCAAAAGGTCCAACAGGTTTTATTCCCAAGGGGTCCTTTGGCATGAATGATGTACCAAAAGGTACTTCCTTCGCGGGAAACTCATGGAATGTCTCCGAAAGTCTCGGGATAGGTCGGGAATTTACCAAAACGCCCCTTAATGCAGTTTTATTATATTAAAATGCATCGAAAAGGTTGCGAATTGGATTGGCGTACTTACAGAGCCCCTCGGCAACGTCACTTTTGGAAAAAGTGGGGTTGTCGATAAAATAAGACCCAATCTCAATGAGCGGCTGGGATTAAGGTGAAGGGCTAGAAGGGTGAGAAGGATAAAATTATGGCTGGACCTTTCTGAGAAAGGATTCCTACGTATCCCTTTAAGAAGGGAATCAAGCCAAATCGTAGTTCGGAATTACCAATATTGACTACAAGCAAGAAAGGGGTAGAGATGTGTCTTCATACCTTTGCTGTGCTTACCTGTGACTTCTGTTGTGCTCCGCTTGAGAGGCTTTTCTTGGGTTGGCTCTGCTTGAGAGGCTTTTCTTCTTGGTGGGCTCCGCTAGAGAGGCTTTTTCCTTTGGTTTGGCTCTGCTTGGGAGGCTTTTCTTCTTTGTGTGCTCCGCTAGAGAGGCTTTTCTTCTTTGTGTGCTCCGCTAGAGAGGCTTTTCTTCTTTGTGTGCTCCGCTAGAGAGGCTCTTCTTCTTTGTGTGCTCCGCTAGAGAGGCTTTTTCCTTCGGTTTGGCTCTGCTTGAGAGGCTTTTCTTCTTTGTGTGCTCCGCTAGAGAGGCTTTTTCCTTTGGTTTGGCTCTGCTTGAGAGGCTTTTCTTCTTTGTGTGCTCCGCTAGAGAGGCTTTTCTTCTTTGGTTTGGCTCTGCTTGAGAGGCTTTTCTTCTTGGTGGGCTCCGCTAGAGAGGCTTTTTCCTCTTTGTTTGGCTCTGCTTGAGAGGCTTTTCTTGGTTTGGCTCTGCTTGAGAGGCTTTTCTTGGGGCTTTCACAGATACGCATGCTTTTTTTTGTTTTGTTCTTTCTTCTCCAGTTTGGTCGGAGGTCCAGTCGTCGAGACTCAATTGATTATTGTACCTGCGGGGGTAAAACAACAACTCCAACGCGCTACCCTTGAATAAGCCTATCTTGTTAGCAAAGATTACTATGGTGTCTCGAACCATTTTTGGAAATATTGTGAGATCTATGGTGTCTCGAACCAATTTTGAAAATATTGTGAGAACTATGGTGTCTCGAACCAATTTTAGAAATATTGTGAGAACTATGGTGTCTCGAACCAATTTTGAAAATGTTGTGAGAACTATGGTGTCTCGAACCAATTTTGAAAATGTTGTGAGAACTATGGTGTCTCGAACCAATTTTGAAAATGTTGTGAGAACTATGGTGTCTCGAACCAATTTTGAAAATGTTGTGAGAACTATGGTGTCTCGAACCAATTTTGAAAATGTTGTGAGAACTATGGTGTCTCGAACCATTTTTGAAAATGTTGTGAGAACTATGGTGTCTCGAACCAATTTTAGAAATATTGTGAGAACTATGGTGTCTCGAACCAATTTTGAAAATGTTGTGAGAACTATGGTGTCTCGAACCAATTTTGAAAATGTTGTGAGAACTATGGTGTCTCGAACCAATTTTGAAAATGTTGTGAGAACTATGGTGTCTCGAACCAATTTTGAAAATGTTGTGAGAACTATGGTGTCTCGAACAAATTTTGAAAATGTTGTGAGAACTATGGTGTCTCGAACCAATTTTAGAAATATTGTGAGAACTATGGTGTCTCGAACCAATTTTGAAAATGTTGTGAGAACTATGGTGTCTCGAACCAATTTTTGAAAATGTTATGAGAACTATGGTGTCTCGAACCATTTTTGAAAATGTTGTGAGAACTATGGTGTCTCGAACCAATTATGAAAATGTTGTGAAAACTATGGTGTCTCGAACCAATTTTTGAAAATGTTGTGAGAACTATGGTGTCTCGAACCATTTTTGAAAATGTTGTGAGAATTATGGTGTCTCGAACCATTTTTGGAAATATTGTGAGATCTATGGTGTCCCGGACCAATTTTTGAAAATGTTGTGAGAACTATGGTGTCTCGAACCAATTTTTGAAAATGTTGTGAGATCTATGGTGTCTCGAACCACTTTTGAAAATGTTGTGAGATCTATGGTGTCTCGGACCAATTTTGAAAATGTTGTGAGATCTATGGTGTCTCGAACCAATTTTGAAAGTATTGTGAGAACTATGGTGTCTCGAACCAATTTTGAAAATATTGTGAGAACTATGGTGTCTCGAACCAACTTTAAAACGACATGATATGATGACTAGACGCTTGAAAGAAATATGCGTTCATACCTGTATTGTGGTCATTCGCAGCTGTCGGAAGGTCTTAGACTACCATTGTTGCTTACGCTTTCTCGGGGATAAGTGTAGCTTAGGAGGGCTCACGCTACTTCTTTCTGCTCTCTTGTTGTTCTTTCTTTCATGTCCCGGGCTTTGCTTGGGAAGCTGGGGACTTTGCCTTTTTCTGTTTCTTTCTTTCTCAATTTGGTCTGAGGGCCAGTCTTGAGACTCAATTGATTATTGTACCTGCGAGGGTAAGACAACAACTCCCGATGCTATGCCTAAATAAGTTTATCTTGTTAGCAAAGATTAATTTATGTTAGCTTGTTTGCACGAGTCTGTCTGTTCTGGGAAAGCAAATGTGATTATTGGGTTAAAGGTCGGTTTGCCGGGTTTATTCATGAAGTTTTGGGATTGTTTCGGACGGTATGTATAGTAGGGGTCCTCTCCCGTGAGGTGGAAAATGATATGGCGCAGCCTAGGCAAGTCGGGGACGCTCTCGAAAGTACGGTGCGGTAGAGTCCCGAGTGTATCGTGTGTCTAAGACGAAGCGCCAGAGGGGGCAGAGAGCCATCCCGGCTTGGTGAAGCCCCGGTTGACAAAGGCAAAGCAACGGAGGGAATCGGGTAAGGAGAGCGGAGGGATACCTTAACCAAAGCCCCGGCTTGAGGATATTCCATGCGGCTTCATCGCGGTGCGAGTCATCTTGTAGCCACAGAGGCAATTCACCATTTCAAACCGTAGTCAATCAGTCCCTGGACAAGACTCGGAAATGTTTACGCGCAGGGGCACATCTTTCGAATGATGGGAAATGAATCCCGAATTATGTGTATGACATTCTCGCTTTGGGTTTGACTCTTTTGAGAGAGTATAAGCATCACAAGGTGTGGAAAGTGTATGGAAGCCCCTGCTGACCGAAACGGTGTTTAGCTCTATCTTCCTATGATGTAGCAAGAGAAGACTTGTCGAGACACTTGAAAACCTGTCATATTCGTGATGATCACAAAGCTGCTTAAAACCCTTTATTGATGTTCGGGTTAGTCAACCGCCAAAGCTGATGTGAGCAAATATTTTTTATCAATCCCGAGGAGAAAACCCACTGATATCGAGAATCGGAAGAATAGACAGTGTATGGGCATGGTCCTTGAAGAGACCGGATTTTCTGAGATTTGTTTATGATTTCGACCGGACCAATTAAGGTTGCCTACGTTCCCCTCCATAGGAGGAGCTCAGGTCGCCGTAGTTCGGCTTATCCCGAATGAAAAGAATGAACGATGAAGTTCGGGGATGTGAGGACCTTCGAAGATTTTAAGAATTGAAAAATATGTCCTCTTAGAGTGTCGATGGGAGACACAGATGCGAAGCCCCAGTGGGACGTCCACGGTAGGTGTTTGCAGAGGAGAAATGAAATATGCTCATATACAACGTCAAATGAACGGACGGAATTTGCACAATCTTCAATTTATGGTCCTTTGAGCCGGGATGAACTTGGCTCTGCCTCAAGCAATAATCTGTTTTATATCTCGACGGTATTGGAATGAGACTGCTATCCGGTAGGAACTGCGACTGGGCTTCAGGGTTTTGATCGGTCTTTGGGTGATTTAGGATATTATGACCTCTTTAAACGAGAGGTCGGCTAGGCTTTTTGCTGGCTGAACCTCTAAAGATGAGAGGTTGGCTCTTGGGTATGTGTTTGGGATTTCTAAGGTGAGGGAATCCATGATTGCATCTTTGCTCCTCTAAGAATGAGAGGTCAATCTTGGCTTTGGCTAAAGGGCAAAGGTAAGGGTAATGGTAATGGTAATGTCCTATAAAATCGAGAGGACGGCTTGGGATCGGTTAGAGGTAATGGTGAGGGACATCCGAGTTGTCTCTTTATTCACTCTGAGACTCCTCCTGAGTAACGACCGAATCCTTTGACTTTGCTTTCTGAGAGTATCACTGGGGACTAGGCTCTCTTTCTTTTCTTTTCTTTTTATTTATTTTTTTTTTTATTTATTTATTTATTTATTTTTTTTTTTTGAGAGAAGTACTTCAGCTAGTCCCCAAGATGGATCATTGCATTCCATCGTTTTTGAGCTTGGAGCCGGTCGATTTTCTTTTGACTTGCGGGAGCCTCAAGGATAGTCCCTCTTTTTCTGGCTATGGCTAGACGGGTTTCAAAACATGCCGATCTTGAATTGAAGGAATATTATTTAGTGAGGGTGAGGTAATGGCTTTCCTATGGGTGAGAGGTTTCAACCGCAATCCCTACCGGATGATCCGAATGAGATCCAGTCTTCATTGCTTGCTTGAGCTTACTTTGAGGAAGATTCGTGCAAATTCATCGAACAACGAGATTATGAAAGAGGTGTGAGCATATGGGACGCAAGATGGGGATATCTGTCGATTTTCTCGCTCCGATCAATTCAAACATTAGTTATTTCAAAGCATTAGTCGGTGAGCAGCACAAGTGATCATTTGGAATAAGACCATTTCAATCGAGTGTAACGCAGGTGTTCTAGTAATGTCTCGAGTCTAGCAAGAATAGAAACAAAGATTTTTATCACTGCAAAGCAAAATTGGTCCAACTTGGACTCGTAAGACTCATGTCCGACAGTGGACATTCTAGTCCCTACGAGGACTGATTGACTTCTTCAACATTGAGCATCGTTACCATCGGTGCGGTGAGGACCCTTCTTGATCTCTTTGTCATTTATAGGTCTTCCTTCTTGGCTTTAGCAATCTGGGCAAGCACCCGGGCCTCTCGCTTGCGAGGAAAAATATCTTCAAGTGTAGCTCGCAACTCTTTCGATGGACATACCATTTGCACTCTGCTGCTGACCCATGGGATATGAACTTCTAGATTCGTGGGCCATAGTCTTCTCTGCACCGAGCATTTTGGATTCTGCATCAGATGGACGATCACTCGGGCACTTGAGCTGCTTCCGCCTCAGAGATATGGACCAATGAGCGCCGGGAACGAGAGCGCACACCCAACTTGCTGTAGCCTTGCAGAGGTGAAGAGGTGAGAGCGTGTATAAGGCGGAGGATATAGAATCTTGAGATGGTACGGGAGAGGGAAGAACGGGAAAATGAGACGGACTCGTGCAACACTTATTAATCTTCAAGTAGAAATCGGTGTTTTAAGTCCTAGAGACGGTTGGAAAAGGATAAGCCTTTATTCACGCAATCTAGACATCGGGGGAACCTAGGACACATCATCCACAAATACACCAAATGCGTTGTTTCAAAATTAATAATAGGCGACAGTACCTAAACAAAACCGAAGCATTTATGGGACGAACGAGCAGCCCCAATTTCTGGAGAAATTTGGGCAGCATAACGGGTATTCCTGAAGAAATTCAAGGAAAAATCCGGCATGGCCTCTCGTCGGTGCATGTTGACAAAGCGGCATGATCTCTCGTTAGAACATGCCGTGGGAACGACATGTCCTCTCGTGAAACCATGTTGCGATGGCAACATGCCCACACGTGCTAGGTTTTGGGGTAGGTACGAAAGCCTTTTAAAATTTTTGAAGCAATTCATTTTAGTGTATTTGAAAATGTCGTGTCAAAAACCAACCGTTTTTTGGGTAAGGTTAAAAAGTGTGGCGCCACCTATAACGCACTAGGGGTATGGGTTTGACATTAGGCGCTCAAGCGTAGGCAAATTTTATGGCCGTCCGCGATGCCGTCAATCGCACCCGAGGGTTCTAGATCTACGTGGTGTAGTGTGCGGGATGGCTAGATTCCTTTATTTGCGAAAAATGATTTTTTTTGATTTTTTTTTTATTTTTTTGAAAAAGAAAACAACACACACCCTCACACAGGATAAACAGGGAACAACAATCAATTGAGTCACGCTTGATTCAAGGGGCGCCCTCAAACCGGTCTTCGATGTTACATTCGGTGGCCACCTTTTGTCGCGTGACACAGGACAACCAGAGACAAAGGTGTCGCACGACCTGGGTGGTCACTGAACCAGCAGCTCTTCAATCATCAAATCATCCCCTGTTTTATCATAGCAAGAGCAACACAAAGAGAAGACTAATGCACAAAAAGTGACCACAAGCACAAAGGGCTCACAAGTTTCATAATCAACAAAATGTAGGCATCACAAATGATTATCGAATAATGTACACAACATGGATGCATTGGATGTTTTTTTACTAAACGAAAGCTTGACCCACTTAACACTTGAAAAACAGGTTTTCAATTGAAGTCCCCAGCAGAGTCGCCACTGAATGCGCGCTCGCCGAAAATATATATATATATAAGGAGTCGCCACGCCATTTTAAGAGGAAACATTGAAAACCTTTATTTTAGAGAGAAAACATGAGTTCGGGGGTCAGGTTACGTGTTAGGAAGAACCGAGAGTTCACCCAACACGCCTCGTCCATAGACGAGTCTTTCAATCAAACACATCCAAGTAAATCCAAAGTGTGTGCAAATATCGATAATAAACGAAATGTGATAAAATGCATCTTATTAATTATGAAACGAGAAATTACATATTGTGAGCCCATTATTTAGGGAGGCCACATCCCTGATACAAACAAACTAGAACAGATTACAAAGGAAAAGAGTCACTGCAGATGGGTCATGTGTGTCGCATGACACATCGTACCAGTGACCACATGTGTCGCGTGACACAGGATCACTTGGGGACGAAGGTGTCGCGTGACACATATGAGCCTTCTGCAGAAACCTCACAATATGAACTCAGAAATTAACAGAAGCTATACAGATCTAATTAACAAGCTGAATTATGAACGAAAAAACATAAACAACGTCAAATCGACCCAGGGAGTGTGGATATGGGTAGATCCACACCCCCTTGGGGGCTCAAACACCAAATTCAACCAAATCAATCAATATGAGCTCAATTACACAATCTATGCAAGTTAAACAGAGAGATTGCGATTGGGATTCGATAATTCGAGATAGCTAGGATCCGATTACGAATCCAAACAAAATAGAACTATAAAATTGCAAGGAATTAAATGAGAGAGAGAGAGAGAGGGTTAGGGAATTGTTACCCTTGTTGATTCCACGAATTCTATATCTAGTCAGATATAGAATCCTTCAATTCTTCGTTGTAGATCTCATAGCTCTGATCCAAGGGTTTCAATTGGTGTAGGTAGAGAATTGGGTTTGGATGAGAGGGATTAGTGGGTTGGAAGGTAGGAGAGAGAGAGAGGTTTTGTGCTTGGGACGCTCGTTACACTGCTATTTTGGCGAGTAACGGTAGGCTAGAATTGGGATCCATTTCAATGAGGGGAGGGTCTTATTTATAGGCTGCGGTTGGTCGCCTTAGTATGTCGCACGACCTTACGCGTCCACTTTCCATGCCTCAAGGCGTCGCGTGACACAAGGTGGCTCAACCGCTTTTGGCGCCAAAAACCGGTGAACATTAGGGAAAATACCCAAAAGGTCCAACAGGTTTTATTCCCAAGGGGTCCTTTGGCATGAATGATGTACCAAAAGGTACTTCCTTCGCGGGAAACTCATGGAACGTCTCCGGAAGTCTCGGGATAGGCTGGGAATTTACCAAAACGCCCCTTAATGCAGTTTTATTATATTAAAATGCATCGAAAAGGTTGCGAATTGGATTGGCGTACTTACAGCACCCGAGATTGACTGTTAAGGGGAGTCACCCCGAAGATGGGTGTTTGCACCCAAGATTGACTGTTGAATGGGGAGTCACCCCGAAGATGGGCGATTGCACCCGAGATTGACTGTTAAGGGGAGTCACCCCTAAGATGGGCGATTGCACCCGAGATTGACAGTTAAGGGAATTCACCCCGAAGATGGGTGTTTGCACCCAAGATTGACTGTGTATGAGGGGAGTCACCCCGAAGATGGGTGTTTGCACCCGAGATTGACTGTTAAGGGGGGTCACCCCGAAGATGGGTGTTTGCACCCGAGATTGACTGTTAAGGGGAGTCACCCCGGAGATGGGTGTTTGTACCCGAGATGGATTGTTCCAAGGGGAGTCACCCCGGAGATGGGTGTTTGCACCCGAGATTGACTGTTAAGGGAGGTCACCCCGAAGATGGGTGTTTGCACCCGAGATTGACTGTTAAGGGGAGTCACCCCGAAGATGGGTGTTTGCACCCAAGATTGACTGTTGAATGGGGAGTCACCCCGATGATTTGACTTTTTTCTTTGGGAGTCACCCGCAAATTTGACTGTTTTGATGGGGAGTCTCCCCGATGATTTGACTTTTTCCTTTGGGAGTCACCCGCGAATTTGACTGTTTTGATGGGGAGTCACCCCGATGATTTGACTTTTTTCTTTGGGAGTCACCTGCGAGTTTGACTGTTTTGATGGGGAGTCACCCCGATGATTTGACTTTTTTCTTTGGGAGTCACCCGCGAACTTGACTGTTTTGATGGGGAGTCACCCCGAAGATTTGACTTTTTTCTTTGGGAGTCACCCGCAAATTTGACTGTTTTGATGGGGATTCACCCCGAAGATTTGACTTTTTTCTTTGGGAGTCACCCGCAAATTTGACTGTTTTGATGGGGAGTCATCCCGCGAATATGACTTTTTTCTTTGGGAGTCACCCGCGAATATGACTTTTTTCTTTGGGAGTCACCCGCGATTATGACTTTTTTCTTTGGGAGTCACCCGCGAATATGACTTTTTTCTTTGGGAGTCACCCGCGATTATGACTTTTTTCTTTGGGAGTCACCCGCGAATATGACTTTTTTTCTTTGGGAGTCACCCGCGAATATGACTTTTTTTTTTGGAGTCACCCGCGAATTTAACTGTTTTGATGGGGAGTCACCCCGAAGATTGACTTTTTCTTTGGGAGTCACCCGCGAATTTGACTGTTTTTGGTGGGGAGTCACCCCGATGATTTGATTTTTTTCTTTGGGAGTCACCCACGAATTTGACTGTTTTGATGGGGAGTCACCCCGAAGATTGACTTTTTCTTTGGGAGTCACCCGCGAATTTGACTGTTTTTGGTGGGGAGTCACCCCGATGATTTGATTTTTTTCTTTGGGAGTCACCCGCGAATTTGACTGTTTTTGGTGGGGAGTCACCCCGATGATTTGACTTTTTTCTTTAGGAGTCACCCGCGAATTTGACTGTTTCGATGGGGAGTCACCCCGAATATTTGTACTGAGTGGGAAATCTGTGCGGTCTTTCCGGACCGGGTAGTTTATGGCCATTCCGGGCCATTTTCTGTGTTTGGAAACTGTACGGTTTTCCGGATCGGGTAGTTTATAGCCATTCCAGGCTATTTTCTGTGTTGGAAACTGTACTGTTTTTCGGACCGGGTAGTTTATAGCCATTCCGGGCTATTTTCTGTGTTGGAAACTGTACGGTTTTCCGGACCGGGTAGTTTATAGCCATTCCGGGCTATTTTCTGTGTTGGAAACTGTACGGTTTTCCGGACCGGGTAGTTTATAGCCATTCCGGGCTAAAAAAATAATGATTTGCCCTTGAGAATGGGCTCTTTTTTTTTTTGTGATGAGCTGCCCATGAGGACGGGCTTTTGAAGATGGGGCTAAAGAGCCCTAATGCTTGGAGATTGAAGCAGCTGAAGCTCTTTTCAACGAGCATTGCCTGGGGACTGAGGCGGCTGAAGCTCTTTCAAGCGATGCTGATAGGTCTGAAGATTACGAGACCTATGAAGATGGGGATGGCAGAAAGTGCCACTTGCCAGGTTTGAACTCTTTGTCCAAATTGTGATTTGAGGAGCAATCCCCATGATCAGATTATGATCACCTGATTATTGTACCCTGTGGGGGGGGGGGGAAACACAACACTCTAGGCAGTTTGCGTTTTATTCCATTATTGGAATTTTGCTTATGCATTATTAATCTTTTGTTGCACAAGTCCATCTCAGCCGGGGATGGAAGGGAAGTGAGGTTTTTTGCAAGGCTTGACAAGCGGATATGTATGGAGCAATTATGCTATAATGGATTGTGTATGGGATGAATGTATATGATGATGTATGGGTTGAACCCTCTCCGATAAGGTGGGGAAATGTGTGAGTGATGGTGTATGGATGGTGCACCTTAGGCAAGTCGGAGTGTACTCTGAGAGTGCAGATGGCAGCATGTTGATTGTCGCTGATAAGGACAAAGTGTATCGCGTGCCTGAGACGGTAAGCAGCAGAGAAAGTGCAGAGAATGATCCTGACTTTGAAGAAGGGATGACTAGGCGAAGCCCCAGTTGATGATGCGAGGCAAACCCGGAGGGAGTCTGGTAAGGAGAGCTTGAGAGGACAGTATAGCAAAGCCCCAGCTTGGAGAGATTCAATGCATCCCTATTGCAGACAGAGTCGTCTTGTGGCCGAGGAGGCGACCCATCGTTTCCTACCGCAGTCAATCAGTCGCTGGACAAGACTCGGAAATGTATATGTGCAGGGGCACATTTTTCGAAGGTGGGAATGGATCCCGAACTCGTGTATGACACTCTCGCTTTTGGGTTTGACTCTTTTGAGAGAGTATAAACATTGCAAGGTGTGGAAAAGTTTATGGAAGCCCCTGCTGACCGAAACAGTGTTTGGCTCCATCTTCCTATGATGTAGAAAGAGAAGACTTGTCGAGACACTTGAAAATTTGTCCTATTCGTGATGATCACAAAGTTGCTTAAAATCCTTTATCGATGTTCGGATTATTCAAACACTAATCCTGATATGGACAAATATTTTGATTAATCGTGGTGAGGAAACCAACTGATATCGAGAATCAAACTCGGAAGGATGGAAAGCGTATAGGGACGGCCCTTGAGGAGACCGGATTTTCTGAGATTTGTTTGTGATTTCGACCGGACCAATTATGATTGCCTACGTTCCCCTCCATGATGAGGAGCTCAGGTCGCCGTAGTTCGGGCGAGTCCCGATTGAAAAGAGAATGAATGTTGAAATTCGAGGTTCTGAGGACCTTTGAGGAATTTTTTCGAGGATTGGAGGGTTGGAAAGTATGTCCTCCTGGAGTGTCGATGAAAGACACGGATGCGAAGCCCCAGTGGGGCATCCACGGCAAGTGTCTGCGGAGGAGAAATGAAATATGCTCACATGAAGTGTTGAAGGGAAGGATTGAATTTGCACAATCTTTGATTGATGATATTTTGAGCCGAGATGGCTTTGGCTCCGATTTAAGCAAGCAACGAAGCATTAACGTGATTTAGATCTCGAGGATATTAGAATGAAATTACTATCCGGTAAGGACTGTAGCTGGGTTTCCGGGCTTCGATCGGCCATCGGGTAATTTTGGAAGTGGGTGACCTCTTAAGATGAGAGGTCGGCTAGGCCTTTTACTGACTGAACCTCTAAAGATGAGAGGTTGGCTTGCAGGGATGTGTTTGGGATTTCTAAGGTAAGGGAATTGATTGCTTCTAAGAATGAGAGGTCAAATTTTTGACTTTGGCCAAAGGCAAGGGTAATGGTAAGGGAATATCCTCTAAAATTGAGAGGATGGCTTGGGATTGGTTAAGGAAATGGGAATATCCTCTAAAATTGAGAGGATGGCTTGGGATTGATTTAAGGTGATGGTGAGAGGAAGTCCAAGCTATCGAGCACTTTTGCGAACTTGTGAGAATTCGGGCTCCTTTTTTTTTTCATTGGAGAGCTTCTTGAGAAGTCGGAGACTTTTTTTTTTTTTTTTTTTTTTTTTTTTTTTTGCTGAATGATGAGGATCTAAAGTCCTTCTTTTGATGATTTGGGATGGCCTCTTTGAGGAGATGAGGACTCTTGCTGAATTGTGAGGATTTAAAATCCTTTTTTTTTTGATAACTTGGAAGGCTTCCTGAGGAGCTGAGGATTATATCTGTCCTTCCTTCATGACTTGAATATTTTATGCATTGCCGACTCTCGAAGCTAACTTATTTGGCGTTGCTTGGACTTCTTTTGGCAAAGATGATGGCTAGACGGGGTTTCAAAACACGCCGATCTTGAAATGAAAGGATATTGTTTGGTGAGGGTAAGGTAATGGTTTTCCTATGGGTGAAAGGCTTCAACCGCAATCCCTACCGGATGACCTAAACGAGATTAAGTCTTCATTGCTTGCTTAAGCTTAATTGAGGAAGATTCATGCGAATTCGTTGAGCAACGAGATGATGAGGATGATGAAAGAGATGTGAGCATATGAGATGCAAGATGGGGAGTTGGTAAGCCCCAATTTGAGAAAGATATCAGTCGATTTTCTCACTCCGATTAATTTAAACATTAGCCATTTCAAAGCATTAGTGATTGGGCAGCACAAGTGATCATTTGGAATAAGACCATTTCAATTGAGCGAAATGTAGGTGTGCTAGTGATGTCTCGAGTCTAGCAAGAAAAGAAACAAAGATTTTTATCATTTAAAGAAAAGACCGGTCCATCTTGGACTTGACAGACTCGATGCCCGAAAGGGACATTCTAGATCCTACGAGGACTGATTGACTTCTCTGTCTTCAAATGGCGAAACTCCAGGCTGGCTAGCTACCACATTCTCTGCACCAGACATCTCGGATTCTGAATCAGAGGGACAATCACTCGGGCGTTTGAACTGCTGCCGCCTCGGGAATATGGACCAATAAGCGCCGGGAACGAGAGCACATACCCAACTTGCCGTAGCTGTAGAGGCGAAGGGGTGATTGGTAAGGTGGCGGAGGAGAGAACCTTGAGATTGTATGGGAGAGGGAGGACGGAAGGAGATGGACTCATGCAACATCCTTTGTTTTTTTTTTCTGTTTTTTTTTTATTAATCCTAGGAATGGTTGGAAAAGGGGGACACCTTCTTTTTCGCATTATAACCTATTTTGAACTAGAGCGAACCTGAGGGGCATACAAGTCAAAACGGGTCAAACTCGGGGTTTTCAAAACCATGTCCAAGTCAACGTCTAAACTCGGGAGGAGAGAGGGTCGAAAAGTACGTTTGAATGTACAAGACCGCAATTCGCAGGTAAGATCCTGGCAGAATTGGGCGTGACCTTTCCTCTTTTCGAGTTGAAAATCTGGCATGGCCTTTCGCTGCTTTATGGCGAAATTCTGGCATAACCCTTCGTTAGTATGTATCAAGAATTCGACATGGTCTCGCATTCAGCGCATGTCGAAAACGCGTTATGATTCCTTGCGGAGTCAAATCGTGAGATCGACACGTGCTTATGTTGAGATATGTCAAGATCTTGACGTTTACTCACGTTGAGTTATGTCGTAATTTCGACATGAAGGGGGAAAGTATGCCGAGATTTTGGAGACGGGATACGACTCGGACTTTGTGAAAAAATCTTGAAAATCGAGTTTGAAAGACGTTTTGAAAAGTATTTTAGGCCAAAAACCAACCGGTCACGGTAGAAAGTGTGTCACGGACAAGTGTTGGCTGACTCCACAGGCTAGGAGGACTTCAGGCGCTCAAGCGTAAGCGAAACACGTCACTGTCCGCGATGCCGTCCGTACACTCCCGGGTTCTAACTCTATGTGCAGGTAGCGTGCGAGTAGTGTGAAGGTATCTTCTAGAAAAATATATATATATATATATATATATATATATATATATATATATATATATATATATATATATATATATATATATATATATATATATATTTTATTTTATTTTTTGCTTTTTTGTAAAAGATTTTTTTCTCTTTTTTTCTCTTTTTTTTTATTATTTTTTTTTCGAAAAGGGGATGAAATGGAAAATAACACACACACCCCACAGAGCACAATAATCAATGATCAATAATTTGATCATGGGGACTGCCCCACAATCACAACCTGCACCAGGAACAAAATCCTGCAAAATTGACCGCTTATGTGGCATGACACAAGACTGATGGGGTCAATTGTGTCGCGTGACATAAGGGGTCCTATATCCAGACACTGAATAAGAGCCACATCAGCCCCAGCCCCCAAGCACAACACGATAGCTCAAGTCCCAAGCACCTAGTGCAACAAAGCAGGAAGCCAAGAAGGGGAAGGGATAAAGCAAAGCACTAATATGCATTTATGCACATATTATGTCACCAACAATGCACACATATATGAATGAAGTGAATGTTGAACAATCACGAAAGTTTGACCCACTTTTGAAAATAGGTTTCAAGTCCCCAGCGGAGTCGCCACTGAATGAACGCTCGCCGAAAATTAATTATGTAAAAGATAAATATGAATTTATCTTTTAGGAGTCGCCACGCCGTTTTTAAGGAAAACATTGAAAAACCTTTAAAGAGAATTTGGGTTCGGGGGTAAGGTTACGTGTTGGGAAGAACTTGAGAGTTCACCCAACACGCCTCGTCCGTAGACGAGTCTTTCTATATTCAACATTCAAATCATTCAAAAGTGTGTGCAATTGTGTGAGACAATATATGTAATAAAATGTGTTTTAATGCTTTGCTTTATTAATCAAAATGAAGGATTACAACTTGTGAGCCTTTTACCGTGGGAGGCCACATCCCACTTACAATTAATGATAATTGAATTACAATACAATGGGTTGAGGCAGTCTGTCCAGGGCCACGGGCGTCATGCGACACAGGACTGCTCAGAGCCTTGGGTGTCACACGACACAGGATTTCCCAGGAGCGTTGGTGTCGTATGACACAGGATGCCCTGGTCAGACTGTCTCTACAAAAGGGGTGGATATGCCACCAATACAATTCTAAGGCTAAGAAGCTAACTGGAATAGCGAAGATAATGAGATAAAGAGTATTATGGGAAGGTCATGGGGTTTCAGTGACCCAATGTGAATGACCACATTTCTTGGGTCACAATTAAAGAACCCTCGCTTCCTAACTCAAGCAACGATAACAACAAATGAGTATTGTGGGAGGATCATATGGCATTGATGGCCAAATATGAATGACCACACATTTTGGGTCATAATGAAGGCCATCACCTCCTAACTCAAACGAAGATGATCAAAATGACATCAACAATTATCAACAACAGATTCAGCCACAAGATAACTGAGATCGATACAATTACTTCAAACGAGTGTGGATATTGAGAATCCACACTCTACTTGAAGCATTCAATACATGAACAACCAAAAGCACAATATCATGAAAATGGATATATAATTTAGAGACTAAACAAGATAAGTTCAACCAATCTGAAGTCAAACAACACCCAGCATACAATATAGATATATACGTTGAAAATAGAGGAAGAGGATTAGAGCGTTACCCTCGTAGATCCACACCTCCCTATACCCCGTCGGTATAGGGAGTCTTCAATCAGCTCCGGGACAATGAAATGGAGGAACAAACAGCTTCTTAACTTGGTGTTGTTGAAGATGGTTGAACCAGCGACTTAGGGTCTGGACGGAGGAGACGGCGTCGGCGGATAACGGCTTAGAACAGGGGAGTGCTGGAATGGACGCCGTTTGGGTAAATGGTGATGGCGTTGGCTTTGGGTCGCCGGTGAGAATAGGAACGGCGGAGGAGCGATTTACGTATAGAGAGAGACTCTCCCTCTCTCTAAAACCGTTTAGTGAGAGAGAGGGCTGTAGAGAGAGAGGGATTTGGGTAAAAGGCCTAGATTTTGGAGGCGCTGAAAGGGGATGAGGAAGGCCTCCGCCGGCGAACTGGTTTTGGAAGTGAGAGAGCTCGGTGTTGACGGCGAGGGAGAAGACCGGTGAGGAGCTTGGTGGTCGGCGACGGTTGTTGGGGGTTGGAAAGATTGGGTCGCTAGAGATGGAGGGACTAGGCTGGGCTAGGTCGCCATTAGAGGGCGATTTGGTGAGGAAGAACGATTGGGGAGCTTCGTGGAGAAGAAGATGATTCGGAGAGGGGGGCTCCCTCTGTAAATTGCGTATAGAGAGAGAGAGAGTCAAGTGAGAGAGAGAGAGAATAACTTAGTAAGAAAGAAATCCAGTCCCCCCTATTTTCGTGTTTGTGCCCCCTTTACAAATGAGGATAATCCTCTATTTAATACTGACTGGGAATAATTTTGGGTGTCGTATGACACCGGTTCGCTTTTAGGCAAAATGGGCCGAAGCTAAGCAGGCCCAAAACTAATGAATAATAAACAATAAAAATGGGCCCAAAATGAAATGGGCAGACCCAAAACATGAGTTCGGGTCGGGGTACTCACAGGAGGTCGAAATACAGGTGAAATACGAGGGGCTTATAGACGTAGTGACGGAACCCACTATTCCAGGATCTTTGCGAAAAAGAAGGGCAACCCCTTTTCCAACCAAATAGAAATTAATAAAAGACACCGTTTTAAGTAAACTGGAAGATTCTTAATTTGCATATTGCTTGAGCCTTCAGCCTAAACACCTACCCCAGAGTCTAAACCTTGCCAGTCCCTTTCCCGCAGCGAGAAAGAAGTGGGTGAGAATACCAGGTCATCAGTGTGTCTGTGCAAGGGTCTCAGATAATCCGCCAAAATTGTCAGTCTCAACATCCCAGTGTCAAGAATGGCCAATGTGATAATCAACAATGGTAATAACCAAGTAGTTAGAGGGGTCATCCCAGCTCAACCCAGGTCCCACATCTGGTATGACGTGTGTGATTGTGATGGCTGCTTGGAAGATGCTTATCAAGATTGGATTAACGAGGATGCTCCCTCAAGAAAGAAGAAGAAGAGGAAGTCCATGCAACAGAAATTGAAGGAAAGGTATGAAGCAGGAGACAAAAGTGAGGGAACCCTAGGAGAGCCCTCTGGCAAATTCGACTATTATGTCAGTTATGCCAAGGAGCCCGTCAAGGAACCGGTCATCCAAAACACAGTCCAGCCTGACACTCCCGTCATCATTGATCCTTTTGAAGCGGAGAACTCTGAGTTTGTTGCCATTGTGAAGTTCAACGAAAAGCTAGCTGACTTGGAAGCAGAATATAAGACTCCCATAGAGTATATGGTTAACCAAGGCAGAATCAAAGGCTCACCTGAAGAAGACTTCATCAGCATCATCCAGGCCAACCCTCCTGTTCGCTACACAGACAAGGTTGTGATATCAAAGATCGGTAATTATTGTGATTATGGATAGTTCAGGGGCTAAAGTGAAGGTCTGGAAAGTTCAAGGATTAAGGTGCAAAAGAGAAAAGTATAGTGACCAAAGTGCGACTGTGCAATTATTGGGAAACGAATCCAAACCAAGGCATGGCTGGCTAAGGCTGAGAGCTGGCCGAGACAAAGGGGGCTGGCCGAGGCAATGCTGGGCCAAGATAAGGCAGTGGCCGACCAAGCAAGGTTGTGGCCGAGGGAGGCACCTTGGGCGCTGTTGACTTGGGCTGTGGCCGAGGTTTTCTTGGGCGGCCGCACAAAAGGCAATTCCAAGGCCGTAAAAAGACTGTACACATGGGCAGCCGCTGGGGAAACTTGGGTGACCGCCAGTCAAGGCAGTTGCTACGGAATTCAATCCATCACAAAATGATAAAAATGACATTTTCAGCAAATTTGCAGCGAATCAGTGACGGATTTCAGCAGAATCTTAAATTGACTAGGATTTTGACCAGAATTTGTTTCCAAATAGGGTTTCCACATCCCCCCTCCTATAAAAAGGACCCTAAACTAGTTTTTGAGGAGCGCTCTCATCCTCTCTCCATCTTTTCTTCCCCCTTGTATTATATTACATAGATTAGGGGTTTTATTTATTTTGAAGATTCAAGGTTAATTTCTTTTAATGGCCATTCAAGGCTAATTTATTTGATTCGTGGATTGAGGTAAGTAACAATTGGATCATTATTCTAGGATTTTAATTCTTTCTATCAAGTTTTTTGCACCATTGCCGGGGATTTGTTGTGATTTGAACAAGTTAATTTTGTTAGTGTATTGTAAATATTTTTTTTATTAGTTTCTTTTTAGTGTAAATAATTTTCTTGTATTATTTTCTTTTTATTTCTTTTTCAAGTTGTTTAAAAATTAAAGGTCATGCATGAATCAAATTCTAATGAGAAGTTGGTCGGGCAAGTAAAACAATTAATACTAAGTTCATTGCAAAAAGTGCTTCACCTAGTGCCAATATAATACAAGATGCATGTTCCTGTTGTGGAATATACTCTCATGCAACTAATGATTGTTCGTCTAGGACATATTTTCAAGAGTATTCTCCACAGGTACAAGAAAGGAGTTCGTTCCAGCCAAGGCAACCACAATATGATTATTCCCCTAATTGTTATACACAATGGAGGGGAAACCACTCAAGCCGAGCATGGAATAATTATGAGTCACATTATTATGATCCATCGCAACCTAAAAAGGAATCATGGGAAGTGGTTCTGACAAGATTAAGGGAGGAAATCGTCAACAAAAACAACAATTTGGTGCAGCCATAGGTAGGTTGTAAGCACAAGTCACTACACTAGTAGAGGCCTTGAGGGCTTATGAGCGAGATACTAGTTCTATCCAACTTGAACGTTATGAATGGGAGGACGCTTCCATTAATGACGAACTACCGATTCTCTCTCCGTCTTCTGCTAGTGATGTTTTGATTGTTGATGAAGAGGTTGATTGTGAAAAAGATGGGGTGGACGAGAAACTAAAAGATGATGAGGGCGTTAATGTTGATGAGGTTTGGCCCGACCAACTTAACGAACAATGTCTCAATGAAGACCTTCTCCATCCCATCGATAGTGTGAAAGATTTTTTCTCTATCATTCTTATACCTCCCTCTATTTTTGAGGGTGAAGAAAGTGGCGAATGTTTGAAAGAGGAGAAGCCCAAAAAGCTGAAACATCAAAAATTCCCTTGGGCACAAAATAATATCAAAGCTCGAGGAATATATATGGGGCATAATCAGAAAATAAGGACCCCGCGAAACCCTGAAGTGGGCCAAAGGACAAAAAGTGAAGTCCAAACGTGAGCAATGGTTGGGCTAACGACCTTAACCAAATGCGCTAATTTGGAGGCAACCCAAGTTGGTATGTTTTTATTTGCTTTGTTTTAAGAGTTTTGCTGTGTCATATCGTCCTTTGAACCCAAGGCATGTTTTTGTTCTCTTTGCTATGAGGACATAGCATGTTTTGAGTTTGGGGATAGATATCTCTACGAGTTTGTGGGTTTATAGGGGAGTGTATATAGTGTCACCCTCCAAAAAAATAGAAAAATTTAAAAAATTTGTTCTTTTCATATTTTCGGCTGTTGGCTAAAGTCGATGTTGATTTGAGAGTGCTCTAATTTTAAAATCCTGAGTATTGTTATAAATATGGGGCTATAATTGCATTGAAACATGTAAAGTATGATTTCTCCACTTTTCACTTCCAAGTTATTTTTCTTGATCATTGTTACCAATTTAGGAGACCTTTATAGGATCATCACTTTGGCATTCTCGGGGTCCCTATAACATGTTTGCATGACTGTCAATAACATATCAATTAGGCTATTCGGAAAGTGATATATGGCTATTTTCTTTGAACCCTATTTATGAGCCTTTAACTTTCTCGTCACTTATATAAAAAAAATTCGCTAGAACCCCTTTTGAGCTTGAAAAAGAATGGAATTTCTCACAAAGTGAGAGGTTATTTTAGACCACCATTCGCCTTCTCTTGTACCCTCATTGTCCTACCCTTTTAACTTATACACTATTTTTCTCACCTTTTCAAGAAAGTGAAATTAGGGAATGAATGGGAATCTGGGTGACATTTGGAAAATCAAAGGGTTGAGTGGAAAGTGGTCATGAAAAGAAAGAAAAGGGTCATGTTACGTAATGTAAAGAGGGGCTTGAGCAAAAGTATTGAATGCACATTCTCCGTGATATATGTGCAAAGAAAAGAAAGAATAAAAAAAATGAATGAAAAGAAAAGAAAAGTTGAAAAAAAAAAGCCTTGCCCTCTCTAAAGTTGAAATGGAAAGAGACCAAAAAAAAAAAAAAGGTGATCAACCCCAAGTGTGAAAGTATACAAAATTATAAGTTTGGGGGTTGAATCAAGGGGTTGGCATGGAGCGGAATGATAAATTTCAAAGGGAAGATGTATGATGAAGACTTCTTAGTTTCACTTGCTTGACTTTGTATGTCCTTACTGTCATTTGGAACCGTGAACCTTGCCCGTGTTTATCGCGATACATTACAAGCCATAAATCCATATTTGATCCCTAAAGAGTAGCCGGGTTGACAGTTTTGTTTAAACATGCAAGTTTCACAACAATACTGGCCACGACACAAACTCATGCTTCCACTTGAAGGAGATGATCCAAGATCTGTTTGATGCTAGAGAAATAGGGCTTCCCAATGTTGTCACCAATCCTTTACCAAACAATGATGTTAATCTAACAAAGATAGGAATTCGAGGATCCTACTCGTCTAGCCACAATTGTGGACGAGAGCCCTCTAGAATTTAATAAATCTTCTTTGTGCTACATGATGACTTGGGATGAAATCTTGGAACAAAAAGCAAAAGGACCTAAAATAGTTAATCTACTCACGTGATCTGGTCGGGTGGTCATCAACAAAGACCCAAGAGAAGAAAATCTTCCTAAACAAACAAAAGCTTCATCGTCAAATGTACCCGACGATCCCCTCTTAGCCCAGCTAAAGAAGACACAAGCAAACATTTCAGTTTGGGACCTTATAGGAGCATCTAGCAAGCATCGCGAGATGTTGAAAAAAGATTTGGCTCAAATGTCCATTTCCTCAGAAGCAACACCTGAAGATCTTACTCAAATGATTGGCCACGTGCAATTTGGCAATGTCATCACTTTCACTGATTTGGACCTCCCGTCATAAGGGAACAATCATCACGAGGCGTTGTATGTAACTGCTAAGGTCAATGGATAGTGAATGCCACGCATTTTGATAGACAATGGGTCCGCAATTAACTTCCTTCCGAAGAAAGCCTTATCATCATTGGGTCTCACCCAGAAGGACCTCAAGTCGTCAGGGCACATTGTACGAGGTTATGGTTGAACTGCTAGAACTGCTCTAGGCTTAATTACAATTCCTATAGAAATAGGACAGGTCACCATGATTGTTGAATTTCAAGTCATCGACATCCCAGCATCCTTCAAGTTATTACTTGGCCGCCCTTGGTTGCATGACATAGGGGATGTAACTTCATCCCTACACCAATGCATCAAATTTAAATACAACGACACGATAGTCACAATACACGGGGTAATGGTTACCGCCAGTCCTATCCTTGAAGTACAGCATAACACTTCTGACTACTTGTTCAATGGTTTCAAAATTGAGAAGGATAGCACCATTAACATCATCCACACTTGCAACGAAAATGACTACTCCTAAGCACTTTGGTTTTCTGGAAACCTTCCTGTTTTGGGAATGATGCAAGCAAAGGGATACTTTCCTGGTTTGGGACTTGGCAAATACTTGCAAGGGGTAATAGAGCCACTGCCTGTTCCCCCACCACTCACGAAACATGGCCTAGGATATATCCTTGCCATTCATGATGAAAGTGAAGAAGAAGAGAGTACCCTTACTCAGATCAAGTGGGAGGAAACTTCATACAGAGGTCACCATAACTCGAGGACCAAAGACCACAACCTCAAACCCTACCAGAAGATGCTCAATGGCAATTTGGTTCGAGAAAGGGAAGACATCCCATACTTCTTCTTTCCAGAACCATGGATTTACGATGAAGGAAAGCGCCATCCAGGCTTCGAAATTTTCAACGACCACTACAAGAAAACCCATTTATTGCAACAACAAATATCGTTGCAAAAAATAGCATATCGTTGCAATAATTATTTTTTGCAACGACATTTGTCGTTGCAGGGTTGTTGCGGGAATGGGCGTAGCTTTAGGGTTTTGCAACGACTTTTGTTGTTGCCAAAAATTATACATTTTAGCAACGACTAATGCTGTTGCTAAATATCTGTCATTGCAAAATATTATTTATATAACAACAATAAATGTCGTTGCAAAAGAGAGTATTTACAGCAACAATAAAAGTCGTTGCAAAAGATTATATGTACAGCAACAACATAAGTCGTTGCAAAAGATAGTAAGTTGCAAAGGATGCTATTTACAGCAACAGAATAATTTGTTGCAAAAAATCAATATACAGCAATAGAGAAATGAATTTTTTTTTTTATCATAACCTGCTATTATATTTCAGTTTAACAAAAAAAATTGTTTCAACAAAAGATTTGTAATAACAAATATTTCATATCCATTAAACGCCATGCCGGCCAAATTAAAATCTATCACCATGCGTGTTAAAGTATTTGGTACAAATTGTAAAGCATTCAAACAAAAATAGCATCCAAAAGCAAACAAAATAGCATATACATGCAATCTTCCTAGCTAGCAGCTTCAACATACAAAAACTTCATGCTTCCATATCTACCTTCCTGTAAAAAATGCCAAATATATAGAATTAGGAACTAAAAATGACATTAAGCAACAGCTGCTATACCCCCCTCACCCTCTTTTTAGCATGATGAAAGAAGCTAAATATCACAATACTAGCGTAAATATCCAACAATTAGGATAGACAATGGGATAAGGCTATATTGCTAGTGGTTGATCTCTCATAAATGGCTGCTGGTGCAGCATCTGCACATATATATACATACAAACAAATAATACATCAATATGTGTGTATGCATGTGTACACATATACATAACACAAAAGAGCAGATGAACAGAGATCTCTTGCGTGTAAATAGCAAATTACTAATTGAGCTGCCAGCACAAGAACTGGCAACTGCATTAAGCAGCCTCAAATTAAGGACTCTAAAATTATGACAAAGAGAAGCCATGCAAGGTAGTACCACAAGCAAGGGAAATATGCCAAAATTATCCGGACTCTACACTATCAAAAGTACCTCCAATTTAAAATAATCTCACCAAACAAGACATCAAACAAAACATCAATACAATTGGTACTCAACTACTTATATATTACCTGGATGTTAGACACCTCCATTTGTTGCCAATTGTTGTAATAATTCCTTTTTAAAAGCCTCCATTGCAGCTTGTTGTTAGGCTTTATATTCTTCAAATTCTCTTTGTTGTCTTTATTGGCTTCCTTCCAGCTCTTTATTTCTTTCTTCTTGTTCTTGCATTTTCTCATGTTGTTTTTCAATAATCTTCTTTTGTTCCATTTGGTGTTTGCCTTTGATAAAAGATCTCAAAGCAGTTCCTTTGCCAAGAATATATCCTGATTTTGGTTCTAAAACATCAATCAATATCTCCTCTTGTGTCATTGTATCACGAACAGTTGCAACCACATTTTTTAGCTTGTCTTGTAACAAAAAAAAAATCACAACACCATTAAAAATGTAATACTAACTACTTAACATATTAAAATGAAGATTGGTTGATTGAAAACTTTAATACATACATAGATCTCTTTGGAACGTCCCTCATCAGCCCATTCATGTATGCCCTTATCATTCTTGTGTGTGTGCTCAGCAAGCCATATCACATCAGCTGTAGGCTTCACATTGTTGTTCTATTTTGTCTTATCACATAATATGAATAATTTTGGTGATTACCAATAGCTCAACAAGTCATATTTCATTAATTTACCATAACTGATTGATAAAACAAATCAATGGAAGAAAATGCATTCAAGCCATCCAAACAAACCATAATGAGAAAACTTCCATTTAAGCTAATAAAACATAATGAACTCTTACCAAGACATCTTCCACTTCAGCAAAAGATAAATTTCCAGTTGTATGCTTACTTCTCTTGCTGGATGAACGATTTATGGAGTTTCTTTCACTCATGGCCTACATAATAGAGTAAAGAAAACTCATTGTCCAAGTTAAATAACAGCCAGAAATTTAACTTTTCCATAATGATTAATCCAAATGTTAGACATTATTAAAAAACAAAATTCTTGTTAACTAACTATAACCTTAAATTTTGATGATCCAAAACACTTCACACAATATTCCCATAGATCTTTGGATATGTCGGGAGGAGGATTTTTCATTCGCTCTTCATCCGTTTTTCCACATATTGAACTCTTGTAGTAGTAGTGCAACCTACATTTCCATAAGCTATATAGACGTTGTATAGTGTCTACAACGAAAGTATACATCTTCAATTGTTGATCACATTCAACAATTTCAAACTTTCCCTAAAATTTATTTGAATTCATCATTAGTTCTTACCTTCAGTAAAGAACAAGTTTTACAATTTTATTTAGATAAAATATGACATTACCTAAATTTCCTTCCACATACTATCACCTGCAACAAATAATGCATCCTTCCAATTTTAACATTCAATGGAGCTTTTGTTCTCACTACTCGACCACACTCATTCACCAAATGTCGAGCATTATCTCCAATTGCTCGATCAATTTCATCAGGAATCTGAATAGCCAACTTTGATCCTTTGCCTTTAATTTTCATATCAACAACATGACTCTTATATTGTTAGTTTCATTTGAGCTTAAATTTGTTTCATCTTCTACATTTGTTTCTACTTGATGCACCTCTGTATTATGATTTTGGGCTGGCTCCCTATAGGGTGGATTTGCTACTTCACTCACTTGTAATACCATAAGAATTGTGTCAACAATATGACTAAGCTTCTTTCCATTAGGTGATTGACCTTCAACCATATATGCACATATCATTTACAAGACAAAGATAAAGGACAATAACTAATTAAAGAGTTAGAACATGAATTTCTTATATCATATATACATTCACCCTTGGTAGGAATACAACTTTCAGATGCACAATGATTTTGGGCATCATCTTGTTGAGCAACTAGTGCACAATTTTCACTATATTCGACATTAATGTCATTCAATGTTCGGGACTACTCTAACTCATTATCAGGTCTGTAAGTTGATCGTTGTCGAGCCAAATCTGCATTTGTACAAGTTATGAAAAATAATACCCGTACATTTGATCTTCTGAGAAATAAAAGCAAAGAAAACTTCACATGTATACATTTAGAAAATAAAAAAACATGAGAAATAATATTTCTTACTTATTTCAACAATTGCATCAACATCGCTCTCCATCCCAACACAAGTAGATGAATGATCACCTGATCCAAGTGTATTTTCAATCAACTGTACTTGGATTCAATAGGTAATTAGTTAATAAATTTATAAACGTATAATTTTAACTAACCTCCATTTTCAGCAGCTTCAATCACAATAGTTTCTGGAACTATTTCGAATCCAGAAGCTATAAGTGCTTCTCTTTCTTGTCTTTTCTTTTAGTTTTCTAAATCATATATCCTTTCGAATAGTCTTCTGGTACGTTTTCCTAGTCAACGAGTCTGGTTGTTACGGACTAGCTCGCTGAGAAATTGCATCAGGCTTCTCTGAATCCTCACACCATCTTTCCAAGGTACCGGCCTACGAATGATTTCTGACAAGTTTTTGATCAGTTTGAAGTTTCCACCTTTCTGAGGAATGCTGACAAGACTGCTACTCCCCAGGCCGACATCAGGATAGAGTAAACCCCAGTCCAACCTCTGTCAAACACTTCAAGTCAATAAGTAGTGTAGGGTCCAGAGTTGTTAGGGTCAAGAGTCATGTGAGTCAGGAATCTTTGAATTCCAGTCCTCTGAGTCATCCGAAGGCCTCACGCCTGAGGATTATGAATATGTAGCCAATGTCATCTTTCCTTTTGCTTTGAATGAAATGACAGATCTTTCTGAGTATCCCCTTATTGCCAACTTAACAAATGATAAATTAACTAAAAACTTAACAACAGTTAATAATGAATCTTTTGAACAAGATGCAAACACACTAAACAAACAATACATTAAAGAAATATTTAAGCAGGTTACAGACAAAGAGGAAAATCGAGCCCAAGCTGCCGAGGAGGTTTTGACAAGTGTTAACCTGGGTACTGTCGATGAACCTTAAGAGAAATAAATTGGAAACTTCTTCCAGGGGTTGAACGGGACAGACTAGTCAATCTGCTCAGAGAATACATGGACGTGTTTGGATGGTCATATAAGGATATGCTGGGGCTAGACAGTTCAATTGTGGAGCACAGAATCCCTCTAGCAATAGATGCCAAGCCAGTAAAGCAAAAACTGAGAAAGATCAAGCCACAGTGGTCTCTACAGGTCAAAGAAGAAATTGAGAAGCTACTACGGGTAGGATTCATCAGGGTCATCAAATATCCGACATGGCTATCCAACATCGTGACTGTGACTAAGGCCAATGGGATGGTGCGCTACTGTGTAGATTTCCGGGATCTGAATAAGGCCAGCCCCAAAGACGACTATCCCTTGCCAAACATAGACATTCTGGTGGACGCCACTGCCAACTACGAAGTCAAACCCTTTGTTGATGGATTTGCTGACTACAACCAGACCAAGATGGCCAAGGAGGACCAGGAAAAGACAGCCTTCACCACGTCGTGGGGAACATATTGCTATACGGTGATGCCTTTTGGGCTTAAGAATGCCGGGGCTACGTATCAGAGGGCAGCGACCGCACTCTTTCACGACATGATCCACAAAGAAATTGAGGTCAATGTCGATGACATGATAATCCATTCCAAAGGCGAAGATGGACAACACTTTATCGACCTGTGAAAGTTCTTTGAGAGGCTGAGACAGCATTCCATGAGACTGAACCCTGCCAAATGCACCTTTGGAGTGACAAGGGGAAAAGTGCTTGGGTATATGGTCACAGAACGAGGTATTGAAGTCGATCCTCGAAAGGTCAAGGCCATTATGGATATGAAGCCACCTCGAACCCAGACAGAGGTCAAAAGCTTTATGGGTAAATTACAGTACATCAGCCGTTTTGTCAACCAGTTGACTACCATGTGCGAGCCCATCTTCAAGCTCATGAAGAAGAATGTAGACACGGAATGGACCGAGGAATGCCAAGATGCCTTTGACCAAATCAAGGCGTACCTAGTACATCCTCCGGTGCTATGTCCCCCACATAGACAGAAACCTCTTCTACTCTATCTCACTGTCACTGATACGGCAGTTGGGGCTATGCTTGCTCAGGAGAAGAAGGACTCTCGGGTAGAAAATGCCATTTACTTTGTCAGCAGGAAGCTGCAGGGATGTGAGCTCAATTACTCAGCGTGCGAAAAGACTTGTGCAGGACTGGTCTGGGTAGTCGGTAAGCTGAAGCATTATATGCAAGCCCACTCTGTGAACTTGGTCTCGAAAATGGACCCCATTAAGTACATCTTCGACAAGCCTTCCCTTTCGATGCGTCTAGCAAAGTGGTCGTTCTTCTTAGCTGAGTATGACATCAACTATGTGACGAGAAAGGCAATCAAGGGTCAAGCTCTGTCAGACCATCTGGCAAACTTCCCTAGTAATGAGGATCGCGGGCCTGAACCCCAATTTCCAGATGAAGGGATCTTTGTAGTTGAGCCTGAGAACCGATGGCAGCTTTTCTTTGATGGAGCTGCAAAAAAGAGAGGAAACGACATTGGAATGTTACTGGTCGATCCAAAAGATAAGCACACGCCAATAGCTATCAAGTTGAACTTCCCTGCCACGAACAATGTTGCAGAGTATGAAGCTTGCATTGCTAGTCTAGAGGCTGCCTTAGAAAGGAACGTCAAGGAGCTCGAGGTCTATGGAGACTCAGCCCTGATCATTAACCAGGTCTCCAACAAGTGGAAGACTGTGGATCCTATCCTTCAGAGGTATCATGCCTACATGGAAGAGTTGACTGAGCAGTTCAGAGAAGTGACCTTCATTTACTTGCCAAGGGACAAGAACAGATTCACAGATGCCTTAGCTACTCTAGCCTCATTGGTAGAGATCCCCGAGGGAAAGGCAATAAAAGCATTCAGAGTGGGTAGAAGAGAAGCCCCGGCCTTCTGTTGTGAAATAGACTTGGGAACCGAGCTTGTCAAGGAACCCTAGTACAGTCAGATTTATCAGTTCCTCAAGGATGGGGAATCAGCTTTCAGAGATGAAGAAGGTAGACCAAGGAAAGGCATCAAGGCCAAGAGCTTGCAAGCCCGGAAACGGTTGGCCTCCCATTATGTCATTCTAGGGGGCAACCTGTACAAGAAACGGTACCAAGGACCACTGCTCCTATGTGTCACCCAAGAAAGGTCCAGAGAATTAATGACCGAAGTCCACAATGGTCCCTGCGGTCCTCATATGAATGCTAGAGCATTGATGCAAGTGATCCTCAGAATGGGTTACTACTGGATTTCCATGGAAACAGACTGTGTCCAACATGTCCGAGCGTGCGACAAATGCCAACGGTTTGCCAACCTCAACCATCTTCTGCCTCATGACTTGTACTACATGACGACTCCTTGGCCGTTTTCAACTTGGGGTATTGATGTGATAGGGAAGATAGCCCAGGCAGGAAGCAATGGGCATGAATTTGTACTAGTGGCAGTCGACTACTTCACAAAATGGGTAGAGGCCAAGTCCTACAAGGTCCTAACTTCCAAGAAGGTGGCCCAGTTCGTCAAAGAAAACATTATGTGCAAATATGGGGTGCCCAACGAGGTTATTTCTGATAATGGGTCGCACTTCGAAGGGGACTACGATAGATTGCTGTCAGAATTCAGAATCAGTTGCCACAAGTCGTCCCCGTACAGACCTCAGACCAATGGAGCCGTAGAAGCTGTCAATAAGACGCTCGAGCGGATTATCCGCAAAAATGGCCACCCGTGGTCGTGACTGGCCTGAGAAGCTGCATTTGGCACTCTGGGGCTATAGAACGTCTGTTAGAACAGCCACGGGAGAAACTCCCTTTGCCCTAACTTACGGGATGGAAGCAGTGTTACCAGTGGAGTTGGAAATCCCGTCACTAAGGGTCCTCCTGGAAAACAGTGTCAATGAAGTAGAGTGGTTACGCAGCCGCAACGATGAGTTGGCCGTGCTCGATGAAAGAAGGCTAAAATCCATGGAGCACACCCGAGCCTACCAGAGGCGAATGGCAAGGGCATTAACAAAAAAGTCAAGGCCAGGGACATCAAAGAGGGTGATCTAGTGCTAAAAGTGAAGCCCCCCACCAGAGACAAACCCTGGGAAAGTGGGAACCCGTTTGGTTCGGCCCGTATGTGGTGCAGAAGATACTATCGGGAGGAGCAATGAAGCTTGCGGACCTGGACGGCAATCCTTTTGTCCACCCAGTCAACGGTGATAAGCTCCGCAGGTACTATGTCTAAAAAAAATAAAAAAAAAGAAAGAAAAGAAAATACATATATAAAAAAAAAAAGAAAAAAGAAAAAAAGAAAAAAAAAGAAGACAAGAAAAATTTTTAGTGCAAAAAGAGTAATGCCCAGCTAGGCTAAAAAGGGCGGTCTAGGCAAAAAACAGGGTTGCACACAAAAAAAAGAAAGAAAAAATTTAGTGCAAAAAGAGTAATGCCTAGCTGGCTGAAAACCCAAAAAGGGCGGTCTAGGCAAAAAACAGGGTTGCACATAAAAAAAAAAGAGAAAAAAAAAAAGAAAACAAAAATCCCGATAGTTCACCAGAATGAACTACGAAGACCTGAGCCCCATAGTCTTTCTTGTAAAAGGAGAACGTAGGCAGCCAGCAATGGTTCGGTCTAAACAATAAATAAGACAAATAAAGTTTCCATGAAACGTGTCTTGAATAATATCTAAGATAAATATCTCTTGTTAATTACAAGTTAAAAACATCTCGATGAGTTCAAGCACGGTCTACTCTTGACTCTGCTAACCTGCTACAAAGATCTAAAATACACAAAAAGACCTAATAATCTATTGTGTTTGCAAATGGCAATAAGGGAATCCTAGGAAATGATCTATCAGTTGTCATTCACTGAGTCTTCTTTGTTTTTCTTCCCTTTACCTCGACCTCGTCGAGTGTTCTTCCTTTTCTTCTCTATGATGTCGGTCTCCCTCATCCCAATCTCAGGTATCCTCACTTGAGCCTCCACCAAACCCGTGTCAATAAGTGCCTTCTCAACCCGGGTACGAGCTCGTATATCCTCCCTCTGAACCTCAGTCAGGGGAGCGACTTCTTATAACCTCTCATATCGAGCCTCCATATCCCTGATCAGGTCACTCGACAGGTTGTGGCGACTAGCCTTAGCCTCGACTTCCCTCAGAGTCCTGCTCGAGTCACAGTTAGCCCCCAATAAAGCCTGACGTCTCTCTCCCAAAATGACCTGAGTCGCTCCCATCTCCATCTCGTACCAATCCAAGTAGGCCGTGGTCAAGATGGTACTCTTCCTGCTCTTGAGGATGGCCCTGGGTGGAAAAGCAGTATAGGTCCACGCCCTCGAGAAAAATGAGAAGCTGGCTGGATCCCTCATGTCAAGAGGTACTATCTCCATGGTACTGATGTCCTTCCAATCATTCAAAGGCTCCTGCAATGTCCCGAACCGTCTGGATGCTAAGCAGGGTATGTAGAAGGATGACCAAGATAGCCCTGGAACCCTCACTATATAGGACTCCAGAAATGTCCTTCGAGTCTGCAACCTCTAGTGAGGCACCCACCAATGAATGTCCGAGGTGGACAACCTAGCCATCGTCAGCTCCCAACTACCCTGGTCCTGCTGCCTATGTGCACCCCTCTGAGAGATAATCCAAGGGCACTGAGTAGGTGAAGCCCCCGGCAAAGCCCCAAGCCCCTCCTGAAACCACAAAGTCAGCACCGCTGGGTTCCCAGACCTCATAAAACGGTCTCCTCTAGCCATCCTATCAATACCATGCAGGGTCTCACCCGAAGACAGTGGGACAATGTCCTTCCCAGCCTTGTAATCTCTCACTATGTCCAAAAGGACATCGTGACAGACCCCTACGGACTCAGCAGTGAACAGAGACGAGAACACGCAGAGGGTAAAGGCATCCATAGCCACCGGGGTCGTAGCCATCTCCGGAGACCCAAACCTACTCGGGATATCAGAAAGGTCAATCCTATCAGGGGCTAACATCATTTCCTCGGCCTCTTCCAGAGAAATTTGTAGAAAAGATGCCAGCTTTACAGTCACCGGCAGGTCTTCGGTCAGAGGAATCGATATGGCCTCAATTTCTGGACACCAAATCAATGCTAGAAAGTCTTCGTATGTTGGGACGAGCTCGTTGTAAGTGAAGCAGTAAACGTGTCTCCGGACGTCCCAAAACCTCGCTGCGGCTCTCAAAAGGTCCCAATCAGGTGGGAGATCCTTCAAATGCCATAAAGACTTGATCTTGAAGGTGGTGTCGAATAGACCCTTGTTGGATTGAAATTTGTGTCTCATCCAAGATTGAAGATCGGACAGAAAACGGTCTCTTTTTCCCTTTTGCAATCTGATTGGTTTCTCCATCGGCCGTGATCAAAGTTGATGTCTTTTGGTCAAAAATGTGCTCTGGGATCAGTTGGGACAAGTCTAGGGTGAAAATGAAATGAAAAGGCCAAGCTTTGATTTTATTTTGAAAAAAACCAGTTCAGACAGAACTTCCGGCCGCACGGCTTCATCTGCCTCAAGACCTGGCCGGACGGCTTCTTTTGCTTGCTGCAGAAAAAAATCTGCAGCAGCTCTTGCTGCTGCCCAAATGGAATTCTCACCCCACTTTCTCAATGAAACCTGCATAAAAACATGTCCAAACACCATTCATGCAATCATATATCATCATAAATCATTTTGGCCCAGTTTCAGCCCCATTTCCAAGCAAAAAAGCTATCCCAAGGCTCAAGTAATATGCAAACTCATAAAGCATGAATAGGAAAAGCAAATAAAATACCAATACATTGTTTTCGCCTCCTTGGCGCCCAAATAAAATGAAAAACAAATAAAATGTGCATAAAAAGTGTTCATTGTTTGTTTCTTTCCTCCTAGATCAAGTCTAAGGAATCCTAAGCCTTCCGACTCCTCCTCGTCGCTGCTCAGCTCATAGAAGCTAGGATCCTTCATCAAGTCCTCGGCATCACTCACATCAGAGAGGTTGACATTTACATGCTCGTACTCCACCAGCTGCTCCAAGATGCTAGTATTGGGTCCCTGTCCCCGAGGCATAGCACTGGTAGAGGAGGTCGCATACTCTGAGGCTGACGAGGTAGAGGCAGTTCTCCCAGCGTGCCTCCACTTGCGCACGGGCTACTGCACATTTGCCTCGGCCCTGGAAGCACAAGCCAACTTCCTCAGAAGGGACCGACACACATCCTTCCAGCCCCTGTTCTGTCATACCAAGCCATCGTAGGAACGAGCGGGAACCTGAGAGAAAGGAGAAGAAAAACTCAGAAAATCTCAGAAAAAGTCAAAATCGCAGAAAGCAAAGAAACTCAAAAAAGGGATGAGAACCTAGAGGTACTTACAGTGCTATCAGGCGGCAGAGTATATCGGGGCTCCCTCGTGTCAGGAACAGGAACCATAAACCTCCTTGGTACCCCATTCACCACATAGGAAAGATGAGTAGGAGGCATAGGCGGGTCAGTCGGCTCAGCTTCCCCGTACCCCTGAATGATAGCCAGCTTCACTAGCTTCTGCGGCGTCCTCAACCACTACTCCACGAAGGTGGCATACAGGGTAGCCAAGTCAAAATATTCCTCTGCCGCCACGCCGGCCTGATACCTGGCTATCTCATCCTCTGACCAGTTCCTGGGCTGCAGCATACGTGGTGGAGGATCATGAGGAGTAATGGCATCCAAAGGAGGGACATGGCCATGCTGCCTAGAGAAGCGGTCCCCCAATTAAATGACATTGCAAGTCAGCCCCGTCAGCCACCTCCTCTGCCTAATCGCCTCCAAGGCATCCCCTAGCAAGATCTCCGGGTACCTCCCCCAAGGATAGAAGTCAACCCCATCATGTCCATCCCTATTGATAATAGGTCTCACCATCTTGTAGTCAAAAGTGATCCGGGTCTTCCCGGTGAACTTGTCTCTAGCCTCTCCCCTTCAGCGAATCAAAGCCGGGAAGATCTCCGGATCACTCTGCTGGTTCCAAGGAAAGAACTCAATCACCTCACAAAACCAGACCTGCATGTTCAAAACAAAGGGTCATTTCTCTCATAAAAATCTCAAGACAGAAAAGTAAAAGAGAGAAAAGAAAGCGAGACTACCTCAAGCGCAAAAGAAAAGCAATCCATAGAAGCAGCCTTGTTGCGGCTGTACATGTCCAGAGAGAAATAAAGCTCGGCCAATCCGGCCTCACCCCAAGAGACCGCTCCAACCTCATCCAGATTATCCAAAGATTCAAGCAGGCACAGCATAGCCAGTGTCCCAGAGTTGGCAAAGATGGTGACTGACAGCATCAACCACAAGAAACCTCTCGCGAACTGGTGGGCAGTCACCTCGTTGGCGGCAAACCCCTACATGCACTCTAGGACCACCACCTCCACATTCCTCATCTCCATCCCAAGCCCCTTAGGATGGAGCTCAAACCCAACCAAAGCTCTAAACTCCTCCGCAGTAATGTGATCTCTCCAGGTCATAAGGCTCCTAGTGAACTTCAAACCCGTGATAGCAGTGAAGTCAGCCGGAGTCACCGTGATCTCTCCCCCAGATGAGATGAAAGCTGTGGGTGGTGTCCCACCAGAACTTTGAGAGGGCCTGGACTAGCCCCTTGCTCTTAGAGGTCACATGAATGCCTCTGCGGATAGCGTCAATGAACAAATCAAGGCCAGTAGCCATAACAAGCTGCTTGGGGTTCACCCCATCCTTCTCGAAGTTGGGCATCCTGTCCCATAACTTCACCGCCACCTCAGAAGGTCCCCTCGAATTGCTCTCCTATAGGAAAACACAACAAAAACGTGTCAGTCCTTCATCTCATCTCAAAAGCATGCATATATTCAAAACTGCACATATTTTCAAAAGAAAAGCATTCATAAGAGATTTCTAGCATCCTTTGCCTAGAAAACGTGTCTTTCATCATTTGAAGCACGTCATCCCGAGCACATTGCTCTCCTAAGTACAAAATCCCAATTTTCACAAAATTCCTTGCACATAAGCATTAATTTTTTTGAAAATGGCATGCATGAATCCTTTTCATCGTCCAAAATCCTGTTTTCTCATTCATGATCAAGAGTTGACCTAGTTGTAGCACATGCAAGAACTCTGTCGCATTTTAGATATTATTTTTCTTACTTTATCTTCAAAAATGGGTCATTCTCATTATTTTTCAAATAAATTTCACATGCATGTTCATTTATCTCCTTAGCCTCATAGGTTAATCATTAAAATTCCAAAATCATCAACAAAAACCATAGGAAAATTCGAAAAATTCCTAAAAATCGGGTCAAGCCCTAAATCAATCAAAATTCCAACCAAAATTGACAAAATCAAGCAAATCAAGAATGCTTACCCCAATAGATTGAAGTTTTGTAGATTTGTGTTCTCCCCTACCGGGATAAAGCTCAAACGGAGGCGTGTTGAAGTCATATTTCCGCTCCGTCCGAATGAGCTCCCTCCTCCTCCTCCTAGCAGCTTCCGATTTGTTCCTCCGTGCTTGCCTAGGTACTATGTTCCCTTCCGGATCCATCTTGGGTGGTTGAAGCAAGAGAATTGAAGAAATTTTGAAAATTCTCTCTCTACTCTCTCCCTCTTCCTCGGCGGCAATGGCGTCCAATGCCCGTTTAAATTCTGTAAAATAATCTGGTGAAATTAAACTCAAAGCCGTACGGCTTCTTTTTCCTCCACCTCATGCCGGGTGGCCTCATTCGCTCTGAGCTGAATTTACGCTTTTGCCCCTGGACTTTCTACTTGGGCATACAATTCCCGTTATTTCTTAACCAGAATAACGCTGTTTCCAAAGGATATCTGTTATCTCCAAGTAGAATAAACTTTTCACTCGAGTCGCCTCCGTTGCTTCCGTTATAACGGGATAAACGCTAGGTGACATCTTCCGAATTGTCAAAACCCTAAACTTTAGCTACCTCTATCTCATAGATAGTGAAGTACGCTCAAGTTCTCCAAACTTTAGCTACCTCTATCTCATAGATAGTGAAGTACGCTCAAGTTCTCCAAACATAAGCTACCTCTATCTCATAGATAGTGAAGTACGCTCAAGTTCTCCAAACTTTAGCTACCTCTATCTCATAGATAGTGAAGTACGCTCAAGTTCTCTAAACTTAAGCTACCTCTATATCATAGATAGTGAAGTACGCTCAAGTTCCTCAAACTTTAGCTACCTCTATCTCATAGATAGTGAAGTACGCTCAAGTTCTCCAAACTTTAGCTACCTCTATCTCATAGATAGTAAAGTACGCTCAAGTTCTCCAAACTTTAGCTACCTCTATCTCATAGATAGTGAAGTACGCTCAAGTTCTCTAAACTTAACCTACCTCTATCTCATAGATAGTGAAGTACGCTCAAGTTTTCCAAACTTCAGCTACCTCTATCTCATAGATAGTGAAGTACACTCAAATTCTCCAAACTTAAGCTACCTCTATCTCATAGATAGTGAAGTACGCTCAAGTTCTTCCAACTTTAGCTACCTCTATCTCATAGATAGTGAAGTACGCTCAAGTTCTTCCAACTTTAGCTACCTCTATCTCATAGATAGTGAAGTACGCTCGAGTTCTCCAAGCTTTAGCTACCTCTATCCCATAGATAGTGAAGTACGCTTCAGTTTCTCCAAACTTTAGCTACCTCTATCCCATAGATAGTGAAGCACGCTTCAGTTTCTCTAAACTTTAGCTACCTCTATCCCATAGATAGTTAAGTACGCTTCAGTTTCTCCAAACATAGCTAACTCTATCTCATAGATAGTGAAGTACGCTTCAGTTTTGCAAACTTCAGCTACCTCTATCTCCTCGATAGTGACGTAAGCTTTAGTTTCATCAGGTGACAACCTCCATTAATTGTCAATCAGGTGACAACCTCCATTAATTGTCAATCAGGTGACTCCTCCATTAATCATCAACAAATCAAGGATCCTAGACATGTTCCTAACTATCTAGTGAGACTTGAACTACGACCAAGGCTTGATTCCTTCGGGATACGTAGGTAGCCTTTCATAAAGGTCCAGCCATCTGACCACATTGGTCACCCTATTCCTTCATCACTCCTCAATGGTAAAATAGCCTTTCATAAAGGTCCAGCCATCCGACCACTTAGGTCACCCTGTTTCTCTTCATCACTCCTCAGTGGTGAAGTAGCACTCATAAAGGTCCAGATATCCGACCACATTGGTCACTTCCTTCAATTTGCATATCCCCAGTAGGATCAGCCATCTGATCTCCTAGGTCACTTTCCTTCCATCTTCCTAGCAAGATATCAGTTTCTCTTCGCCATTCCCCAGCGGATCTTATCCCGAACTACGACCTGGCTTGATTCCTCTGGGATACGTAGGTAGCCTACTTTAGGTTCAGCCAATTCGTCACATATGACACCCCTTTCCCCAGCGGATCTTATTCCGAACTACGATCATGGCTTGATTCCTCCGGGATAATTAGGTAGCCTTCCAAAGGTTCAGCCACTCGACCACCTTGGTCACTCAATCCGTCTCGGCAGTTCGCCAGATTGGATCCTTTTTTATCGACAACCCCACTCGCCCTGCAAGTGACATTGTCGAGGGGCTTCTGTAAGTACCCAAATCTGGCTCCTGCCTTCCGGTTAAGTTTTTCCGGCAATTCCACGGACTTTCCTAAAGTTCAGGGGCAATTTGGGAACTTTTCCAAACCTTCCGAGGGGCGAAGGACTTGCTAGGAATTAAAATTCCACGTAGTCCTTCGCTGGAAAACACCTTCTAGAATGCCACCTTGCATGGTTCTAGAAATAAGCTGAGTCACTAATGGATAAGACCGCACGGCTTCATTAGCTTGGGGTTACAGCCGCACGGCTTCATTAGCCATCACCAGAGAGCTGAGAGCAACCAAAATCGCCTCCCCCCTCTTCAAAACCCTTCAAAAGTTGGTCCTTTCTTAGGCAAACTTCAAGGAGATAGAGGAACACCACCATTGGTAACCTCTCCTCCCCTTTTTCTTAAAATATACTTTTCATTACTTGCTATATTGTTCTTTGCTTTATATATTGTCATCTACTTGCTTGGTATTTGATATCTTGTTATTAAAAATCACATCTTTAGTCATGTAGATCATAATATCCCCATTCCCCTATCACATGGGATCCATGGAAGATCCAACCCAAGGATGAACAATGAGACCTCAAATCTCTTGTTCTAGGGTGGATCTCTCACATGGTGATGTGAAAATAGCATCCTTTGCATATAAACATGTCATCTTTTTCCATTAAAATGTCATCTTTACTCATGAATGTCATTCCCCCTTCCCATAGACCTTGCTTCCAAGGATTGTCCACCTAAAAGGTTCATAAAGGACATAGGAAAGCCATAAAGGTCCTCCCTTTTCATTCCTAGTCTTAGCTTGCATCATGTTCATTTCATATGTTAGCATAAAAATGTCATCTTTAGCTTAAAATGCATTCCCCATGTCCCTCATGGTTGGATCACTCTCCAAGTATTGCCTAGTGACCTTCATAAGGCACAAAAAGGCATAGGATGAGTATAAAGATCCAATCTTTATACCCCTCCCCTAGTCCCCTTTGGTACTTGAGGCATCTCTTGGAGCGTCATGGTGTAAAGGTCCTATCTTTACATCATTTCCTTCACATAAAGATGCCATAGACGGATTCTCCTTTAGAAAAGGATGAACTTGAGCCCCTACATCTCCGATCATCACTTGAGACGAGCGTAAATGTCCCGACTAAGCTCAAATCGTCTCAAGATGTAGGATTGATGGGCAAAGGTCATTCCTTTCTAAAGAGTCTCGTCCTTGGACTATAAAAAAGGTGTCCCTATCTTGATCACATGTGACCCAAGGTCTCATAATGATGATCATAAGTCCAAGATGAGAACTGGATAAAAGTCCCAAATATATCAAAATCCAAGGAATCCCGAGCGATAACCAATTCATTGTTTATACGTCTGGAAGACTAATTGTCACATTCCCTCCCCTTTTCAAAAAACACATCCCACACACGAAAACACAAAGGCAAGCATGACAATCGGATCTTGGAAGACTTGCTTCAGCAAGGCTCCTTGGGCGAACGACGATCTGTTCTTCCCAAGGGGTAACTTAACCTCCGGACCCAAATCCTTTTTTTCAAAGATTTGATAAAATCAAAATGGCGTGGCGACTCCGTTTTTCTATTTAAATCGTATGTTTCCAAACTGATGTGAGGCGGTGATCCCCTTATACGAGAAAGCGGTTCCAAAAATAAAAAAAAGGAAATCCGCGATCTTTGGCACCACATTCACAGCAGGGACCAAAGGGAAATGTTCGCCTGGGTCTGCTTGAGCTGATTGAGGATCGGGTCCTCTTTCACGGAACTTGTGTCTTCTGGCAGGCCGGGTTGCGGTTCTGGCTCCGCTGGCTTTTTAGTGGCCTTGGGTGGTAATGCATGGATTTGACCCGATTGGGTCAGGACACTGACATCAGGTTTGGTCCCTTCTGAACAAGTCGCTCTGAGCTGAGCCATAGTCAGAGGAGGATTCCTCGAAGCATAGGGCCATATGTCTTCCCTCACTTCATTGACTGTAGATGCATTCCCGGGGGCTTTGGCAGTTTTCAAGATTCTGTCCCAGGATACTTGCTTGGTGCCTCCGTGGGGAGGTAGTTTATGGTTTGTCGCAACTGCTATAGCGATGCGTGAAATTTTTCAACATCTTGGAGTCGCCACTTATTATTTATTGATGGAAAAACAATAAGAAAAACCTTTTTTGATATTTTCAAGAGATTCAAGGGTTCGGGGGTTATGTTATGGAATGGGTAGGTCAAGGAGCATCCATTCCGCCCAATCCTAATATTGGTCTTGCTAATTGGGTGTTATTAATCTAATCAATTCTATTAACAATAAAAAAACAAATAAACCCTAATTAATTTATTAATTAGGAATGTCGAATTGTATGCTTCGAGATCGCCTCCATGAATTGATGGGACTCTAGGCTAATCCTTTTGATGGGATTACACTACTCTAAAATCAATAGAGGGACTGAGAAGAGAAATGAAAGTTTAAAGGATGATTACCTTTTTGAGAAGAGATTCGGACAGAGTTTCGACTCAAGTCTAGAGTCGAATCTTGATGCGGACAGAGGTTCGCCTCAGTCCTTGATTCGGATCTTGATGCGGACAGGGCTTCGCCTCAATCCTTGATTCGGGCTTCGATGTTTGTTGATCAACAAGGTTGATAAACAAACTTTAGGTGATTTAGGGTGATTTTGTAGGAATCTTTCAGGGAGAGAAACCCACAAAATGTGTGTGTTATGTGTTTTTGATCGGGGATCGGGGACCTCCAACCTAGAATTCTCGACCCTCGAAATACTGAAAGTCATCAAGTATTTATAGGGGTTTATTAGGTGGATTCATGACTTGGTCACCAAGTTTAGGAGACTCAAGTGGATTGGGACTCCTCCCAAGGAAGCTTCCAGAACCCTTTCATGATTGGATACCCGGATTGGATGATATTTATCAAGAAAAGAGTTTGAAACGGAGAAGGAAGGTGATTCTGCACATCCTGCCGAGGGGTTGTCTTGCGCGAGACACGTATGTCTCATGCGAGACAACTAGTCTTTTGACCATTTTGCCCTCTTCAGTTATTCCGTTAGTCAGTTAGGTCCCAAAACTAACAAGGTTAGTTAGAAACTTAACGAAACATGACAAAATTGATATGCTTTCATCAAAACATCAAAGAGAGATGAAGAGTAGTATAATCATGTAATTATGAGTTCAGAATGGGGTGTCTACAGAGCCCCTCGGCGACAGGTCTTATGAAAGAAGAAGTGTCGTCGATAGAAAAGACATCATTCTGAACGCTAGGATGGTCGTGCCGCACGGCTGCCTACGTATCTTTATCGGAGAATCAAACCAAAACGTAGTTCGACTCCAAAACACTAAAAAGGATATTTTAGATATTTTGAAAAGCATTTTTTTTTGAAAATCGAGGAGATTTTATTTTGAAAAGGCAAATTCATACTGAGGAATCAAATCATGACCCAATTCTGAATATACTTGTCTGTCTGAAGATTCGCCTGTTTTGGCTCCGAACCTGCGGGGAAAGATGTTAGAAAACAAAGGCTTACATGGCTGATCCTTTGCATTCAAACGGTTTGTTTTTTTGATACTGAAGTGAGGTGACGATCCTGGCGATTCTGGACCGAGCTTTTGTTGAGGTGACGATCCTGGCGATTCAAGACCGAGCTTTTGTTAAGGTGAAGATCCTGGCGATTCAAGACCAAGCTTTTGTTGGTGAGTACTCGACATACTAACCTTAGATGCTTGACACACCTAATTGGTGACGGCCCTGGCGATTCAAGACCGGGCTTTTTATTGGTGAGTACTCGACATACTGACCGTAGATGCTTGACACACCTAATTTGTGACGATCCTGGCGATTCAAGACCGGGGTTTTTGTTGGTGACGATCCTGGCGATTCAAGACCAGGCTTTTGTGTTGGTGAGTACTCGACATACTACCTGTAGATGCTTGACACATCTAATTGGTGATGATCCTGGCAATTCGGGACCGAGCTTTTATTGAGGTGAGTATTTAACATACTAACCCTAGATGCTTGACACATCTAATTGATGACGATCCACCTGTAAGGGCGCTGAATCGGGCTTTTTGTTGGAATATGCTTGACGCATGGCACTTGACGTGATGGATGCTTGACGCTTTAAGAGGTGCTCAACGCACTTAATTGGATGCATTGATTGATGGTAAGTGAAATCCAAACACTCAACATGTTTGATCTAATTCTTGAAAGTAGGCACTTGACATGCCTTATGCATTTTAATTCCTGCAAGAGGGTTAGTGAAAGCATTTGCATAAAAATATATATTCACTTAAGCATTTGTTTGTTCAAGACGATCAATGGGCACTCGACTCCAAGAATCAGCGGGGAGAATGAGTTCTATTGTTTGAGAATTGAAAATCGTTTGTGTGATTTAGATTTTGGTTTCGAAGCCCAACTCGTGAGGTCCATCTAAAGATCGAATGAGACAATCGTCTAATAGGATTCCGTTGAGATAACCCATGTTCAATGCTAACGTTCAGGATACTTTAAGAATTTTCATTGTCGCAGGACATTTTCATCGTCAAGCCCCTAAGTTTTCTTTCATGTGATGATCATTGACAGAAAAAAGGTCCAAACCACTCCAATGGCTTTGGCTATGTAGAACTTATGCTGCCTTATCCAAAGCACGTATTTTCCAAGGCTTCTCTCGACATTAAGCCCCAAGACTTCTTGTATGTTGTAGATGACTTCGCGAAAAGGCTTGTGAGGCTGCGTGAATTGAAGAAGGATCCCCTCCTTTTTCCTTTGAATTTTTTTTCTTTAGTGACGCACCCTGGTTTTTGCCTAGACCGCCCTTTCGGGTTTTCAATCTAGCAGGCATCTCATTTGCGTCTTTTGTTTTTGTGCTCTAACTTTTGCCTAGGCCGCTCTTTACGAGTTTTCAACCTAGCGAGCCATTTTTTTTTTTGAAAAGTTTGTTTACTCGAAGGGGATTCTGTTGGAAGAATCTCATTAAGGAGAAATATGAGATCTCAAGTTTAGTTAAGGAGAGACGGACTCTATTTTTTGGAAGGTGATCCAAGCATTGACCCTTTTTTTGGGGGGAGTAATATTCCCTAATGATGAGAGTGAGAAACAAAAAGGAGAAAGCTCCTAATGCAGTTTTGATTACTCTTGAGAGTTTATGTAGGGGTTGACTGGGGGAGGAAAGGTTATGAAGCCCTAGATTTGATGCTTGGATTTCAAGAGTGTATATGAGAATGGCTAAGAGAAAGCCCCTAGACTCAAAAAAGAACGTTACATGGCTCAAAGGTCTAGAAAAGTTGTTCTACTTTTAATGGACCTTGCATCATTTAGAAATTTCTTAACGAGTTTGAAAAGAAAGCCAATCATTAGCACGGCTTAAGGCTAAACATTTTTCTTTATGGATGGATGTTGAAAGTCTTTCTTCGTTTGCGCTGCCATTTAGGCTTCATGGTAAGAGGATGTTGAGGAATCCTTTTTTCTTCGTTGGTATCACTTGACTTTTCTTCTTTGTGGGAGAGTCCTTCTTGCCTTTGTTGAAATTCCATCTTTGTTGTCGGGTAATGAAGGCTTGAGAGTTTTTCTTCTCTTTTTTTTTTTTTTTATGTTCTATTTCTGCCTAGGACGATTTGAGGAGTTTCGATCTAGCGAGCTTTTTATTTATTTTTGTACTCTCAAAGCCTTGAATTGAGTAGCCCCACTCTTCTTGGGATGAATGTTGATAGCAGCGCCTTTGGCTTCCTTCGTTTGTTGACAATCGACTTTCAACAGGAGTAATGTTTAGCCTTAAGCCTTCTAATGATAGTTTTCATTTCAAACTTGTTTAGAAGTTTCTATTTTTTTGTGACGATTTAAGGAATCAGGGTCCACTATTCGGCATGGATCAAATGATACTCATAAAGAAAAACAACTCTTGGGAAAGTGTTCACTACTAGAAACTGTGTCTTTAGCGACGGAAATTTCCGTCGGTAATTCCAGATATCCGTCGGTAAATGGATATTACCGACGGAATTAGTCTGTCGGGTTTCGTCGGAAATAATTGGTTGGTAATACCGACGGACAAATTCCGCCGGTATTTTCGGCGGATTGTCCGCCGGAAAATCTAAAATTCGGCCGGAAAACGTCCGTCGGAAATGAGTTACGCCGGCCGGTTAACCGGAGCAATATCCGGAGGTTACCGATGGAAATATCCGTCGGTAAATATAAAAAAAAAAAAAAGCCCATTACCGACGGTTATAGCCGTCGGAAACCATAAAATTTATCGGCGGATATGTCCGTCGAAAATTTAAACCCTAATCCGACGGATGTGTCCGTCAGTAATGAGTTTTATTTTTTTAATTTTTTATTATTTTCCGACGGATATTTCCGCCGGAAATTAGTACTATTTATTTTTTTTATTAATTTACCGAAGGAAATTTTCGTCGGTAATCTGGCCAGATTTTTTTAAAAAAAATCTTTTTTATTATTAAACCACCTGTAAAAGGTCAGAAACCCGTTCAAACAACTGTTTTAAACAAATACAATTACAAACTACAAACACACACAAACAACCTGTTTCGCTTGTACATCAAATAAAATACATATGTTTGTCCAAATCAAGCGACAGGGGAAGGGGAAAGGGGAAACGGCCGGGGAAAGGGGAAAGGGGAAAGGGGGAAAGAAAGGGAAAGGGGAAAGGGGAAAGGGGAAAGGGGGAAAGGGAAAGGGGAAAAGGGAAGGGGAAAGGCCGGGGAAAAGGGGAAAGGGAAAGAGAAACTACATATGTTTGTTTGTTTGTTTGTTTAATTACATGTCAATGAAAATTCATGTTTAACAACCACGAGCGCTGCCGCTGCTGCTACCGCTACCACCACCATGCATGTATAAACCTATCAAGATATTAATTAAAAAACAATATATCAATATATATACAAATAAAAAGACAATAATAAAATGTAAACATTATATATATGACATTTACAATTAAATAATACTTACTGGCCACTGGGAGAGATAGATATTTCCATTTTTCCTTCCTCATTAATAATTGCGTCCAAATTAACCCGCCCGGATGGTTCACTACGTCCAAAACCAGAAGTAGATCCCCTCCCTCCCGTCCTTGGTGAAACAAGACGATGGACAAAACCCGCAACCTTCCCTCTCTTTGAACGATTGCCACCTCGACCCGACATATCTAAACTAGTATATTATATATGTAGACAGAAAATATTATCAAGTAGAACAAAATTTAAATAGTAGGAAGCATTCAAAATAATGATTACATGTCCAAGCAAATTATGGAGTAAGATGTTTTACCAATATACACTATGTGAAAAGAGTCCCACTACCACCATCACTACTACTACCACCACCACTACGTACTACCACCACCACTATTACCACTACTACCGCTACTACCACCACTACTACCACTACTATTACTAATACTACTACGTATACCACCACTACCACCACCACCACAAAATTAACAAAATAGAGAGGAGAGAGAGAGAGGGTTTACATTTATAATGAGGAGTGGAAAATAATATCAAGTCTTTTGCACAAGCATTTGGCCCAAAGATTGAAACTTTGAAAGTAGATTTACTATTATAATAATTAATCAGAAAACAAGAAAATTCCGAACTCCAGTTTTTGTATCTTCTACAAACTGAAGTTGGGAATTTTCTTGTTTTCTGATTAATTGGTAAATCTACTTTCAAAGTTTCAATCTTTGGGCCTAATGCTTGTGCAAAAAACTTGAGATTTTCCACTCCAGCATAACCCCATGGTAGTGGTTGTACGTGATAGTAGTGGGGTTGGCTTCTATCCCATCCCGAAATACACGTATGAATTGCAAATATCACTTTGTCTACTTGCTTTATAGTCGAAAATCAAGAAATTTTGGCAGCATAACCCCATGGTCTCCAAGTGCACGACGTAGACTAGGTCAATCAAACACTATCGATTAGAATCGACAGTGTGTAATCAACCATGTCTAGTATACACTCAGAGAACAATAGGATTAATGCAACCGAAATATTTCAACTATCGACTATTCAAGCAATTTTAATAGACAATAATGATATTTATATATATACATATATGTATATTTTTATTTTTATTTTTATTATTATTTTATTTATTTATTATTATTATATTTATTATTATTATATTTATAATTACTATTATTATTATTATTATTATTATTATTATTATTATTATTATTATTATTATTATTATTATTATTATTATTATTATTATTTACTTATTTATTTATTTTTTTCCAACAACCTTTTCACACGATGACATTCAAATTAATGACTACATGTCCAAGTAAATTATGGAGTAAGATGTTTGCAGTTTCCATTTAAATAGTAGGAATCATTTATTGTCCAAATCATGAGATAGATGTAATATTACATAGCATGTAAAGAGTAACCAAGTAAAATTGAAAATCATGAGATAGATATAATATTACAATGATAAGTGATATAAAATGTAAACATTATATACAAAACATTATCTGAATTAAAACTAAACTGATTCATTAACTACAATCTTGATCACTATCACTACAAAATTCAATTTCTTCTTCACTAGTTTCCTCGTCGTCGTCTTCTTCCCCATCTTCATCATTGGACCCAAATATATACCCTTCTCCTTCCTCATCCTCCACAATGTCATCATCGATTTCATTGAAAGTGACTTCCTCCCCTAGTGGACGGGTGTTTTCGGCCATTAATGCTTCATCCTCGACATTATCATTCAAGGAAATAATCGGAGGTATAGGCATTTCCTCTTCCTGATAACAATCATTTAATGATGAATCAATATTTGAAGTAGACGTTTTTGCACGCAATGGTATATCAAAAGTGCTTCTTGCTTTGGTTTTCCATACGGCCCACCGTCCGCTAGACTCTCTTCGTCGACGGGGGTGACCATATACACCTGTTGTGCTTGAGATGCAATAATGAAAACATCATCACCATTATGCCTAGAAGAATGCTTTAAGTCAACGAGATCAAAAGTGCCATGTTTTGTAATGCCTCGCTCAGCGTCCCGCCACTCACAATTGAAAAGAACTACAGAATTTCCAAGCAAGTACTCCAATTCAATAACTTCTTTCAATACGCCATAATAATCGATATTTCCCTTGAGATTGACCCCGCTATTCCAAGTTGATTTCGTTTGGCCATATTCTTCGGTGTGGAATACGTAGCCATTGACAAAATATCCCTTATATACATTCACTCTTAAGGACAGACCGTGTGCTAATGCTTCTAATCTCGCAGCTTTTGCATCTCCAAGATTGTTCAAAATCTAAATAAAAACACATAGATAGTAAAAAACTCATACTTCAAATTCTATTAAAAACATTGAATTAATTAATGAATTGGCATTTACATAATTATTAAACCAGGAGGGAAATTCGTTGTCTGTCCTTATTGAAATCAATTCAGGCGCAATGTCTCCAGCCTGTTCTTCGAACATACTGCATTCAAGGAGAACATAAAGTTGCTTAGTTCGTATTAAAGTTATTAGGATTAACATTACTTAATAAGAAATGAAGAATGCTTACTTCAAGTAGTCCTCGACCTCAGCACAGTTAAGGAGAATATAGAGTTTAGCCGCTTCTAATTATTTTCTGCTTAGCATGCGCGTGCACTTTCTATTGCCAAGGAATCAACCAGGAGAAGAAAAAACTGAAATTTTTCCATCAGGATCAGTGACTCCCCCATCATAATTGCATCCCACTTTATTGAACCTTGTCTCAATGTCTGGGTGAAAATATGTTGAAACAAACGACACAATTTCATCGACAATCACTGATTCAGACATAGATGCCTCAACTTTTGCTCTATTGCTCATTTTCTTTTTCAAACAGCCCAAAAATCATTCAAATGGATACATCCATCTATATTGAACACGTCCTCCAACTCTAGCTTCATAAGCTAGGTGAATTGGTAAATTCTCCATTGAATCAAAGAAAGATGGCGGAAATATCTTTTCAAGCTTGCATATTTTCACCACAATGCTCTCTTCGAGTCTTTTCATATCCTCAACACGAAGAGTGCTGGAAGTCAATGCTCTGAAGAATTCACTCAATTCTATTAGGGCAACCCATATGTCATTAGGGAGAATGTCTCTAAATGCAATGGGTAGCAACCTATCCAATAATACGTGACAATCATGACTTTTCAACCCATATACCGTCCCTTCTTCCACATTCACATAGTTGCTAATATTAGATGCATACCCATCATGAAGTTTCAAATCTTTCAACCACTGCAGAACACATTGCTTATCCTCTCCTGACAGAACAAAGGGAGCAGCTGGTTTGAAATCTTTTCCATTAACTTTAGTAATGTTGAGATCTTTACGATTGCAAATTGCTTCAAGGTCTAGCCGACCCTTGTCTGTGTCCTTCGTTGAGGCCTTAAAACCCATCACTGTATTGAAAATATTGTCAAACACATTTTTTTCAATATGCATGACATCAAGGTTATGTCTTATCAAGTTCGTCTTCCAATAAGGTAACTCCCAAAATATACTCTTTTTAATCTAGTTATGGTCTTTACCAAATCCGTCTGGTCTATCCTTTGAAAACATCTTTCCCCACCCGACATCAGACACCTCAGACACCTGCTCAAAAATATCCTCGCCACTCAGACGAGGAGGGGGCCCCGATGCTCAACTCTATTTTTGGTGAAAGCATTCCTCTGTTTACGAAATGGATGGTCACTAGGAAGAAACCGTCTGTGGCAATCAAACCAACACTGCTTCTTGTAATGCTGAAGTGTGAATGCATCTGTATTTTTCATACAATACGGACAGGTCAATCTCCCATGTGTGCTCCATCCCGACATCATACCATAAGCACATAAGCAGGAAAGTCATTAATTGTCCACATCACTGCAGCCCTCATGTTAAAATTTTGCAACTTGAAAGCATCCCATATCTGGACACCATCATTCCACAGCTGTTTGAGTTCATCCATCAGAGGTCGAGGATACACATCAATGTTTTTGCACGGATTCGAAGGCAGGGAATGAACAAACTCAAATACATATAAGGATCAGTCATACATAACCACGGGGAAGATTATACACTTTGTGACTATAACAGGCCAACATGAATAAGATTTTGCCTGGTCCAAATGGAGAAAACCCATCTGTACATATCCCGACCTTATGTTTCTAGGATCCGCAGCAAAATCAGGGTAAGTGGCATCAAAATGTTTCCATGCTTCACCGTCAGAAGGATGAGTCATCACACCCTCTTCACGAGGACACTCTTTGTGCCAACGCATGGCTTCTGAGCTTTCTTTCAATGCGTAAATTCGTTGCAAACCTGGGAATTAGCGGCATATAACGTAACTGCGCCCGATGCACGTTTTTCTTGTGCTTGGCACTACCACGGCGTTGTGGCTTATACCTACTAAGTCCACATATTGAACATGAATCGAGGCCCTCATTTTCTTTATAAAAAAGCATGCACAGATTCTTGCAAGCATCAATTTTAACATACCCAAGACCGATCTGCCCCACCAACTTTTTGTCTCATAAAAATTGTGAACCATATTATTTTCTTCGGGTAGCATCCGTTGTCCCCATGACATTATACGATCGTAAGTATGATGGCTCATATTTGTATCAGCCTTGATAGTTAGAAGCTCAGTCACTTGCTCTAACACTGTAGCCATTGCACCAGGATGAATTTTCTCATTTGCAGAGTCCATTAAATCCATAAACTTCTTTGCAACGGGATTTGGTGCCTCTGTTGGATTAGGGTTCCAATCAAACTCTGGGCCAGCCGCATTTCAAACCATATCATCCAACTGATAGACGGCTCCTCTTCATCAATCAAATGTTCAGGTTCCCTTGGCGGACCACTTGATACAGTAGGATGATTGCGAACACTTGTTTCAACCACATAACGCTCCCCGTGCGCTACCCATACCTTGTAACCATCAACAAACTCTGCCTCTAAAACATGTTTCTTTACCCATCCAACACTCAGATATTTTCTATTCTTACACTTTTTACAAGGACACCTAATCTTATCACCACGCATGCACTGGGGATGCGCTCTAGCAAACTCCATGAAATGTTCTAAACCTTCTAAGAATTGAGGTCTGACACCCCTTCTACCGGGATTACTACGATTATCCATCCAACTACGATCTTCTCCAGACATAATTAACTCCTGCATTTCATAATGTATTAACAGTTTAGATGTAATTAACGCATTACAATTCCCTAAATTTGGATTACAAACTTAAAAGCAACAAGACATGTTTCTTTAGGTTTAGAATTGGGGTTGGCTTCTATCGCACACATCTATCACATTTTTTTAATTATTAATATTTTGAATAATTTTAAATATTAATATTTAATTCTTTGTTGTAAAGTATATCATTCCCTATGATGAAAGGACAATTCATGTCCATTAGGTTTAGAATTGGGTTGGCTTCTATCCCATCCCGAAATACACGTATGAATTGCAAATATCACTTGTCTACTTGCTTTATAATCGAAAATCAAGAAATTTCGGGCAAGATAACCCCATGGTCTCCAAGTGCACGACGTAGACTAGGTCAATCAAACACTATCGATTAGAATCGATAGTGTGTAATCAACCATATATGTCTAGTATACACTCAGAGAACAATAGGATTAATGCAACCGAAATATCTCAACTATCGACTATTCAAGCAATTTTAATAGACAATGATGATATTTACAAATCATATAATCGTGCATTTCAAGACTGTCCACACGGACAATTTAAGAATCGATGACTATATGTTGACCTCAACATGATAAGTTAAAGATTCTTAAACGGGTTTCTAAGCTTTTGTGTTTCAACCGTCACAACGCCACGTCGTAACATTAATTTTTATTCATTACCGTAAAATGCATAATTTTACAATAATGAATTAACACACACATCTATCATATTTTTTAACTTATTAATATTGTGAATAATTTGAAATATTAATTCTTTATTGTAAAATTTGAAATTTTACAATGATGAATTAAATTAACATTTATAAACAAGATAAGAGTCGTTATCATCCACAACTATCAAAACCCAATCTCATCTTAGACCAAGAAAGACAGAGCAAACAAGTTCATTGCCGTTTGAGCAAAGGATTTTCTGTTTAATAAGAATTTTTCGGTTTCCTTTGTCCTCCTCTCTAAGGATCTCAAGTGATGTTTGAGATCCTTAGAGAGAAAGAGGACAGTGAACCGAAAACTCTTATTAAACAGAAAATCCTTTGCTCAAACGGTAATGAACTTGTTTGCTCTGTCTTCCTTGATCAAAGAAGACAAATTTTGATAGCTGTGGGTGAAAAAGGCTCTCATCTTATTTATATTTTAAATAGAGTTGTACCTCAATCTATTTAAAGCCTAATTAACTACCAATTAGGTTCCAAAACCCAGCTTGATAAACTAGTTAGAAAATGCAAACAACCTAAATCGGAGGACCAATCAAGCATCAAACATTCAAATATTTGAAAATTCACACAAATACCAATCAATAATCATGAACATTAGAATCAAAAACAAATTAGGGTTCTTACAAATACCAATCAAAAAATAAAGAACACAAAAAAAAATTCAATAGAAGTATGTTGAGGGCACAAATACATATTCGAAAATAAGTAGTCGGCGGCGAACGGGGAAGACTCGGCGGCGAGGTGGGATTACAATTTATGTTTATCCATTTTTATAATTACTATGGAAGTATAACTTTAACTCTTATAAAATATTCGAAACGGGATAATAGACTGGAACACTGGACTTCAAAGTTTCTTTCTTTTTATCATTTCGACTTTCCAGATGTACACTTTGAGTGGAAAGAGTGTATGATGTTTTCCAACTTCTATTTCCCATGATTTCCTCGACGCTCCTTAATTAAATAAGCAAATTTGATAGTGAAATGGATATTATAATAGTTATACTAGCTAGTTCTATATCTTTTTCAAACTGTATATGCACTCTGGTTGAAAGGAGTAATATTTAGCCAGTTTTACTCCACCCCAGTACTAAAAAGCACGTGTGAGGCAACAGTTGAAAGCTTAGTACAATACAACTTTTAGGCAGTCCAACCAAGCAAGTCCAGAATATAATACTATAGCTTATTCTTTTTTGGTGCAAATGTTAGAAAATATTTGACACACACCATCTTAATTTAAAGCAAAATTCACCTGTAAGAACCCTAATTCATAAAATTAAACAAAAAATATGGACTTACCTTTGCTTCCTTGAAAAGGAGTAGTCGGCGGCGATCGGCGGCGGTGCTAGGAGACGGCGGCAAACGGCGAACGGCGACTGGGACGGACTAATGAGAGAGAGAGAGAAAGCGGGTGAGAGAGAGAGAGAGAAAGCGAGTGAGAGAAAGCGAGTGAGAGATTACTAACCTGCGACGGCGAACGGCGGCGAACGGGGAAGACTCGGCGACTGGGATCGGCGTTTTTTGCGTTTATTCCTGAATGAATAAAGGCGTAAATGGCTAGGAAGGGGAAAAGGTTACGTATATATAGGGCTAATTACCGACGGAAATATCCGTCGAAATTACCGACGGACAAAGGCCGTCGGCATTACCGACGGAATTAATTCCATTACCGACGGACTAAACGAAAATTTAAAAAAAAAAAATTCCCGGTGAAATGAAATTAATTTCCGTCGGTAAGCGTTTATTTTCCATCGGTATTCTGGAAGCGGGTTGTGTCCGTCACGGTAAAAATCCGTCATTAAGCATACTGTTTCTAGGAGTGAACAACAATCAAAATTACTCAATTCTGGGATAATAAATTAAAGGAGATTAAGTACTCCCTCCTTCCCGGATTTTTTTTTTTTTTTTTTTTGTTACTTTGTTTGAATGGATTTGAGCCATAATTTTAAAATTTTAAGTTAATTTATTTATCCTAATGAAAATTTAAATTTTTTAATTTATAGAATTTATAATGGTGTACTATCAAGAGCAAATTTTAGATTTTCATTCAGTTAATTAAATTGACCTAAAATTATTGTTCAAAAGGTTCATTCAAATAGAGGAAGAAGAGAAGGGTTAAATGGACATTTAACTCAATTGCATTTTGTAGCTATTGTTATTGCGGGGGTATTTAGTAATGTTGCGGGGGTGAATAACATTTCTCATATATGTGTTATATAAGTTTGTTTTTTAATATTTTTTGAGGGAGGGTTTGTGTAATTTCTCAAGGTATAATTGATACGTCTATATTACCCCAAAATTGATACTCCAGAAATTGCCTTTTTGTTAAGATATACTCCCTCCGTCCCGAAATTATTTCTCTACTTTTTTTTTGTTAACCCAAAATGGAGTGTCACTATATAAATCAAAATGCCGGGTACAATTTTTTTCCGAATTTGCTATGCCGACTAGGATGAAAAGTTGGTACTCCGTATAAAATTATGTTATCTCTTGCATTTTCATGTCTTTTTTTTTCAGTTGGTTGTGTAGATTTGTCCATCAGCAAAGCCAAAAGAAATTTAAAGAGAAACATGAAACTTCCCATAAAGTTGCAGAATTCTTATTGTTAGACTGTTCCTCTTTGTTTTTCCTCATTTTGTGTCTTGCGACATGAAGAGTGGATTCATTATAATCTTTGAAGCATTTCAATCATGTAAGCTTAGAAGAGTGCTATTCATTTTTGTTCTTTTTAAAACTCTGGTCATATTTCTGAAACACGATTCTCACAAATATTTAACCACAAAAGGTCATAATTCAACATTTGCACGACAATATGCGCTCTTCGTGGTTAATTGATGTTTTGATAACATGGGTTCACACTTGAACAGATATATGACCCATGGTGTTGAAACTGAAATAACTCACAGCTAAGAATAAACGCATCCAATCATGGTTCATGGGTCTTGGAAAAGAGAAAATGAGTGAGAATTACGTGTGTAATCCAATTCACTTTTACAAACTTGTGCTATAAGAATTTTAATGGAAGGCAGAAACTAACTGCGATGATTTATTTTCAAGCTAAGTTAACACACTTCATTCTTTGTATGTTGTTTCTAGAAACAAAATGAACAAATCATTTGGCAAAAAGCAAAAGCAACAGAAAAGTGAAGAGATGGAAAAGCATCCGATAAACACAGTTGATCCCCAAAGAGAGGCATTGTCTGACATTTCTAATCGTAAGTTTTCTATATAGTTGTCATTTAACATTTTATCACTCACATATGAAATTGGTGAATAAGTGGAGATGCTTTTTGAAATATAATCTCTATTTTTACTGTTTTTTTATTCGCAGGTGGAAGTCAACTAATGACACATACTGATAGTCATTTAATACTACCAATATTTCCTTCATATAATCTTACAAATGGTAAGAATATTACATGTGCACTTTCAATTAATTTATATTATAAAATATGTTTTATCATAACTAATCATCATTAATCTTTATTAGTTCTATCAGTATCTACCACACCAATAGCTACTAATCCAACAAGCATAAATTTTATAAGTCGTGATATGCCGGTTGGTCAAAGCTTTGGGGGTTTACCATCTCTTAAAAGAAAATTGGATATTGATCGCTCTAATTCTGAGAATCGACATCAAGGAACTGAAAACAATTATCCTTTGGTTGATGAGAATGTGCATCATGTATTAGCCCCAAAAAACTTGGAAAAAAGAAAGCTTGGTAGGCCAATTAGCCAAAGTGTTGGAGTTTTGAAATCCCTCAACAACTGCATGAATCCTGATCCCTATAATTCTGAAATTCAACATCAACTAAATTTCAGCAATGCCTCACCTACTCGCATGGATACAGGTACAAATAAAATTCAAAAATGATCATTTTTCTATTTTAAATAGTTTTTAAGCTATCCGTACTTATTATGTTTTTTAATATTTTTTATATAAAAATTGGTATAGCATTACTCATTATCATTACACATTTTTTTTTTGAAGCTAACACTCTTTGTGGGACTAATCCAACAAGTCTTGAACTAAGAAGACCTGGTAGGCCAATTAAGAGTAAACGAGTCTTGCATTCTCTCAGTAGAAACTTGAATTTTGAAGACTTAAATGCAAATATTCAACATCAAGTAAATGAGAGCAATAACATGCTTAATCGCTTGGATACAGGTACTTGAAATCAATCATAAATCACCTATTTTCACTATTTATATATTTTTTACTTGATGTTCCTGATTTATTTTTTTATACTTCATATCATAGAATAACATATCTCTGAATTTTTTTCTGAATTCAGGAATGGTGGAATCACAAAATGGCTTTGCAACAAACGATGAATATAAGTTCAGAACATCACGATGTAATAGGAAAAAAAATGAAGGAGATTGCACAACCAAGCACATGTATGGTTTAGATTTTTATTTGCGAATAAGATTTCACTTAATAGTATTTTACCTAAATAGTGAAACACAATACATTGAATACTTATTTCTTTAGAAAAAGGTCAATTACATTTTAGATTATTTTACATATCCAGGTTATTGGGATATTGGAGATCCAAATTATGAATGCGAACATTGCCATGCTTTATTTTGGTACGAAGAGAGGACACCAAAGAACAAGCAAACGACAAATCCAAAATTCTCATTATGTTGCATGCATGGGCAAGTACAACTTCTACTCTTGCAACATCCGCCCGAGTTGTTGCGTGAACTCCTAGATAAAATGCACGAAAAAAGCAAAAATTTTATGGATAACATACGTGCTTACAACATGATGTACGCATTTACATCAATGGGTGGGACGATTGATAAGACCGTAAATCAAGGAAGAGGCCCTTATGCATTTAAGATGGGAGGTCAGAATGTTCATCTAATCGGATCATTGTTGCCCAATGAAGGAGCTCCGCCACAATTCTCCCAACTCTATATTTATGACACTGAAAACGAAGTTGATAACAGAATAAAAGCTGTCAGGTATGTTTCTTCATAATGTACTTTATCATCCGTGCTTTGTCTATATATTTCAAAACGAAGTACTCAGTTTGTAATCTTTCTTTTTTTTTTCTGGCTATGACTTTTTCATTCCTTTCCCCTTCAACCATAAACTTTATACTCATTGTTTGTTTATATATACTAAACCGCAACATTTCCCTGTTTATGTTTCATTCTTCTTATCTGGTAAATTATGCCCTCAATAAATATGAACTCTGTCATTTTTTCTCATGCATTTATATTCTTTTGGCATTTAATTCTTAGAACTATTCACAGTTAGTTGACAATACAATTGTGAGTATGCCATCGATACGGATGCTTCAAGTAAATTAGCATATTTGAACTCTTTTGATATCAAGAATAATATCATTTAAATGCACTATATTCATAATCGTTGGCACTTGACTCATGAAAGTAATTATGCATGTAAAGAAAATTTGACATTGTGATGGTTCAGTCCATGTAATGTGCAAATGCAGATGTTTCCAAATTCTAACTTTAAACAGTTTTTGGTTGAAGATTTTGCTGCATTCTGATCCAGTATTGCTAATTTTTTTAAATCCTCTCTATGTTTTATTTTCTGGATAGCCTTTTATATTCGTGCTTTATATATATATATTTCGTGTTATTATATCGACTAATTATATATTGCTTGCGCATATATTTTACAGTAAACAAAGGAGTTCAGAATTTGACTACTCGATTGTATCGGACTTAAGAAAAATGGTTGATGAAAACAACCCGTATGCGAAGATTTACAGAACAGTTGTAGAGCGTATTTCTTTGAGAGGTTCGAGTGAGGTAAAGCTTCGACTGATAGGAAAGCGATCTAAGGATAGAAGAACGTATAATTTGCCAACAACTTCTGAAGTGGCAGCTCTTATCGAGGGTGATATTCAAGATACACCTGATGTGAGAGACATTATAGTTGAAAAGCGGTGTGGTGACTTTAAACAAATACACGAGTTCAATCCATGTTATCTTCCTCTTTAGTACCCACTGCTGTTTGTTTATGGGAAAGATGGATTCTATACAGATATTCCTAGAAATATACCTCCAATGTCAAAGCGACCCAATCTTTCATTGAAAGAGTTCTTATGATTTCGACTACAGGAGAGGTCTGCAGAAGGACACCAACTTATGAGAAGTGGAAGACTACTGCAGCAGTTTATGGTTGATGCGTATATAATGCTGGACACACAGAGGCTTCAGTGGATTCATCATAATCAACCCGCTCTTAGGGTCGAAACTTATAGGAAACTTACATATGCAGTTTCAAGAGGAGATACTGATCCATCGTATGCGGGTAGACGAGTTGTGTTGCCGTCAACATACACCCGTGGACAGCGGTGGATGACTCAGAATTTCCAAGATGCGTTAGCTATTTGCAGGTGGACAGGATATCCATCACTCTTTATCACGTTTACCTGCAATCCAAAGTGGCCAGAAATTACAAGATTTGTTAAGAAGGAGGGGCTAAGACCGGAAGATAGGGCTGATATTCTATGTAGGGTTTTCAAGATGAAGCTTGATGAATTGGTAAAGGATTTGAAGGAAAAGAAAATTTTTGGTGAGCCTAATGCGCGTAAGTAATTCTTTCAAAATATATTTGTGTTGTAGTTGAATATCGTTTGTTAATATAATTGTTTTATCCATCTGTCCTACATTTTTTTGATAATTTTGGTTAACTTGATCAAAATTACAAATTATAGTAGGACGGATGCTATATATAATAACTAAACCACATATTTTATTTTTTGGTACAATAATTTTAATTATGCACATTTTTTATTTTATACAGTTGTTTACACAGTGGAGTTTAAAAAACGAGGTCTTCCCCATGCTCATATTCTTCTTTTTCTCAAAAGTAAAGACCAAGCACTAATCGCTGAGGATGTCGACAAGTGTATAAGTGCTGAGATACCCGATAAAGAAACTGATCCGGAATTGTACGAGGCCGTGAAAGAATATATGGTGCATGGTCCTTGTGGTGTTGCTAACCTAAAATCTCCTTGCATGGATAACAAAAGATGCACGAAGAACTTCCCCAAAAGCTTTAATGAAGGCACTTCCGTTGACGAGAACGGATATTATGTTTACCGGAGGAGCGACACTGGGGCAAATGTAGACAAAAATGGAGTTTTCCTTGATAATAGGTATATTGTGCCTTATAATCCACAGCTGTTGTTGAAGTACCGGGCTCACATCAACGTGGAATACTGTAGATGTCTCTGTATTTAATACTACTGATTATATTTACAAGCATGCTGCTGTTTTTGATGTGTAATATTGCAGGAGAAACAAATCCATTAAATACTTATGGTTGATTTTTACGGCATTGCATGTGGTTTCTCAGGTACTAAACTTTGATCTTGTCTTTAGTTAACCTTCCTCTTTCGATCTCTATATTTGGATTTCTGACTTAAGTTAATGTGATACAGGTTATTTTCTCATTGACTGCTTCTTTGAGGTTTGATGGAGCACTTAATGTGGATTTGACTGAGTTCCAAACCAACTTTAGTAATGATATGGTTCATATATTTTTTTTTCAATCTATCAAAAAGTATTGATGAGATTCTATCCTAGACAGGGGCGGAGCCAGGGGGGGCAGGAGGGGGCACTCGCCCCCCCCCCCCAGCGGCGGAAATGCAGTGGAAATTTTTTTTTTTGCCCCCCCCCATATTTTTGTTATATATGTATATATATAGTTAACTTCAAGATTAACATTAGTGAGTGGTGCGGTTCAGCGGTAGAAGGGGTGAAGTTAAAGCCTTTGGTCCATGTTCGAACCCTGCTACCTACATTTCAATTAATTTTATTTGTCTTCCATCTTTGCTATTTTTTCTCTTAACAGTTTTGTTTTTCTCTTTCTCCTAATTTCCTCACATTTTTTCAATCTTAATTAATTAGTTAGGCTTTTCCCATTTTTTTTGTTTTTGGTCTTTCTTCCTATTATCCCAAGTTTAATTAGCAAATTTGATTTTCTTTTTTGTACGAGTAATATATTTTAATAAATTATTTGCGTTAAATACTTCAACATTATTTCAATCGTTCTTTGAATTATTTACTTTTATCATTTTTGTTAACTAAAATACATTGTATTTCATGAATTCGACCCATTTTTTACTTGTCCGACCCGAATTTTTTTTTTCGGGGCCGCTTCCCCCGAACCCCCGTGTAATCTTGCCCCCCCCTCGGCCAATTCCTGGCTCCGCCCCTGATCCTAGAACATTTACCTGTTTATTAATACAAAAATGTAAGTTACATTCTATCCTAGATGTTTTAATTTAGTACTCTTTTTTATTTTAATTGAACAATCATGTAATGGAATAACCAAATTGAGCACTAAAAACGTTTTCTTGGTTATGGACCTTATGGTGTATTGAATGCACATCATGTGTTTGACGATTTTCTTGACTGTGTGTTCTTATATGTGAGTTTGTAAATTTTGTTAGGGAGGGAGGGTTGAAGCCAATGGACTCAGAACAATTGAGGGAAAATGAACACAAGATGGGTGATTTCATTGCTGATTACTACAAGAACATTGAGGATTTCCCTGTTCTCAGCCAAGTTGAGGTTTGCCCAATCTCTATTTTAATCTCTAGGTTTTAATCTTGAGTTATCTCTATCTTAAACCGAATTTCATTGCCTTTCCATGTCTCAAATGTTTTGTTGTTCCATTTCACTTGAAGATTGATGCATTCCGTTTTGGAATTTTTCATTTAATGAATGCTATACTGAGATTTAAGGGTACAAATGCTATCAAGTTTTAGTTCAATTGTGAAATAAGCAAGTTTAGATTTTGACAAAGTAACTTTGTTATGGTTCTTCTGAGGGTACTTATGCATCTTTAGTAATTGGAACTTCTCAAATGGTGGGATTTTGGAGTGGTATGGAGCGATTATTACGCTACATTGTCACCGTCAATGAAGTTATGAACAATTCTATCCTAGAACATTTACCTGTTTATTAATACAAAAATGTAAGTTACATTCTATCCTAGATGTTTTAATTTAGTACTCTTTTTTTATTTTAATTGAAAAATCATGCAATGTAATAACCAAATTGAGCACTAAAAACGTTTTCTTGGTTATGGACCTTATGGTGTATTGAATGCACATCATGTGTTTGACGATTTTCTTGACTGTGTGTTCTTATATGTGTGTTTGTAAATTTGGTAGGGAGGGAGGGTTGAAGCCAATGGACTCAGAACAATTGAGGGAAAATGCACACAAGATGGTTGATTTCATTGCTGATTACTACAAGAACATTTGTGATTTGCCTGTTCTCGCATCCATTTTTTAAAAAAAAGTTATATTGTGGAATTCCTGGTGGATCTATTAAAACTTCCATCGTTATTCATCATTTTGTAATTTGCACATGCAATTAGGATAGCATAGGTGAGATCTTTACGGTGCCTATGGATTCATATGCTCTTGATAGTGCTTAAAAATCAACTTTGTAAAAAGTTCTCCTTAGTTGGAACGGAGGTGGTTACATAGTGAATCTGCTTGATTGAACATCACATTTTGTTGTACATGTGGCTGTGATTGAGCAATCCGTGAGCCCCGGTGGTGGTGCATAGCTCGAGGTCAGCTCTTCTCCGCTATGGTTATCCGCAAGCCTGCTCATCTCTTCCTCGATGAGCTGGAAATCGAATACGACGAGAAAGACACTTACGTTGTGATAAAGCATGCTGCACTATTCACCTCAAACATCATGAGCAAACTATTGGCCAGGCCAAATGTGAAGCTCTTCAATCCCGTTGCAGCAGTGGACTTGATTGTAAAAGGAGGAAGAGTTGGAGGTGTCGTAACTAACTGGGCTTTGGTGTCAATGAACCACGACACACAATCTTGTATGGACCCTAATGTGATGGAGGCCAAGATTATTGTGAGCTCGTGTGGGCACGATGGTCCTTTTGGAGCCACCGATGTGAAGAGGTTGAAGAGTATTGGCTTAATTGACATTTTCAAGGATGAGGTACGGGTTTATTCACATTTTCTCCATTTGAAACTCGACTGTCGTCGATTTCTTGAAATTTTGATTGCTTCTTCTCTGCAGGTATTACAAATGGAATCAACTGTCCTCAATTTCTTGAAATTTGAAATGACAGCTCCCACAGCGAGGTGTTTCTTGAGGCAATTTTGTCATGCTGCTCAAGGGATCAATGAGGTACGTACCTTGGACTGATTTGCAAAAAGGGTAGAAATTCAAGTTTTTCTTTAAACTGTTCGTGCAGGCTCCGTAGTTCCAATTAGAGTACTTGGCTAACTATCTGGCGGAGTTATCTCTTCTGGAGTACAGCATGCTGTGTTACGCACCTTCGCTCATTGCTGCATCAGCTATTTTTTTGGCACAATATATACAGTTCCCATCAAGAAGACCTTGGGTATGATTTTGATATTTCACAAGATCTTTACTGTGTTTTGTCATATTTTTATGATAATTATGTAATACTGACTTCGTGATCAAAGTTCCACCTTGAGGCATTACACTTTATACCAGCCGACTGACTTGCATCAATGTGTCGAAGCACTTCATAGTCTACGTATCGAATGCCCAAATTTGAGTTTGCCGGCAGTAAGAGAGAAATACAGTCAGCATAAGGTGAGCGAAATCCCCCCCCCACACACACACCAGTTCTTGCCATGAAGTTAAAGCCATCTGATGATACCCTTTTCTTATGACAGTACAAATTTGTTGCGAAGAAGTACTGCCCTCCATCAATTCCATCGGAATATTTTGAGAATCTATGCGACTAAGTAGATTGTCGGTCGTGAATGAATTCCAATACTCTATTGGATGGACTATCAGACCCAGACAAATCTCATATCTGACGCTGTTTGCTCCACTTCAAACGGATTGATGCCCACATTTTTATGCAGTGGTGTTACTAGCCCAGAGTAGCAGCAAAGCAAGCAAATTTCAATACTAGCTTCAGAAGACCTAGGCAGGAAATCAATATTGTACCCAGAATGAAGGCTTTGGATATGAACACTGCTGAGGACCAAATTGTTAGGTTCACTAGAGAAGTTGTGCCTGGCATGATTGTTACCGGTGTGGAAGTTGCCGAGATCGATGGTGCTACATTTGGAGAATTTGGATTTCGTTTTTAGCTCTTTTTTTTTTTTAATTGGGATTTTTCTTAAGATCGAACCCTGACTTGACCTTTATATAATAGATGTATAAAAAGAGATATCTGGTGCTGCTTGAGGTAGAGTTGTTTGACAATTTTATAGCTGATGTTGTTTTGTATATGAATGCAGGGGCCAACATTTGGGGCTATGATGATATCGGGGCTGAAGGCTGGTTATTTGGCACTGAAGGCGTTGGGACAGCCGAATGCTTTGGATGGGACAAAGGTTGGAAGCTTCCAACCAGACCTTATCCTTGCTGCTGTTGCTTATGAGGCGGAGATTGTAGATGCTTAGAGCAAATGCAACGATGACTTTAGGAAGTGGCATGAGCTGATGTGGCACAAATAACTCCAACAACCATGTCGTTGTAAATTTGGTAGGGAGGTTTACCATCGTACTACAAACAATGATGTCATTTTATACCCAAATTTGCTATTTCTACTCAAATTTATTTCATTTTTACCATCGTAATACAAACAATATTGTCATTTTATACCCAAATTTGGTATAAACTTACACTATTGCTTGAAGTACGATGGTGAAAATGAAAAAAAAAATTAAAGTTTGATGGTAAAAGTGAAATACACCTCAAAGTATGATGGACAAAAATGAAGTTTTCACATTTAACTAAATGATGTGAATTCGTCAATGTATCAATCTATATTGGTTTCTTTAATGTGGAACACTATTATGCAGCCAGGGTATCTGCGTGAACTTCTCACGATCTTTGCACCAATCCAGCCCGAGTCTTTGCAAGATGTTCTCGTAGGTTAGGTTCCTACGTTTCTTCTTATTCTCTTAAATTACTACTCGTTTAGTGTCTCCTTCAGTCCCAGAGTTAATGTCATTTTCTGTTCATGTACTCATACTTAAGAAACGATGAAGAAATGATATGATATGCTTATTCTGTTTCTCTACTTTATTTCCCTAATATTCTCAGATAAAAATTCTTTAATGTTGTATTTTCTTCTGCTGGTATAATGATGTTCAAATCTCATTGCAGATATTAAGGCAAAGATACTTCCAGGGGTAACTCATTGGCAGAGCCCAGATTTTTTTGCGTACTTCCCCATTAATAGCAATGTGGCAGGATTTCTGGGAGAAATGCTCAGTGCAGGTATTAACATGATGGGGTTTTGTTGGATAACTTCTCCTGCAGCAACAGAACTTGAAGTGATTGTCTTGGATTGGTTTGCAAAATTACTTAAGCTTCCTTACAATTTCTTATCAACAGGTAAGACTTTAGTTGGTGCTTTTGTTTTGTTTTCAAACTTCACCACCACCCTAGGAGGACCTGTTTCTTGACCTAAATTTACAACATCTGACATGTATATCAATAGTAGTCATACACAAGCCACATAGAAATCATATTGTGATTAAAAGTAGGTCACATTTGCGCTATTTATGTGGTAGAGAGAAATGAAGTTTGCATTGAGAAAAATTAGTCAATGAAACACAAAAAGGGTTACCAACCTGCGAAATGCATAGTATGTTGGAGATTAATTCTTCATGAATTAATGATGGTAGAACATGATATTACGAGCTACACATATACTATAAAGTATTACACTTCATGATCATACGAATATACATGTTTTGTTGATAGTGATTTTCTCCTTATTCTCATGATAGTTCATGAACTCCAGAGGTAGCATTGAATTGCGATTGTAATTAAATAGTCTCCCATCTCTCAGAGGTAGCTAATTTGTTGTTATTTTGTTGGTTTACTTACAGGCGTTCATGCTGAGAAGAGATGCAGAGGAGCCTTTTGGTCATGCCGATAATTTGCATTTTTATGGACATTCATTTTGGGACGGTGGGAGCATTGAATTGCGATTTTGTCTATTTGGGACCTTTGGGTCCTTGGTCATTATAGAGAGTGGAAATGGTAGTTGTGGTGTTTACATAGTGGTACATTTTCATCAATTGAAAGGCCTTTTTGCATCTCCATTTTTTATTAAATGAAGTGTCATATGGGCCAAAGAGTTGTCTCTTTGAATTTGTATTTGTAAATTTCTCAATTGATTTTTGACATTGGTGTTCTCGTGTAAAATGCTTTGCGTCAATATTTCTTAATTGATTAGCTTTATTATTCCCGTCGAATTTCGACGGGCTATGAACTAGTAATAATAAAAAGGATAAGTGAGATTATTTGGAATTGGCCAAACCGCTTCCTTTTTTTTAGGTTTTTACCCAAAGTAAAATAACTTTCTATCTATCTTGAGAGATTCACTCAAATATTCACATGCTAAATATAGAGTGCGTCTGCTGAGAAACGCGTTTCTCCATAACTATGGAGAAACGTGTTTTTCATAGCCAGAAGCTTTACATTTGATAACCAGAAAAAAAAAACCCAAGGCCAAGACCAAAAGCTTCTGGATATCCAGAAGCTTTGCATTTGATAGCCAGAGCTTTGCAGTTGATATCCAGAAGCTTTGTATTTGATAGCCAGAAGGATGTGAAATGTATATCCGTAAAGCTGTTAGGTGCATATCCGTAAAAGCATAGGTGCATATCCGAGAAATGTGTTAGGGCATATCCGTAGAATTGCTATTGAAGGTTTACGGATATCCAGAACCTTCAAATGTATATCCAGGAACATTTTGAAGGTTTCTGGATATTCATTTGAAGGTTTCTGGATATCACTTTCATAGGTTTCTGGCTATCTAGCTCATTGTCGCGCGACATGTCGGGACCCGTTTCTCCATAACTTATGGAGAAACGCGTTTCTCCCTAGATTTTGTGCTAAATATAAGTGAATTTATTTCAGTCCGTTCTACATCATAACAAATTTGGTTTATTTCACATTGATTTGTATCTAAATTTATTTTTCTCTATTACCACCATAATAAAAGATTTAAAAACTAATGTTAAGAAAATGTACTAATCTGAAAGACAAAATCTTACTTAAAAACATGAATTTGACAAAAATTGAAAGTAGTATAGTTTATATTCATTGATAGGTGCAAAAATAGATTTTACAAAATCCTGACCGCATATAGTAGTGGGGCCTACAAGAAAAGTAAAAAGAGAATATATTGTTTTTGAAAAGTTTTAATAGAATAAAGGATGGTTAGATAAAGTCAATTCATACATCCAGATAGAGAATTGATATAAATAACTCAAGTTTTATTATTAACATTATATTAATCTATATACACCATAGAAACCACTAATTAAAAAAATATATAATTACAAAAGGAGAAGGAATAATATTATAATAAGTGTTAGGACCTAACTTTGATCAAAGTCTTAGTTAGTTGGTTTTGATAAAGGAATATATATATAGAACAGGGTTTATATCAAAAGAGGAAATCTGTTATATTCATCTTTCAGTTTATCTGACAGCTATGAGTCTGATAGTTATGATTCTATCTAATACATTGGTTACATTCAATCAAAAACATGAATCATATTCCCTCTCTTAGCTATCAAGATCATCAAGTGCATCTCAGTCCTTATTAGAGAACATCTCTGATAGCTATGTCTTAGTATGATCTGACAGCTATGACTTCATTCCCTCTGATAGCCATCACTCTGTCTCATTCTCTGCTACCACAATCTCAACCAAAGTGAAACCTGGATCTTCACAGATGTTAAGTTCACTATTGAAGACCAATGAAGACCTTCTGGAAGCTCTCAGCTCAAGCCACAGCTCAAGCCAGCTCATGAATACCTGCAAGTGGACAAGTGGGGCAAAGACCAGTCAAGGCTCATTAATGTAGCTGCAACAGTCATATTCCAACGGCTACATTGAAGGGTATAAATAGAGGAGTTCATCCTCTACACGAAATACTCTTGAAAAATACTCTTTTTCACTGTCCAAAACCTTTCCCTTACACCCACACACACCTCCTGTAATCCACACACACACTCACCAATCCCTACCCTTTAAACCCTGTTCCAAACCAAAACCCTCACCCCAAAACCTCTGCTTCAACAACAAATAACCCTAGTGTGTTAATTCACAAATTCCAAAATTCTAAGACTATACTTTAGGTGTAGAATTAGTTTGTAAACACTCAAGACTGTACTTTGAGTGTATTAGTTATTTTGTAAAATCTTGAGACTGTACTTCAAGTTGTAAAAACACTTAAGACTGTATTTTAAGTGTATCCCTAGTTGACTGTACTAATTAGGAAGAGGAAGTTCAAGGAACTTGCCTAAATCAATCATTTGTAATTTTTGTTGATTAAAGATTATAATAAAATTGATCTCACTTGTCAAGATTGACAGTGGGGGTGGATGTAGGAGGAGTGAACTCTGAACCACTTTAAATTCTCTGTGTTATTACATTTCTGCAATCACATTCACACACTTGCATTATTTCTTTGTGTTCTTTGTCCTATCATTATTTCAAGCTTCTCTTATTCCGCCGCACAATTCAACAAACATCCGACAAACCTAAGCCAAACCATAGGCTGTCGATCATCCGCATATCAACAAAGGGCCTTTCAATTGGTATCAAAGCTTGTCTTCACATTCAAAAGTCTAACAACTTGTGAAGGATCCTCTTCAAAACCCACCATGCCTCAACCAAGGAGAAATAATGAGAAAGACATCCCACACATTGATGACTGTGGATCTTTTGAGATCTATGCTTCAAAAATAAAAACATCCCTTGATGCAAACAAAGTATATGGAACTGGTATGTTCTAGAGAATGAAGTGTCCTACCCAACTCAAATCGTATTGATGGAGGACCTAGTAAGACCAAATCCCCGAAACATGGTCTCGAATCGAAAAACAATTGATCGAGTGCAAACTTAAAAGTCAAAAACATTCTTCAAAAGAGTGTAAATGACTCACTAGCACAAGAAATTGCTAAGGAACCAAATGCCGGATCGCATGGGCTCTCATTCAAACAAAGTTCACTAAGCACACCGGTGTCGGGACACAAAACTTGTATAACTTGCTTAGGCAATTAGACAACTTCAAGTTCTATCTGGAGAAAAAGTGAGTCTTTGCTCAACCAAGATTTGAAAACCTTGTCAGATCTATTACTGACCGTGGAAAAACCTTTGAACAACAAGATCTCTGCCTCAAGATATACTCTAATCTCCCACAAGAATATGAAAAGGTAGCATTACCTATTAGAGAAGGATCTGAATGGAGCACAATGGCGGTTGAACAAGTATTTTGGAAAGCTTGAAGCTTATGAAGCTGGAAGGTATGATAAAAATTCAACCAGCTTCCTACCATTTCACAAACTTTAGCCTTAATCGCTCAAGAAACCGTCCACAAACCAATCACTCACCAAGACATTGAGACCATTGTCAACAATGCCCTTCAAAAGATAAACATCGGCTCCAAACCTGTCAAAGAACAGATCTCTCAAGAAGACATTCCAAGTCTCATATCCATGGTCATCGAAATGCCATGAAATTTCAAAAGAAATCTTTTGACAAAAAATACAATCCTTCCACATCTAATTCCCAACAAGACAGCTACAAGAAGACAATTGATTGCTTCAAGCTGTGGAAAGCAAGGACATTACTCATCCGATTGTCTGAACCAAGGAAACCTAGGGACAATCGACAGCTAAGAAGATGACCTACTCAAAAGAGATCATTCACGGTTCCAAGTGCAACCGCTTCAATTGCTCCAAAAATAAACATGACAAAAACAAGGAGCAAGTTATGATAGCCGACTCATCAAAATTCGGTGATGAAGAGTATGTGTCAAGTGATGATTCTCGACAATGAAGGAGAAGAAGCCATGCTATGCCTTATGGTGAAGATGAAGAAAAATCGACAATGAGAAAGAATCGGACAATGAGGAAGAAATGGAAGCACTTCCGCTGAGATGAACTAAAAGAGGTACATGATTTTAATTCCTTAAATATTGATGGTTTCAAACAATTAGTTTGCACTCTTTTAATTCAAACCAAAAAATAAAAAACTAGCTTTGCTTCACTGGTCAATGAGAACCTTTCCCAATCCTCAACCATTGACACCCTCACAAAAACCAATTCTGAGCTTGAGAAAGAATGTCAAGGGCTAAGAGATAAATGCTTCATGCTTGAAAAACAAAACATGGATCTGACAGCTGAGACATCAAGTAATCATGAAAATTGTCAAAGACTCAGTAATCTTGAAAAAGAAAATGATGCTCTTAAAAAGAAAATAGACTCATGGAACATGTCAAGCAAAGCATTATCCCTTTTCACCTACACCCAAAGGCGTCCCAGTGACAAAACAGGGATTGGTGCTGATGATCCTACACAAAAGGTGTACACTCCTCCCACTGGTGAAAGGGCCATTGAAAAAATGGTTCTAGAAAACCTAAGTTGTGGCAGCTATCAAACTCAAACTTATCCTGTTCAAACCAAGGGAAAATCTAAGGAAATCTTACCTGGTCCTAGTCACTCAAACAAAGGACCAAGTAAAATCCAAGGAAGCAAGTATATTTGGGTTCAAAAAGGGGCCAATATACAGAAAGAAATTGAGTTGCAAAAAGATGCTAGACAGCCAAGCCCTGACAGACAGCCAAGGCCTGACAGACAGCCAAGATCTTCCAAACCACATAGAACCCCAAGGCAACAAAGATTCTATAACAAACATAGGTACACCAAACAACAAAAACCTCAATGGCAATACTCAAATGGAAGAAGTCATACAAGTCAAAATGACTCTCCCAGATCATCCTTTTCAAATAACTTTCAGTTTCAACCCCAATATAACAACCCAAATCACTTCTTCAATCCATCCCAATCCACTGTCCTCACACCTTACATGATGCAAATCATGTCATATTATCATACCCTAAACCAGTTCTTCAAAAAGGGATCAATGAACAAAGCTAGGGTTCCAAAGAAAAACTAATCCTTTGGACCCAAAAGAATAAAAAGGGGTACCATAAAATTTACTTTCTGTTTTGCAGGTACCTAGGAAAGGACTCTGGTATTTAGATAGTGGTTGTAGTAGACATATGACCTTCAATAAAGACTGGTTGCAACAATATACCCCTAAAAATGGTCCAAATGTAACCTTTGGTGACAATTCCCAAGATAAGGTCAAAGGATCAGGAAATCTTATTACAAAAGATATCATTTTTACAAATGTGTCTTATGTAGAAGGTCTCAAACACAATTTGATTAGCATCAGTCAAATCTGTGATAAGGGATTTCATGTTGTTTGCACCAAGGATAAATGTACTGTTAAAGATAAAAGCAATAAAGTCATTCTGACTGGATCAAGAAAAGGAAATCTCTATTGCTTAAACTTAGAGATAATGGAATCCTCAAATGCTCACTGCCTTCTGTCATTTAGTCAAACTGACATGTCATGGCTTTGGCACAAAAGATTGGCTCACCTTAACCATAAAACCATCTCCAAGCTTGCAAATTCAAATCTAGTCAGAGGTCTTCCAAGGATCCCATTCAAGAAGGACAAACTTTGCAAAGCATGCCAATGTGGGAAGCAAAAGAGATCTTCATTCAAGCCCAAGACCAGATTGGACACATCAAGACCTATTGAACTACTTCATATGGATCTCTTTGGACCCATAAGGACTAGATCTTTAGGAGGAAAGAGATACTCCCTTGTTGTGGTTGATGACTTCACCAGATTCACTTGGATCATTCTTCTTGAATCCAAAAGTGACACCCTTAGCCAGTTCGACAAAGCCGTTCAATAAAATTCAAAATCAAAAAGGGACATCCATTGTCAAGATCAGATCTGATCATGGAAAAGAATTTGAGAACACATGAGTAGAAGAGTATTGTGATTCAAAAGGTATTGATCACAATTTTTCAGCCCCAAGAACACCCCAACAAAATGGTGTTGCTGAAAGGAAGAACAGAACAATCTGTGAGGCAAAGAAGAACAATGTCGTCAGAACACAATCTCCCAAAGTATTTTTGGGGTGAAGCTGTCACTACTGCTGTGTATGTTCAAAATAAAACTCTAATCAACAAATTCCATAAGAAGACTCCATATGAACTATGGAATGACAAAGTTCCTACCATTTCCTACTTTCACAGTTTTAGAAGTAGATGCTTCATTCACAACAATGGCAAAAACAATTTGGACAAATTTGACTCCAAATGTGATAAAGGAATCTTTCTTGGATACTCTAACACAAGCAAAGCTTATAGAGTTTACAACAAAAGAAGACTTGTTGTGGAAGAATCAATTCATGTTGACTTTGATGAAAACAATGATCAAAGTGTAACTGAATTGTGTGATTTTGATGAAGGTTTGGGAAACCTAGATAATCTCCCTGAAACATCTCCCATTCTTGATTCAACTGTTCTCCATCATGAACAAGATTCATCAAATCTTCCATACATGGTTCCAAGAAATTCATCTGATAGCCATCCTGTGCCAGACAACCATGACCAATCTCACTCCCATCATCAACCAATCCAGCCAACCAAGTTATCATCAATCACTCCTACTACCAATCCAATTGATGAGGAAGAGAATACCCAAATGAATGGTCATCCCTTGACTGACATCTCCCAAATTTCTTCCTTAGCTGACAGCCAACCCTTAGCTGACAGCCATCCAAATTCTTCTTGTAATCCATCCACTAGCCATCTTCCATCTCCATCCAATAATCCTCTTTCTCCTCCCAAATTCAATGATGAATCCACCATTACTCACATCGTTCCACCAAATAAAGACCTTTACATCAGCCTTCAAATTGATAAAACCCCGCCTGCATACAACATTCCTTTTCTCATGAGTGCATTCATATCCCAAGTGGAACCAAAGAAAATAAATGAAGCACTCCAAGATGCTGACTGGATAGAAGCCATGGAAGAAGAATTAGAGCAGTTTGAAAGGAACAAAGTGTGGCAACTTGTTCCTAAACCAAGAAACCAAACTGTCATTGGAACAAGATGGGTTTTTAGAAATAAGATGAATGAAGAAGGTGTTGTAGTAAGAAACAAAGCTAGACTGGTTGCTCAAGGATACAGACAAGAAGAAAGTATTGACTATGTTGAGACTTTTGCACCTGTTGCAAGACTTGAAGCTATTAGGCTATTCCTTGCCTATGCTTCATTCAAAAAGATGAAAGTATTCCAAATGGATGTCAAGAGTGCCTTTCTGAATGGAGTCTTAAATGAAAAGGTTTTTGTATCTCAACCCCCTGGTTTTGAGCACCCAAAGTTTCCTGATCATGTGTACAAATTGGACAAAGCATTGTATGGGCTTAAACAAGAACCAAGAGCTTGGTATGATACTCTATCTAGATATCTTCTTGGCAAAGGATTTACCAAGGGCCATATTGATAACACTTTGTTTATCAAGAAATATGGAGATGATCAGTTGCTCATCCAAGTCTATGTTGATGACATCATTTTTGGTTCATCAAATGAGGACTTGTGCACTGAATTTGGAGATATTATGAAAGACCAGTTTGAAATGAGTATGATTGGTGAGCTTACTTTCTTCTTGGGTCTTCAAGTCAAGCAAATGAATGAAGGAATTTTCATTAACCAAGCTAAATACACAAGGGATATGATCAAGAAGTTTGACATGCAAACTGCTTCCCCTGCCAAAACCCCCTTGTCAACCACAACCAAACTCCATGCTGATCCAGATGGTCAAAGTGTAAATCCAACACTTTACAGAAGTTACATTGGATCTCTCCTTTATGTAATGACTTCAAGACCCGACATTATGTTTAGTGTCTCTCTCGTGCTAGATTTCAAGCAAATCCCAAGGAATCTCATCTCTCTCGTCAAGAGAATTCTAAGATATCTCAAAGGAACCCCGATTTTGGCTTGTGGTATCCCACCGAATCCCCATTCTCTCTAATTGGATTCACCGACTCGACTATGGCCGGATGCAATCTAGATAGAAAATCCACAAGTGGTGGATGCCAGAGTTTATTGGATCAAGAATCATTTCATGGTCAAGCAAAAAGCAAACCTCGGTAGCCACCTCAACAACCGAGGCGGAGTATATTGCCGCAGGCTTGTGTTGTTCTCAAATTCTCTATCTTAAAAGTCAACTTCAAGACTTTGGAATTGAATTATCCAACATTCCCATCTTACGTGACAACTCAAGCACTATTGCCATGACAGAGAAAACCCTGTCCAACACTCAAAAACAAAGCATATTGAGGTCGATATCACTTCATCGTAGACCATGTTGAAAAAGGGAATATCAACCTTGCAAAAGTTTGTACTGAGGATAATGTCTCTGATATTCTTACTAAGGCAATGGATGAAAAGAGATTTGAGAATTTAAGAGCTATGCTTGGAATGATAAATATGCCAAAATAAAGAGTTGTTCTTCATAAATAAAAAGGAGGCTTACATAATTCAGGGCAATGCTGTCACAATGGAGCCAGACAGCTATTCCCTCAAAAACATCTCTTATAGCTATCCACTGATAGCTATCCATACAAAAGTCATGAAAAACAAAAACATAAACAAAAACATAAAACAAATCATGAAATCCCTCTCTCTTTCATCTTCATTCACTCACCAAAAACTTCCATAAAACCAAACAATCTCCAGAACCATCTCTCCTCTTCAAATCCTCACCTTAGCTGTCAGATATTCTTAGGGAATGTCACTGTTTCTCCAGATCCTCCTCCAGTACTCATTCTTTCACACCTTGCCTCTTGTGTAGACTGCAAGGTCTGATGATACCTTTGCAACCATATTGGGTGCCTCTCCAGGAAGGGATCAATTGAAGTGAAGGACTTGCTCTCCTTGGCCACCATTCTTCAACTGCATCATATGGTTGAAGCAATCCCTCCATTGGTGTCACAAAGCTAAATTCTCCAGAATAAGACCCATTCCCAGCAACTACAAGTGGTTGGCTAGCTCTTGACTCTTCTCTCTCTACAGCTGGAACTCTGGCAGGTCTAAAACAACCAATAACCTGGTTGAATAGGTATGATATTGTTGAAGAAGGAGAGACATGCACTCCAGCAAAGTTATCACCTCTCCCCTCCAACAATCCAACCCCTGGAGAGAGTTAATCCCTGCTCACAGGAGTATACAGCTTCTCAGGCTTAACCTTCTTCTTGACAGCTAAGCTCCTCTCCATAGCTGTCTGAGCCCTATCTTGCTTAACCAATTCCCCCAATGTATAAACCCTCTCTACCTTACTTTTTTCCTTACTAGACTCTCCCTGATCAACCTTGATAGTCTTTCCAAAAAGCCTTATTTCCTCTCCCTCTCTACTGTCAATTTTCTCCCGATGCCGCCTCCTTGACACCATAGTCCTGATCTTCTCTCACTCTCTTGTTCTTACCTCTGTCTCTCACTCCCTCTGAACTTTCAACTACATTGAAGGACTCTCTCTCTATCTCCATTTCATCCCCCCTCAAATCATCCTCACAATTCTTCCCAAAAACCAACCGTTTCTTTGTTTGAGCCATATGTTTGGGATTAAACTTTGAGGAAAATCTACCCATTTGTGTTTATAAAACAATCGAATAAGTTTCCTCCGAAATTGTCATTGTTTTATAGGCAAGTTTCCTAGCTATCTCAGACAGCCATCATCATTCAAACTAGACTTAACTGTCAAAGTTTTTTCTACAACTAGGTTAAAGCAACTTTTTTGTGATTTGATCGTGTTAATTGCTCACAATTGTCACTTCCTTAGCCATCTCTTCACCTGCAAAATTCTTGAAAAAGAGAATGTTCTTCTTGTGCTCTGTGGAAGTTAATGCCTCAACGTGGGGAAGGGCAAAAATCACTGTTCACATGAACAGTTACTACACTACCAGAAACAGGTCATTTAGCGACGGAATTATCAGTGACGGACAGATTTCGTCGCTAAATAGCGGCGGAATATAGGCTTTAGCATCGGAATATTTTTGGCGTCAAATTTAGCGACGGAATTTAATTCCGCCGCTAAATTCCGCCGCTAAAACGAATATTCCTCGAATATTCGTTTATTTCCGCCGCTAATTTGGCGGTTGATTTACCGACGGAATATTCCGCCGCTAAATCTTTATCAGCGACGGAAATATTTCGCCGGTGAAAATATATCATTTTTTTATTTTTTTATTTATCAGCGTCGGAAATATTCCGACGGTGAAATTAAAATATTTTTTATTTTTCTTGTTGAAATATTACACCGACGGAATATTTCCGACGCTAAATAATTAATTTTTTTAATTTATTAGCGTAAAAATTCCGATGGTGAAATTAAATGTTTTTTTTTTTATTAAACACCGACGGAATATTTCCGCCGCCGATAATTTAATATTTTTTATTTATCAGCGACGGAAATATTCCGTTGCTGATAATAAAACGTAATTTTTGTTTATTTTTAGAACTAATTAACAAAATAACAAACTAAAAAACATTAAAATATCATAAATATTTATGATATTTTTGAAAAAATAAATAAATCATAAATATTTATTAATTTTAATTTTATAATGCCATTATTTTTATTTATATAAAATATGAAAGTTATTTTAAATTACTCTCAAAAAAATAAATATGAGTCAATAAATATTATTTTTGAAAAAGAAATAAATTGTAAACCCTAAACCTAATACCCTATATAATATACACTATACCCTACACCATATACACTATACTCTATACCCTATACCCTATACCCTATACCCTATACCCTATACCCTATACCCTATACCCTACACCCTATACCCTATACCCTATACCATATACCATATACCCTATCAATGACAAGGACCGCTGCCCACAATGCAAGGGCGAAAAGGTTGTACAGGAGAAGAAGGTCTTGGAAGTGGTTGTGGAGAAGGGTATGCAAAATGGACAGAAAATTACATTCTCAGGAGAAGCCGATGAAGCTCCTGACACTCTTACTGGAGACATAGTCTTTGTACTACAACAGAAAGAGCACCCAAAGTTCAAGCGAAAGGGTGATGACATATTTAATTTGTTGAGCACGCGTTGACCCTTACTGAGGCATTATGTGGCTTCCAATTTATCTTGACTCATCTAGATAACAGGCAGCTCCTCATCAAATCCCAACCTGGAGAAGTTGTTAAGCCAGATCAATTCAAGGCAATAAATGACGAAGGGATGCCAATGTACCAAAGACCATTCATGAGGGGCAAATTATACATCCACTTCTCGGTCGACTTCCCAGATTCCTTGACTTCCGAACAATGCAAGGCCCTAGAGGGTGTGCTGCCTCCTAAGCCTTCATCGCAGATGACAGATATGGAGCTTGATGAGTGCGAGGAGACAACCCTTCACGATGTCAACATTGAAGCTTACGATGTAGATGATGACATGCACGGTGGTGGGGGCCAGAAAGTGCAGTGTGCTCAGCAGTAATGATGTGGGTCTTTGTTTTCTGGATATCTTAGTTATTACTTATGAGACAATAATCTCCAGAGTGTTGTCTAATAGTTGGTTAGTTCCTAGTTTTGGACTAAACCCTAACCCCTAAACCCTAACCCCTAAACCCTAAACCCTAAACCCTAAACCCTAAACCCTAACCCCTAAACCCTAAACCCTAAACCCTAAACCCTAAACCCTAAACCCTAAACCCTAAACCCTAAACCCTAAACCCTAAACCCTAACCCCTAAACCCTAAACCCTAAACCCTAAACCCCAAACCCTAAACCCTAAACCACAAACCACACAAACCACAAACCACAAGCCACACAAACCACTAAACCCCAAACCCCAAACCCTAAACCACAAACCTAAGCCACAAACCCTCAAGCCCCAGACCCCAAACCCCAGGGCCCGAGCCCAAACCCCAGGAGCCCCCAGGCCCCAGACCCCCAGACCCCGAGCCCCAAACCCCAGCCCCAAACCCCCAGACCCGAGCCACTAAGCCAAACCAAAAAACCCAGTCACTTCTCTCCGTGCGTGTGCGAATTAAGGTGTGTTTAGTGTGTGTTTTACGTTTTCACCGGTATTTCGCCGGAGATGGCCAAACCACCGGACTTAAATGTCCAATCGATCTTCCCTAACCTTCAATCTATACATCTACCGAAGGAATCAACCTATAATTCATCGCAACTGGAGAAATCGTTGCAAACACAAATGGCGAAGTCGAACATTTCCGCCGTCCATTTCCCGCCGGCAGTGAACAAATCAGAAGATGAAAATGCTCAGGTTTTGCTCGCAAATGGCATACCAACCTCTACCACAAGTGGCACGATCCAATTTACAAATTTTGGAAATTTGGGAAATCAATTTGGACCAAGTCAAACTTCGGCACAATCATATGCCCGTGCTGTTCAAGGCTCAGTGTCTTCATTCAATGGAGTTAAAGGAGTCTTAGGATACGAGAGATTACCTCCTAGGAGGAGGATGAAGGTGGAGAACAAGACTGCTGTTCTGTTTTCAAGTTTGGAGCTCAATGCAGCTAACAGCAAGCTTC